>VWZK01013812.1:54966-107918 GCA_013396935.1 Baryphthengus martii
AAAAAGAGGAAGGAGGTTGTAGGAGCTCTAACTGGCAGCAGCGGCGTGTGCCGTGCCATCTCGGAGGAGGGGGTGCGGGCAGTGGTCGCGGGCTCCGCGGGAGCGGCCCGCCCGGCGCGGAGGTCCGCCGGTGCCGCGGAGGTGACGGAGAGCGGGGCATCCTCCCGGAGTTTACACTGCGGCGCTGCCGGTAGTGTATAGATTATAGAGAGTACCCGCGCTCCGTGCTGGAAGTGCAGGATATTTAAATGACACCTGAGTCACTACTCCGTGCTTCTCATTCATGTCACATATTATTTCCGTGTTGTTTTTCATCTGCTGGGCCGAGATCTGTATTTTCTTTGTCGCTTCACATCGTAAATGTGAAAATAACGTTAGCAGGTATCAGAACATTGCCATCGATGACGGTAGATTTATGTATAAGACCGTTTACTGGTTGTATCCAAGTGCAATATAAATGCCTGCCGATATTGTCGTCAAGTTGTTATATTGATTTCATTCCTGCAGGCTTTTTGACAAGGTTAACATAGTTGACAATTGGCAGAGAAAAGAGAAAAAAACTTCTGTTCTATTTTAGTTACAGAAGGTCAGTTGGAGCCAAAATGATGAATGAAAAATCATTCGTAAGAGAAGTAAATAGAAAGACGTGTATCTCAAGACCTCTTGAAGTCAATGTTGTCATTATCTAAGACATGCTTTCCTGCCATGCTTTTGCATGCACTGGCCACCACTTGAACTTCTTAAGGATAATGGAGCACTTCCCCTGTTACAAGAGAGTTAAGTAGTCTGGCTAAAGGGCGTTTAGAATGAATTAATGAAGGCATTGCATTAAAATGCCTTTTTATTTTTGTAGAATAATGAAAGAGATCTTGTTTCTGCTGCTTTTCCCCTCTGGTGTTGGTAGCATGGTATTCAGATGGGGAACCCTTGCGTTTTGTCAGTAGAAGGGTCCCTACATTGCTCTAGGGCTGAGTGCATCAGGGCTGACCAGGATAACATTTCTCTGCTGCCAAACTGCAGGTAGTACAGGGAATTTAACTCACCACTCAGAATCTTAAGCATAATTGTCAAGTAGGTAAATTAAATATGGGAGAGCTAATATTTCCTTTTAAATTCTTCAGACATCTGACAACCTTTACCAGTAGGTAACCTTTGCTTAGTTACTTGCTTGGTTACTCTGGTGCTCATATAGCTGTCACATGCTGGCTGCTGTGAAATTATTCTGAAGGAACTACAACATTGTGTTGGAGTACCTATGGGCATGTAGTAAAATATGCTAACTTTATAAATACTGAGTAAATGTTGGCCCTTTTAAGATCAATGGCAGAATCCCAATTAACTCCCCCAGAGTGGGCTTTGCTGTAGATCTTCGTTATTATTTGTAGTGAGTGCCAGCCAACTCTGGGTAGAAATTCAAGCAGTGTTTAAATCTGGCTAATGATGGCACTTCTAACAACTCTCCATAGTACTACTTTAGAATCGTGGGTAAAAGCCATACAGGTTTTAGTATGTTAGAAAAACCCTATATATAATAAACTGTATTGTGCTTCGAAGAGGAGTAAGCACTTTTCATTTGGCTTATACTCTGATTTTTATGAGCAGTTTCATCGGAATGGATCATAAACAAATTAGACTGCTGTCTGCATATGTACTATATTTTAACAGAGATATCGGGGGGAAATATCAGATTATGTTGCTTATGTCAAAGAAGTTCACAAATAAACTGCTAAATATTTGACTTACTGTAAAAAGATCAGCTCTGTTGCAGTTTAGTTCTGTGCAGCTCATAATCTTTAATGGGAGATGAAGAAAGAGAAGTATCTTTTCTGAAAACTCTGTTGAAATATTGCTGAATAATATGTTCACAAGGTTTAACTTCATAAACTGGCTGAATCCAGTCTAGCAAACACTTTTTCCTTCATGTCTACAACAGAATGGTTTTGGAAACTATCTGAAAGACTTGAGAATTTTCATTAAAGATGAAAACAATTATCTACAGGGTTTGCTGAATGGTTTTCCTTTCAACTCTCTTCCAGATCAAAGTAGAATGCAACAATGCTTAGAAGCCAGCTAGTTACTTTTATATGTTAATTTTAAATCTATATCTGTGGACTCTTAAGAAGCTAAATGAGCACTTTCAAGTGCTGTTATATAATAATACTGGCGTGACTAACAGAGCTGCCAATAATTTCCGCTAATTTCGAATAAGCAAAAATGGTAGAAGAAACAGCATATAATGGCTTAGAGTTCCTGAAAATCATTAGTTAGAAAGAAGATTGTTCTATATTTGTTTTTAAAATTGTGCTTGCAAATACAGTTTGAGGGAAAAAGAGCAACACTTGACAGAGTTGTGGTAGGAAGTACCGCGAGATTCAGTTCTGAATGTGCCCATCAGTTCTGCACATTAGTAAGCTGGTAAACTCAGCTTTATTTTATGTCTAGTAATTGATGTCTGAGTCCTAACTGCTGCTGCTGAAGTCAGTGTTGAAATTCATGTTAATGCCAGCATAGGTCGTACCTAGGCCTTTCAGGGCTGATACTGTTATGTGCTGAGCACTTTCAGCCATTCTGGGCTAGAGTGGTAACCAGCTAGGTCTCTGCCTAGAACTGCAAGCCCAGAGTAAAATTCACCATCTTAAAAAAATTGCAGTGTAAGTAGTTCAGAGAAACTGAGACATCTTAGTGAAGGCTGTATCATAGGCCAGCAGATGATCTAGAGCTGAACCATGAGTATTCTGTGCTTAATGAGGGCATGCTGAGCATCTTTTAGCAGAATTGAATGTTAATTGATTCTTTGATAAAGGTACCCAGAAATGAATGAGCAGTGCTCTAAGGTTGTATGTTATTTTCTTCTGATCAATGCTTACTAGCAGTAGCCTGCCAAAGAACAGCACATAACTTCATGTTTGTTCTGTGCTGATTTTTGATCTTGCATCCACTTTCCATTTGACATTGTTCTTAGTCAGGTGGAAAGAATGGAGAACGTGTGTGCAGGACTGTTTTTAAAACTGTCTTTCTTGCTGGATAAAATTTGGACTGGTTTTGCCTGTGAAATGAAGAGATGCACTGAACTGCTGCTATGGAGAGCTAGCTAATAGAAGATTATGATGGTGGAGATACTGGACACATCTTCATCAGGAACAATGCTGGGCTTGATTTTCCGTCAAAAGTTGCTATTGGAAAATCTGTGCCTCATGCTAAAGGTTGTATTTATGGGCAAGTTTCAGCCGGACACCTTTTTAATCAAGGTGAATATCCACAGACGTTGGAGGAGTCTTACTCCAGATCTGCTGAACAAATCAAGGAGATGGGTTTTCCTCGACAGTGAGCCTCAGAGCAATTCTGTTGGTTCCATGCTTTTGAGGTAACCCTTGGTTAAGGATATAGAGGACCCTGGGAAGGACCTGGGGGTGGTAGTTACCCTCTGGTTGTGAGCTCCATTTGACTACCTGTGCTGCTTTTTATGGATATACCTCCATAAGCAAAGACTTACTACGAAATCAAGGAAGAACAAGAAATTTCTCTGTTCGGTCATAAGAAGAAAGTGGAGTCATCGACCAGAGTTGATAGGGAATAGCACTGGTCATGAGAGTAGATATAAAGCACGTCAGAGGTATTCTGGCTTGCATTTTTTCCATGATTCCCAAAATACCTTCAGAATTAGCATCATGTGGTAGACAGGTGAACTAGTTCTGCATTTAGTTGCATACTGAAGTGCTGAAATCCTGAAAGGTGGATTACTGCAGGGGTCAGCTTAACCTGTGCACCAGGGACACAGGGAACCTGCAGGGAGGAGCTGTCCTGGCTCCAGGAGGAGATGCACTGGTGATGCGGTACTGGTGTTCTTACCTATACAGACTGTACACAAAGCAAACAGAAAAATGCAGTTCAGGTAAGTGTGTCTCGTGTACTGCACCTTGCCATGATTCCAGTACTCCTGGTGGTTGTCGTGGGTTTTTTTTCCTAGTACTCCTGTGTGATTCAGTAAAGTTGACATGGAATAATAGCATCTATTTTAAAATGAGCTTTTGGATGTTGGCTTTATTATCGTTTACTTCAGTTAGTAAAAGCCCTGGCGTGAATTTAGCAGGATTGACTGTTCACACCACACTTTTAGTAGTGTTGTGGGAAATAAGCACATGTTTCAGTTTCACATGTGACATTTCTGTGTTGTAGTTTCATGTGAGGCTCTTCAGTAAATAATTTCCTCTGTGGTCATATCCAGCAGTGTATCATAGCACTTTGTCTGTAGCTTTTGATGAATATTATTAACTATTACCAAGAGTTAGATGAATAATGCATTTGATAAATTTTACGGTATTTTTGACTCTATAGGTTCACTGTGTTTTGTTCACTGCAGCTCCAGCGGTACCTACAGTAACAGAGTAGAAAGATACAATGTCAGCTTGTTGTTGGCTTTGACACGTTAATGTTAGTTTTTGATGTCTTCGTTAGCTTGGGGTAAAGAACTGGTTAGAAAATTGCTATTATTCAAAAGCAGGTGTTTGAAATGCCTTTCTCTTCCGCTGTGTGCTGTAAAGTGCTGAACTACCTCTCCACAATTAGAAAAGCAGGTTTTTATTCTGCTGATTTGTCCTAGAAGTTGGACGCTCCTGCAGGCAGTGCCAAGTGAATCCGCAGACAGTTGCTTGAGTCAAGACGGATTGTCTCTTGTCTTCAGAGCTGTCTTCTCAGAACTAAGCTGGCAATTAAAAATCTCTCTTTTAAATATGTGAAATACTTCTGAAAACACAGTGTTTCTATTATAAGGATGTCAAGGCTCCATGGTTAAGAGACATACTGGTAAACCAAAAAGAAACTAAACTTCTATTTTACATTTTTTTATTAGTCTCTCATTCTAGAGACTCCGTATTTGGAACAGCGTCCCTTCAAGGGTCAAGTGAATTTTCTATGTGTGGGCTTTTTTTTTTTTTATGGTGCAACATTTACTTAGTTCTCGGTGCTCACATTTCTCGCATTTCACGTGGAGAACTCGCATGGGTATAACATTTAAAGATAATTGGTTATGCCAATTACTTTAGCGTAGAATTTTATAAAATGTATTTCTAATTTTACTGTTGAAAAGGTTCCATTTTTTTTTCAATGAAAAAGGAAACATTAACGAACTGCAGGAATTTTTAAATGAAATCTTATTTTTACTATCATTATAAAAATACTTTGGCAGGCGAGTGGAATTTCAATGATGTGTAAAAATGTTTTATTTCTGGTAAAATGCTATTTTAATTCAAACAAATACACCACAAAATAATAAGCATCTTGTACTCTCCAATGGGCATGTTTTGGATGGACCAGGATGCAGCAGCCTGGAAGAGATATTAGGAGAGAATACAGCACTATCCACAGGGCATGCTTTTTAAAACAGACAATTGTCTCGGTCTTCAATGTATTGAATTTAATTGGACAATTTTGGCCAGATAATTTTCACGGTCTCTGAAAATCTCCTCTAGCGCAGGATGTATCGTTTTGCTTATGTCCACAAGTTCTGGTTGCTTTTTTTTTTCTTGTGCTCCTCTCAGTAGAAAGTGGAATTGGCAGTAGATGATTTCTGAGTTGGGACTGAACCTTCTACCAGTTGTGTAAGAATACACCCACACGTGTACAGCCCTAATCTTCCGGAGCTTGGGTCTGCAGGCACAGTTTGGAAGTAGTGGAAGCCAATTTATGCTGCAGAACTGAGAGCAGATAGACCAAGACTAAAGCACGAAGGAGGAACAGGAAGAGGCAAAATGTTGTGTAGTATGGGGGAAATGGGAATGGTTTCAGACGCAGAAGAGGGATACTGAAACTGGGATTAGGAGTAGGCACTGAGGGCCAGCGGAGTGTGGAGTTTGGGACAGGATCCATTTGAGGACAGCTTGTTAGATCATAGAATCATAGAATGTTTGGTGTTGGAAGGGACCTTTAAAGGTCTTGCAGTGAGCAGGGACATCCTTAACTATATCAGCTGAGCGACAAATTGGTATCTGAAAATCAGATGAGTGTGGAAGTATCATGCAGTGAGAAATGAAAGGCAAGTGTTTGAGAAGTTGTGTGTTAAAGACTGCAAAGCAAACTGAGGAGATCAAAGCCTTCAATGTGTGCAGCTAAAGAATGTCTCTGAGGGAGGCAGCCAGCAGTAATGGTGCTGTTCAAAAAAAAATAAAAAAATTTATAGTGGAGAGACATGCAGCTCTTAAAGAAGAAACAGCCATAGGAATGGGTGTTGGTATTGGGCTACAATTTTTGTGACTGACTACGGGAAAAATCAAACCTGTGGCACAAAACAAGGCTAGTAGGATACAAGACCATTTATTCTCTGTAGATAAATGTTAAAGTCTACAAGTAAGTGTCCAGATACCTCTAAAAGAGACACTTATGCGGAATTAATTTTTGATGTAAAGCTTTGCTATTCATTAAGTCTGAGAGCAGTGAAAACTGGAAAAGGATGTAACCTGGCAGGCCTCTGTAATACCAAGTTTCCATGTGTGTTTGAAGACAGAGGATGTCAACTGCTTGCAGCAAAACCTACCTATAAGACAGTGTACCAGAAGCATGCACTACACTGTGATAACTATTTCTACTTCAAGCCCCTTGACAATGAAGACATTACTTAGAAAAGATAAGAAGCCATGGGAAAGGGTGCACTTGGTGATGACATTAGAGAAGACAAAATGATTGGAAATTCCATGTGAGCATGGACAGTAAAGATCTTTAAGGCAGTAACAGATCAGGAACAAATCAACACGAACAATCATGCAATGATACAGGAACGAAACAACTCACTCATACTAAATGGTATCACTTCCAAACCCTCTCTAACAAGTATATTAATTATGTTAGATGCACAGTTTGGTACTGGAGGGCAGCTAATTAATGCCTTCCAACACTTTATCCAGAAGGCAGCATTTCAAAAACGCCTGCTGAGAAATCATCTGCACAAGATGTATCAAAGCAGAGAGGTCTTGGCATAGCAGAAAATGTTACCCTCTTACCAGAATGAATGCCACTAGAACCTGATAGTGTTAATCACGTGATACTGGGGACATTTCTAAATCGCAATTGGAGCCAAATCATTAGCAAACGGATGAAGGAGAACAGTTGAGCGCTGGAACAGATTGCCCAAATAAGCTGTGGAATTTCCATCCTTGGAGAAACTCAAAACTAGCCTGGATGTGACCCTGAATAACCAGAGCTAACTTTTAAATTAGCCCTGCTTTGAGCACAGGGGTGACTGGGTTATCTCCAGATGTCCATTCCAGCCTATTTTTTCCTATGCGTCAGGGAGTTACTGTGGTCTGGAAAGAAGGCATCCAATCATATCCAAAACTGAAAAAATGCAAAAGGACTGAAAGCACTAGTTGTCCCAAAGGAACTGAAACTCAGAGTGGAAGTACCTGATAAGGAGCAGAAATCTTGTCACCTATGCAAGAACTTGAAGAAAGAAGAGACTCTGTTGTACAGTCTAAGAATGGCCCAAGAATTTTAGAAAATGCTGTCACAATTTATCTTGAAATAAAATGAAATGATCCATGGGAAAATACTTCTACAGGAAGTGCTGCACAAGCTGGGGACGTTGCACTAGTGACCCACATGGCAACATTTATGAGAACACAACACTGTTAGCTGTCTTTTTCTTTTTTCCTTGCATCTTGATTCTTCATACATCATACATACGATATGCTGAGCTACTGAGAGGAGGTAGTGAGTTTTAGAAGTCAGTCTTTGTTTAAGGAAAAAAATGCCGAGCCATCAGAAGGAAACACATTGACTCCTCATCTGTGGAGTTTCGATAATATTATCTCTCACCAAACAGCAGCAGTTTGAAAGGGAGTTAGTTGGCAATAAAGCACTTATACTGCAGGAATGAGCACCAAGGAAAAAGCCATATAAAGAAATGAATAAATCTGTCTACCGTGCAAGGTTTGTTGTGCGTACAATAAATGAAACCCACTAAATACCAGCGATAAAGTATTGAATCACTTTTCATTCAGTGGGCACTGTAAACGCTCATGAAACTTTATGGCTGCTGACGCTGCTACTAGACGAAATGCAGGAGAAAGCTGCCAGACAAGAAAGAAAACCCTGAGCTTTTGGGAAACCCTGAGCGTAAGGAGCGAAGAGCTTTCCCGCAAATCAGGCTTTTTCAGTTTTCTCAGATCAGTTTATTTACCTCACCGGATCTTTTACCAGAGGTTGATGAGATGCCCAGTAGGTGGCAACCTTTTAACACAGTGCTAGTAGCAATTTTTCCTTTTTTTTCTTAAAAACATTTTTTTTTCTGTAAAATTTAAAACGGTCGTCACAGAATCAGCACGTGCATAAGTGACGTTGTTGCAAGGAATCTGAATGGCAGAGAGAGAGGGATACTGGGTTTTCCCTCATTGTTTCAGAGCAGGTTTCTGAGGGAATTTATAACAAGCTAGAGCTTCACAGCACCTACTGAAGCCACTTCTGTGGTTTCTACCTCGAGGACTCCAGTTTCACTTAAGGACTGCAGTCATTTTTGGAACATGATGATTAGGACATCATGTTTATATTTGAGCAACTGAAGTTAGAAATTGCGACATCTTGTTGCCTGCATTTAATATATCTCTGTTACCTACTGTTTATTTTTGAAATGTCTTCATTTTTTTCTTTCAAAGAAACAATCTTCGTGATAGCTGGGGAAGTGGCTGGTGTTACAAACTCATCTCTGTGTGTTTACCTGTGGTTCTCCGTACAAATGACGTCACTGGATGCAGTTTGAGCAGGCATGTGCTTCAAGCTGTCAGTGTTTGGCACAGGACATCGGTATCACGTACCAGGCGTCCATTCAGTTAAACCAGTGCCCCATCGAAAAGCTCATAAATAATTCATAGACTGACTGCAGGTGGAAAATAAATGCCCTTGAAGTGTTTGGGAATATGTCGTGGATCAGGATACTGAGCAACCAGGGATGTCTTGAGAAAGCATTTCCAGACATCTGTTCTTCAAATTGAGCAGCTACCTCCTAGTCTGCCTGCAAGTTCACCTTTCTTGGAAGAGAAAAATGGCAGTCTGCTCCAGGTCATCGTGGCTGAAAACAACCCCAAAAAAATCACAGCCACTATCTAATAATGCAGGATCTGAAGTAAGCATACTTGGTAGCTGAGCAAGTCTCACTAGTTTTAAGGCCCTCTTTGTGCAGGATAGAATTGACAGATCTGCATCAAATGGAACATAGACTGTGGTTTTGGGAAGTTTTCTCCAAAAGACCGTTCTGAAGTTTGTGAATTGAAGAATAAAGACACCATACAGTTCTTTGCTTGTCTGCAATGTATCAAATCCTATCTCCAAGTCCTAGTACTGCAACAAGTCAGTTGTCCAGTTAATTTGCATCAGAGCGTTAGGTCACTCTGAGAAGTAAAGTTTAAAAAAAGTGTGGTTGAGATACTGACCTATTTTCATTCCTTCTGTTATTTAAGTGAAAAATTATTCTGAATGCATATTTCATCACAAATTGTGTTGAGGATGTAATTTTCATGGGCATACAGCTCTTTTACTGCTCTCTGTACGTGCTTGTTCAGTGTTGTGCTTCTCACATGTAGACTGACCAAAGATTTCACCTCTATAACTTCTTCCATCCTTGTCTGCTCTGCCTGGGACGATCTGTCTTTGCAGAGAAAAAACTACCCAAAAGATAAAAGTGAAAAAAGATAGTTGATCATTGCTGGTCAATATTTAAAGTGAGTGCGTATATCCAGGGATAGGAAAATCCTTTTGACAACAGGAGTGCAGGGAAGTGTTTTTCAACACCTCCTAGTGGAAGTGTTGAAAAGCATCATCACATTAAATGAATGTCTGAGGATTTCAAGGATAATCTTCTACCCACGATGAACTGCAAAGTCGTCTTCCCGAGTCTGCAGACAGACCCTCTCAAGTTTATCTGCTGCCAACCATAATTTTCCCAGGTTGTGCCAAAATAAAATTCACACGGCAGCTTCATACTCACCCTTCAGACCGTGAGTGTCAGTGTACGAATCATGCCGATTTATAAAACTGCTGTGGCTGTTTGGAAAAAGCTCAGAGGAGCTCTGTTACTAGGGTCAGAGGAAAAACCCCCAACAAAAGAAGTTTCAGACTTGGATAGACTGATAAAGTCTTGTAAAATAAGCAGGGTGCTGGAGAAAAGTGAAAAGGGCACAATTACTTCTCCCTTTGAACTTAAGGCAGGGACGGAGTTTCAGTATTTGAGACAAACATTGGGGAGAGAGAGAGTATTGGAAACACCGTGTGCAGTGCTCTCATATATGTCAGAGCTTACACCATCATAGCAGACAGGCAGATTTGTCTCAGCACTTGTGCACTGAAGTTGCTTTAATGGTTCATCTTCATTTCTGATGTCCAAGAAGTAGGTGTCTGGTAAGAAGGACTGACTACCTGTAGTCCAAACTCATGCTCTGTAGCAATTGCTTAACAAATTGGCAGCCTCGTCAGTGCATCTGTCCCAGGTTGATGTGCCAGCACGGAGAGCTATGCTGACACAGGGACCCCCCAGGGATGTTTCAAGTCTTTGTGTGTTGGAGTTTGCTCTTGGATTTGACTGACAGATGTGCAGAACCAAACACTTGCCAAGCAAGCACCTGAGGAGGTCCATGTAGCGGGAAGTTTCTTTTCTTTCCAATAAAAGATACCCTTTATTGCCATGCTAATAAGTGGTCTGTAGGACTGACACTCCACATATTTAGACAAACTGAGGTCCAGTTTGAGGAACAGTTTTTGAAGCACGTCAAATTCTATAGGAAACCTTTATCCCTTTGTCTTATTACAGTATCTTTAAGTCATACTATTGTCAGTCTCAGAATAGTTGGAGACTATTCTTCAAGGCTCTTGAAACACTAAACCAAGACACTGTTCCTATCCCAGAAGATTTACCAGCAAAGCCAAGAAGGTTGTAGTCAATTTGATAGAAAGGGAGCTGGTTAGGCTGATAGACTATAGTTAAGAGTCACCTATTGAATAATGCCACAAGTTTATTTGGAGTCCTTCTTTCCTGCCAGATGATGCAGAAAATGTGACAAAGTTTAATGGTATAGTTACAGAGTTAATGAAGAAGTTACAGCAGGCACTGAATGAAAGTAGAAACTGTAATCAGGAAGGAAAAGGTTTTGGTAGATCAGCTTTGAAATCTGAAGTGTGAGTAAAGCTAAGGGACAAGGAGAAAGAGAGACAGTAGGATGAACCAAGTAGACTTTTAATGTAGCATCAGCCAGTATGAATAAAAAAGACATGGCAGAGATCTGGTTACTAGATACGAGCAAACATGAGTTCAAAAGAAATCCTAATGTTAAAAGAGAAAATACAGGAGAGATCCAGAAGATAGACTGGAGCAAGTACATGGAAAGTTTGAAGAAAGAAAAGTAGCTTTTAAAATGATCTGGTAAAGAATTACAAACTGATGAAGTTAAGGGCAGATGGGCTCTAAGATGTGTCATAGCAGCTAAATTCTAGACCTTGAGTCTTTAAAGAGCTTGTAATAAATAGCTGCACTGGATAAACTGACAGAAAAAGAGAACTGTGTAGACAGAAGTGACTTTTATGGCTGCAATTCAGTATTTTTTTTTCCTCACTTAATGATTTTCCCTTTTATCCTTTCTGCTTGTCAGTAACATTTCTTTAGAAACACGGCTGTATTTGGTGATCCGCTCGATAGGTTTGTGGTTGGATTGTTGGGATGATGTTTGGTTACACAGTGCCTTACTGGTTTTGTTTCTGTTGTGCGTGTTTGTAAGCATCCCCTGGATTTGTCTCCTGCTTTATATCCCTTAAAATGCAAACCTTGTGAAAGAAAGCAAACTCAATGAATGTAGTAGCACCTGTTCTATAATCAGTATTAGATCCTGTCTTTTGCTTTAGAACCTGATATCCTGAAGCACCTTCCAGTTGCTTTGTTTTGGTACAGAAAATGATGTGGTCTTGACTCACACATGAGAGTTATTGATGGTGGAGTTGCAAAGTAAAGCATGATTTGAAGAGGGAGATATTTCCTTGAGCTAGTGCATATTTGTTTTCATAATGTGAAGCACTGTGGGTGTTTAATAATTACTAGCTAGCTCAAATTTGGTATGTCATGATGTTTGTTATAGGCATGCTTTATATGGCTCCTGCTTACATACCTGACTTGTTATTTGGGCCATGGCTTCAGGATCTAATTGTCCTTCAGCTGAAATCACCACTAAGACCAACACAGTTATAGCAGGTCAGGCAAGTCCTTAATAACTCCTTACCATACCCAGCGGGGATAATTCTGAGAAGAAATGATTGATTTCATTATTGATACATAGATCAGGAATTGTACAAAGGTCTAAGTTAACAAAAGAACCGAGCAGTTCAGAACGCAGCCTCCCATACTTTGTACCGTCCTTCCCCATTAATTACATTTTCTGCAACTACCTCTGCCTACTAGATTGGCAACCCATAAGGAAAACCCACTTCAAACTATTTTACCACAAACAGACATAGGTAATGAGCTCATTTCTATGGAAATATTTCAATATTATTGTCACCTGTTGCCTGCCTACCAACTGATTTGTAAAAAATATTTGTCCAAATGTAATAGCATCTCATTTATCAAGAAAGATTGAAAAAATAATAGTAGAAAAAAGCATCATAGGAGGTAACAGATTCAGAAATAAGCTTGGTATTCTGTGATACCTTGATCTGACCTTAATTCAGAAGAAAATTTGATTAAATCATTGCTAGTAGGTAGCACATGTAAGGGAGAGAAGTATCAACTTGTAAGACCAATAATTATGTGCTGTGTGTGTTGTGGTATTTAGTCAATGCAAATCCGTTAATCCTTCTGAAGGTGATCCTGCTCACATTTGATAATGTAATGCAAAATACCTTTTCCTTGAATAGGATGATCTGCCCGAAAAAGATAAGCCAAGAAAACCAACTCTAAATCTTATTCCTATTTGAGGTTTGCAGTGAGCTTTCATTGTTTCCGAGGGGAAAGGGATGCATCAGAAAATCTGGAAAATTAAGAGTGAGAATCAAGTTCTAGATGCTCAGAGAAGGCTTGAAATGTGAAGATGAAGAGACTCAACTAAATGCACTGAGTGCTATGTAGACTCTTCTAACTTTCCTTTAGGCACTCTATTGGTCCATGTGTCTTCATCTTCAGCCTTTCCCCTTTTTCCAAGCAGAATTGCCCCTGCCATTAGTGAAAGTTAGGTCTTGGGTCAAGCCTGAGAAGGTAAAGGGCTAAGCTGACTTGACACCTGATGTGTCAGGTGGTGATTTCATCAGATTTCAAGGGTTCATTGGCTTTGGAATTGTTGGAATCATCCTGCAAAGTCAGCAAAGAATACCAGTGTAATGGGTTGTTCCTTAGATGGCAGTCTTTATCCAGAATCAATACTGAGCCAGTACTGTGGAGATGCTTGATGAATAAACACAGAGAGCGGTCAAAAATGAATTCTGATCATTAGTCAGCAGTGATTAAGGACACTACTTAGTTCTTCTGTTTATTTCTTTCTGAGATTATTGGTGATAACTGTGCTGTCTAAAAGTAATTCCTAGCAAGGGAACACACAACAAAAACTTGCAAAAGGTTTTGTTCTTCCCATGGCATCCTCTGATCCCGTCAGTATAAGAGAAGGTTTTTGAGACTTTCTCAGAAAAGATTTTATGAAAAATTATAGAATCCATCTCTTGTAGTTACATCATACCTCTATATGAATGCAGTGTCAATAAAATGTGAGTTCGCTGATGATACCAAACTGGGAGGGGTGGCTGACACGCCAGAAGGCTGTGCTGCCATCCAGCATGGCCTAGACAGGCTGGAGAGCTGGGCAGGGAGAAATTTAATGAAATTCCATAAGAGCAAATGTAAAGTTCTGCATCCGGGGAAGAACAACCCCCTGGATCAGTACAGGTTGGGGGCTGATCTGTTGGAGAGCAGCTCTGGGGAAAAAGCCCTGGGAGTCCTGGTGGACAAGAGGATGACCATGAGCCAACAATGGGCCCTCGCGGCCAGGAAGGCCAATGGCCTCCTGGGGGCCATTAGAAGAAGCGTGGCCAGCAGGGCGAGGGAGGTTCTCCTCCCCCTCTACTCTGCACTGGTGAGGCCCCACCTGGAGTACTGGATCCAGTTCTGGGCACCCCAGTTCAAGAAGGACAGGGAACTACTGGAAAGAGTCCAGCGCAGAGCCACTCAGCTTATGAAGGGAGTGGAGCATCTCCCTTATGAGGAGAGGCTGAGGGAGCTGAGGCTCTTTAGCTTGGAGAAGAGGAGCCTGAGGGGGTGACCTCAGGGGTGTTTATAAATATGGAAAGGGCAGTGTCAGGAGGACGGAGCCAGGCTCTTCTCGATGGCACCCAATGACAGGACAAGGGGCACTGAGTGCAAACTGGAGCAGAGGAGGTTCCATTGAAACACAAGGAAACACTTTTTCACAGTGAGGGTGACAGAGCCTGAAACAGGCTGCCCGGAGAGGTGATGGAGTCTCCTTCTCTGGAGACGTTGAAACGCCCCCTGGGTCAGTTCCTGTGTGGCCTGCCCTGGGTGATCCTGCTCTGGCAGGGGGGGGTTGGACTCGATGATCTTCCGAGGTCCCTTCCAGCCCCTAATATTCTGTGGTTCTGTGATTCTGTGATTCTTTCTCTGCTGACCTAGTTCCTGGCCCAGTGAAATATTTCATCTATATAAGTGCTCCTAGTTGAAGCATGCAGAAAAAGTAGTTACAAGATTAGTCCTTAAATTACTATGCAGAATTGCTGTGAAGTGTTAAAAGACTTCCCTGATGCATCTCAGAAACAGTAGATTGAATTTAAGGTGATTTGCTATTTAAAGGTGTAATTTGTGAAGTACTTTATAACACTTTGAAATTCAAAGTACCGTATAGACTGGGATTATATCTCATACAAATGACTGAGGAAGAAACTTCCTCTGCATAACTGCCACAGTGCTTGCTATATTTTGTCATGTGTGTTCATAATACAGTGCTAGTTTCAATACAACAGAATTAGAATCTCAATTGCCTGGTTTTAGTAGAGCACATTGAAGTGTTTAACCAAAGTGAAGCTGATTGCATTGAATTGCAAATTTCAAACAGGGAAAAGCAGCTGAAAATAAAATCGGGATCACTGGAGAGAAAGTTAATATGCCCTGTAGCTTTACTGTGCAGTAGTACAAGCTTGAAATATGACTGGATGTTCTGCTAAAATTGGGTTATAGGGTGAGCTTTGTGTACTCAACTTTACATAATCTTTAGGTCTTATTGTCACCAGAATTAGCCCATATATGTCTGCCAGAGGGCAGAACCAGCGTATAATGCCAGTCTTTCCCTAATCTTCCCTATGAGAAGGAAAAGAAGTAATTTCAAAATAGTAATCAACCAGAATGTTGTGGTCCTTGTTAGCAGTCAGCAAGCAGTTTTAAAGTTACACTGCTAAGTTTACTGAATGGTGGAAAAACATGGGTGGTAAATGTCAACACTTTGGGGTTTGGAACAGAACAACTTGCCACTTTCAAACTATGACTCATGTGAGAAGTTTTCTTAACGTTTCAAATAAATAACACAAGCAGGAAAGGGAACAGAAACGATCATTCCTACCCAATTGTTTTATGATGCTTTGATGTTCTGCGCTCGACTTGTCATCAGGAGTCATCTACAAAGACCTCTCTTGAACAGTGTAGCTAGCTTGACTGATTAGGAGTGGTTTCCATGTTGTATATTGCTACAGGAATTTCAAAAGTCGTTATGTGGACTTATAGCTGGTTTTGTGTTTGTCTGTGAGAACATCGAGGGGATGTGTGAAACAATGGCAGTTTAAAAAACAAAACAAAACCAAATAACCCTATACCAGTGTTCCACATATGTAAAGAAAACTAACTGCAGAAAATGCATGAACATGCAAAATTTCAGCTGTTTTTCACAGAAGTTGAAGTATTTTTTTCAAGATGACCTACAGATATTTTTTCAAAAGAGTAAGGTGGTTCTTTGTTTAAAATAGGTTGAGAAATGCTGCTATAAACCCTATGACACCAGCAAAATAAGAATCTTCATTGTTTCTCAGGTTAAGTGGAAAAAGGAGCTTAGAAATTGGAGACTTAAAAAGTTATCATTGAGACAACTGCACACTGAAAATAGTAGATGTGAACAATCATGAACAGATTCTTTTTATTCTCTTTAGAAAATATTTAGATGCATGAGTCGTGTTAGATTGTCTTGTTTCATGCATCTCCCTTCATCACCACCAATGGATGGCCTGCAGGACCTCCCATGGCTTCTGCTGGCTGGGGAGGGCTCCCCTTCTGTGTGGGAGCTCCTTCATGCTGGCAGCTGAGCGTGAGGAAGCTGTTACGACTGAACTTAACATGGCATACGGAGACTGGAGCTCTGGAGGTGGCAGAAGTTCCTGGAAAGCATGCCTGGTTGAAGAAGGGTACTTCAAGTTGTACCAATACTTTCCTAACCGGTGTCCATGGTGGAACACTGGGTGGCATTCTCATGGATCAAGTTGTCCTTGCTTCCAGCTGCTACGTTGTATTAAAGTCAGCTCAAAATACATTAATTTCTTGATACTCATTCTTTCCACGTGAGCAACTGATGCAAGGGAAAATAGGATTCTAAGGAGGAACGGAACTGTTTCAGAATTGGAGGAACGCGAGGTCTGTGAAGTCCTGAAGGGAAAGGAAATTCTTATTTCAGCCTACACATGGAAAGGGAAGATCTATGCAAATTGTCTTTTTGTTAAAATGTATTCAGGGAGGAAAAAAAATATTACTGGGGCTTAATAGCCTGAAATCAAAAGTACCTGTTTAATTTCACAGTGAGGGTGGCAGAGCACTGGCCCAGGCTGCCCAGAGAGGTGATGGAGTCTCCTTCTCTGGAGAGTTTCCAATGCCCCCCTGGATCTGTTCCTGTGGGGCATGTCCTGAGTGATCCTGCTCTGGCAGGGGGGTTGGACTCGATGATCTCCAGAGGTCCTTTCCAGCCCCCACCATTCTGTGATTCTGTGAATAGTTTGTGTGCTGAAAGGCCGGCCTTGTTCAACGTCCAAGCGGTTACTGTTGTGGCTGCACTGATGGAAGTGGTTCCCCTACTCTGCTTCAATTTCGAATTTATGTCAAGACATCTCCTCCTTAATCCCTGTATTACTGCATGTAGTTCTTCATCATTCAGTCATTGCAGCAGTAAGAGCCAGACTGGTTCCCCATCAGAAGGGAAGTTCTGGTGTATTTTTGGCATTTGTTTTGGATGTTGGCGTGTAATTTAGCCTTAATTAATAACAAATTGTTCACATCAAAGCTTCAATTAGAAACAAAATGGGCATTACTGGATGAGTTTCCTGTTAGTAAAACTTGTAGAAATTATAATTAGCCTCTTGAAGTCAGCCTCTGAAATCTTCTGTCAGTTTAAGTTTGGAGCTTGCTGCTTTATGTACAAGGGGCCAAATTTTCTTACCTGCCAGAGGAAACTGTTCTGTCTCCTTTTATAAAGGTGTCCTCAAATTGGTGTGGCTATAAACTCTTGAACCCTAGTGATCCTCTGCTGGCCAAGAGAGCAAACCAGTTCATGTCTTGCACCACATCATCTTGACTAGGGATTGTGCTGCAACTCTAACACATCTTGTTTTTCTTTCCTTTATTTAGAAAATAGTTTATCATTTATGTGTTAGAATACTTAAGGGATAAGTAGGTTAGGATCTTGGATCAGGATTATGTAATCATGTTTAATATTGGGATATAAAATTGACTACTTGTGTAATGGCTACATAGAAAAAAACAGTATGTTTTTTTTTTGCCCAGTATTTATGGCTTACAAATACGCACTGGTCTAGGCGAAGCAGTTCTATATACAACTGTCTGAAGAAGCAATCATCATACTTAGGATTATAGTTATACTTATTGATAGTTTGACTGAATTCTTTGTTTTCAGTTTGATAATAAGAACTATTTTCCCTCTCTGCAGGTTAAATTAATTTTGATTATGATAGCTATTTCTCTGTAGTAGCATTTATATTCAGATTGGACTGCATGATTTATTACAAACTAATTTTTTGAAATTGCATTAGCAAAATGTGGCAGTAGTTTCCTAAAATCCCATTGTAGGGAGGAACTGATGAAAAGAAAATGTATATGAAGAATACAAAACACAGGAAGATGAAATTAATCGATGCAGAATATCTAATACAGTCTGATTTTCAGAAGATTCTCTAGGTAACAGGTTTCAAAATCTTTGACATTTCGTATGGAGTGTAATATTATTGGAGTGGAAAGAGGCCCTGTGGCTCAGATTTCTCTAATGAGTGTAATTATCTAAAGCTCGTGTCCCTCATCTTCGTCATGGTTTTTATTATGTAATTATATATGTTGCTCTGGCAAGACTACTGAAAGAGTCTGCAGGCATTGCAGAAGATTTTCATTGTACTGAGTGCTATCAGTGAAATGAAAACATCTTAATTATAAAAAAAATACAGCTTGCTGAATTGGCTGTGGTGAAAGATTTTTCTTTCCATCTTTTTATATATGGGCAGCATAGACAAAAAGACTTTTGTGCAGGCTTGTGAAAGTGTAAAGAATGCTTACATCATAGGGTCCAATAAAAGCCTGAAAGGTGTCATTAATGATGAGCTAAATGTGTGGAGTTAGTTAATTTGTCTTCCATATGACCTCTGCATCCTTACATAGACTAAGTGAATATACTGGTTGACAGAGTCTCTGATTGGGATTAAGAGTAACATGACTTAGATCGTCTTCTTGGTTTGCTGTATCGCTTTACACAAATCGTTGTGTTACACCAGACCCGTCAGTTATTTCTTGTGGTGGAAAGAGACTTGTGCCCAGGCACTCAACAGACTGTTAGAAGTTCTGTGAGTAAAATCTGATTGCCTTTGTCCATTCTGATGCCTTCTTATCTGTCCTCCTCATGATCTGTGCGTTATGGTGGAAAATTTTGCCAAAGCTTCTGTACTAATTAGAGGCGATATAATTTAATATTGGTATTGATGTTATCAAAGCAGAAAAATAACTTTTGCCGAAAAAAGGAACCGTATCAACTTTTCTGAAGTGTCATAGGTATAACAGAAATTATAATTTTAAACAATGGACAGTATCATAATAGAATCAATAATTTTGAGAAGTCTTACTTTCCTTGTCTTTGATTTCATCAGAGAGAGAAGAATTTTTCTCAGCAAAATGGGGTCAGAAATTTTTTTCTGGTGAATCCTAAATGTTTCTCTGCAAACACTGATGTTAAATAAACTTTCAGTCAGATGCACTGGTTTGCCTGACCCAGCAGTGGTGGACCAGGGTGCCCAAGAGCTGAGGCCCTAAGAAAGCCACTTGTCTCCTCCAAAGCAGAGAGTTGGAGGGTTCACCAGGCCAGCCTCCATTGTCAGGAGCCTGAAAGCCCTGGGCACACCTGTGGGAATCGGGAATTTGGGGCCAGCCAGCTGCTGTGCAATGGGAAGCTAAGGTGTATCTGCTGGAGCAGGAGCAGGGAGGCAGGGCTGTGAGCAGGGGAGCCAGGCTGGTGGTGTGGGCACAGGGCTGGGGAGCCCCTGCAGCTGCTGGGAACACTGGGGTGAATGATTAGCAAGCGTGAAAGTAACAGGAATGTTGATTTTGGAGAGCAGCTGCTGGGTGCAGTGAGGTTATTTCCTGGAGGAAGTTTCACATGCTGAGATTGTCAGGATGAAATATTCTCTCAGTTGCCAGTTTGTGAGAAATTGAAAAAAAAATAAATTATTCCTCGTCTGATTTAGAGTAAAACAAAATAACCCTCCCTGCTTCCCCCCCAAACTTTTTCACAAATTAGAAATGCTATTATTGAGCCAACTTCATTCAACAAACAAACCAGAGTCTTGTGCGAGAATATGCTTTATTCAGGCTTGGACTGAAATCTGATTTTGCAGGCAAACACAAGGTTGAAAATGGAAATCGGATCTCAGACAACTTAACTATTTTAATACTGACCTTCTAAACGGGCTGGTAGTTTCTACGTTTGATCAGCTCATCCCTCTTTGCATATGGTATTAAAACTCAGCTAAGAAGCTAATGCAGAAGTGCTGATCAGAATTCATCTCGATGCTCTCCAGAAAACCAAGTTAACATTTGGATTAGGGAACCTGATACTTATTCTCTGAATGCAGGGAATATTAAAATACCACTCACGCTGTAGATGTTAAATGTCAGTACTCAGAATAATATTTAAATCACATGAAACTCAAGCAAGGGAGGCATCCAGATAACAGAGACCTGCTTTCGTCTTGTGACAGAAAGCACAATAATGTTTTTTTTTAGGGGGAAACTGTTTGTGTGGAGCAACCTTCCTCAATCTATATGGCATCTAAGTAGGACCATCTTCTTCATAGTTTCTTAAAAGCCTTTCTGGCAAGGTGTTTGCAGAGCTCACACTGTGTCAGGTGGTAATTTTTACACCCTTTTTCTACCCAGAATTCATTCTTAAACTTGTGTTTATATTCTTGGCCTTGATCATCCCTCGTTTGATGCCTGATGCGTTGGCCAAGAAAACAGCCATTCCCATCAGTAAGGACTTGTCTGGGATTCATCGGTGTCCGTAGATATTTAGCACAATGTTTTTTTTTAAATGGGAGTATGTGTCACCATCTGCTGAATTTGTGGTCTGGTTTACAGAGAGTGTGAATCAGTACAGTTCCCTGTAGCACATTTTGTGTCTTGTTCATGAGGTTTCAGCTCAGTTCTGTATCACAGCCAGGACAGTATCTCAACATTTGCAAGACAAACAGCTCTTGGGCAAGTGGTGTTTACCAGTTCGAGTGGACAGTGTGACTTTACGTTAGCATGGAGAAACCAGCCAGTAAAGTCCTGTTGCTGTCAGGAACTGGCTGGTGAGTAAAATCCAGCGGAGTGAATTTTCAGCTGCAGTGAGATACCAGGCTCACCAATGGAGCTCTTAATTCGTTGTGAATAAGCCTTAAGAGATCTCAGCATACACAGGAGAGGTGATCTCTGGTGTCCTCTGCACTGTGCTTCACTCTGCCTGAACTCTTTGGTGATGTGCTTGGAGGCTGGGGGCCTGTGGGTGATGTGGACACCCTAGATTGAGATTACGGAATTTACTTGTCATTTTCCTAGAGCCCTGAGTATTTACTGAGCAGTGCTCCTTTGTGCAGGTGCCACTGGCTGCAGGCAGAGGATGGCACTACTAATTTAACATGGCAAAGTAGTAAAATCTGCCTTGAAGTGGTTACTTTACCAGCTTTTGCTTCTTGATAATCTGCTTTATATGGGGATGGGTTCTGATCTGTTAGGGGAAAGAGCCTAAAAATAACCCCCTTTTTTTTCCACAAGTGAAGAGAAAAAGGTTTCTCTGCGTGCGCACCACTTGCTGCGAGGTGGCAAACAAGTGGCACCAGCCGGAGGGACACAAGAAAGGATTCTTATGTATCTTTAGGGAGTGGGCTGAGGTTATGCTGCTTAGAAAAAGATGACGGTAACATAACAAAACTGAGCCCTTTGTGGACTCGTCTTCGTAGTTTTCTGATATATTACGGAGGGTTTGCCAGGTTATATTTTTGATGTGATGTAACGTGTAAGATTGGAGAGGGACTTTTTATAAGGGCATATGGTGATAGGAGAGGGGGCAATGGTTTTAAACTAGACCAGGGGAGATTTAGGTTAGACATTGGGAAGAAGTTCTTCACTCTGAGGGTGGTGAGACACTGGAAGGGGTTGCCCAGAGAAGTTGTGGAGCCTCATCCCTGGAAGTGTTTAAGACCAGGCTGGATGAGGCTCTGAGTAATCTGGTCTAGTGAGAGGTGTCCCTGCCCACAGCAGAGGGTTGGAATGAGATGATCTTTAAGGTCCCTTCCAACTCAAGCCATTCTATGATTCTATGATTATTTTTATCACAGAATATAAGAATATTAAATACGCTACTGGATTTGAGACTGTAACATCATAAAATTCCCTTGCAGTGGTTGCACAGCCATGTACTACTGTGTGATATATGAGTGTTTCTGTAGAAATGAACAATGGTAACTATGTTTTTCTGAAATCAATGGAGAAATACACAGCTACATAATGAACACCAGGGATAATGGTCATTCATTACAGAAGCTTCTAGAAGATGATTAATTTTACGCAAAATATTGACAGCTCAGGAAATTAGTCTTCCAGCTTCAGGTGCTTTCCCACTTCAGTTCAATAGGGACATACCTCTGTTCCCTGTTTTTCTTTTCAAGGTCACTATTGAAGTTAATTGCTTTTTGCAGAGAATTAGCAGATATTCCATCTTTTCCTAAAACTCCTTGAGATACCTCTCTGAAATGTCAGTGCAAACCCTGTTTCTCTCCCTGCAAAATCCTATGAAAGCTGAGATCTCTTAAACCTTTGAAACTCAAACCAAAGTTGTGTTCGGTCATCGGGGGTCATTCTTTGTCTGCTGAACCTCAGCTCTCACAGGGCTGATTCAATGCCTGCTAATTCCAATGGAGAAAAGTCCGTTTAAATCCTTACATAGCAACCCAATGACATCAGAAGATGACAGGTGCAATAACTGGTGCAAATTTAATCCAACAGCTGGTTTAAGAAGGAAGATGTACTAATATCTGATAAACTGACTTTTAAACTTCTTCTCAAATTTGAGCTTTTGTTTAGGAGCATTTTTTAAATTTTTTTTTTCAAAAATATGTGTCAAAGTGTTTTAAAAAGCAATATGGAATTACCTCAGCAGAACGATTTTAAAACCTGTTCATTTTTGAGAGACTTGCTTCTTGATAAATAAGTCTATAAAGAAAAGTATCTTGAAAGACCAAGACCTTGATTTAAAAAAAAAGGCAAACAGAAAATATTTCATTGCAAGCACAAAACTGAAGGGTTTTTTAAATGATATTGTTGGGAAAAAAACAGCATTTATCTGTTTGCTCTAGAAAAAAACAAATAGTTTTATTTAATAATGGGAAGCAATCAATTAAGAAAACACCAAAATTGGTGGGACTGCATTGGTGGGACTTTGAATCCCTTCCTAGACCATCAAAGGCAGTCAGCTGCTCAATCTTGATTGTAGAGAGATTATTGACAAATGACAAGGAAAAGATCAAGAGGAATGGTCATTATGGAGATAACAGAATTACATCTGCACAGAGTATCCTTGGTTGTTTTGGTGGAGAAGACTTCAGTAGTGTACTGCCCAAGTACTTCCAACTCAAGTTTCCCATTTTTGTTTTGCTAGTGAAATACTGTGTTCATGGAAAGATAAAATTCTTGGGCTGACTCCATGTACACATTTCTCAGAAATTCTGTTGTAGTTCTTAGCAAAACGTATTTTTAGGATTATAGCTCTGGAGTATTTGTAATTGTAGTCCTAAGAGTGACTCAAGCTGGCATAAGTTACACCTCCTAAGTCAGATCCTTCAATACCTATTGAGGAGAATTGCTCATTGGTTTCAATGGGAATTTAGCCTCATCAGCAAGCTCTGCAAAGTCAGGCCACCTGAGAGTGCCACTCCATAAATCAATTATAATTAATTCATCAAAGAAAAAAAAAAAAAGAATTCTGATTCTGTTTAGAACACTCAATCTCATTTCAAACCATTAGTTACCTAATCATGAAGGAAATTAAAATATTGTTAGAATTAATCATGTGTGACTCAGCAGACCAAAAGGCCTTCAGCTAACAGATTGCCTTAAAACTTTCCACTGATGCAGTATGCTAAACAAATAGGACTGGGGATTTTGTTAGATCAGGTCATCATTTATGCATAAGCCGTCGTGAGGTAAGTCTGATGTAACATTATTGATAAGGCACGATGAAGAGAAAGCATTTCTGATAAAGAACGTGGTGATTTGAGGAAAACAAATGCTACTTGAAATTAAAATTCTTCTTTTACACTTGGGACCTGTGTCAACAACAGAAGTGATGACAGCAGTGTCTGTCGTACCAGTGCCATCCTAAAAGTGATGGAGAAACTGCCTCTGCATTGCAAATGAACATTGCTTCCCCCCCCCTTTTTTTTTTCCTTTTTTTTTTTTTTTTTTTTTAAAGTACAAAATTAGTTTTAATGCCACAGGTAGTAGGGGGCCAGGCACGCTGGTTTGGGACTATAAAGCAGTGTTTGATGCAGCCATGCTTGGAGAGGAACCTGTTGGGCTGCTTGTCCATAAAAAGCTTTGTCCCTTTTCCAGAAAAACTAAACAAAAGCAGTAGTTTGTGGTCCTACCTGTAAACATGGCAAGAAGTCAAACACATGGGAGCTCTTACCTGCTTTTCTTTTTTCTTTATAATAATTCTCCATGAAGTTTCAGAAAGGCAGAATCAACCTGTTTATAAAACACATCACACCTGTGTAAATAAAATACCTTCCTCTAGCAAATATGTAGGCATGAGGACAAAATGCAGTGCTGCTGAATTCTGCTTGTACTACAGCAGAATGTCTACTTGCAGCCTAACCGTACTGTTACACTGTCAGTTCAACTGTATGCAAGAAAATAAAATACCTTACGGAGAATTGGGGAAACAAGCTTTGGAATGGTAGTTTTTGCATTTCCTTTCTATTCCTGTTTCAAATGTGCAGCCATTCTGCTGCACTGGGAGAGATTCTGGTGTCAAATGAATTGCATTTCTTAATTCAATTACATGTCGTTATTTACATCTCACTGAAAAGAATAGAATTTGTCCTTTCCTTTTATCCTAATGCCAAACTGGATGGTTTTCCGTAAAAGAGAAGCAAGAGTGTGACATCATGCGTAAACCCCAAGATTACTGCACAGTAGTTTGTGTATTTGAACATAATGAGGAAGAAATATGCCTCCACTCTGTAATTACTACAACTGCTGTACTCGTGGGTTGCTCTGTTTTCTTTTAATGCTCATGGAATGACAGCACTGTGATTACAGTTCTTTTGAATACACATAATTAATTTTCTAGGACAAATTAGGTAATAAAATCTTCCCATGAGTATATGCTTTCATAATTAATTACAGTTGCTTCAACTAGTTGGCTTTTGTTTCTTTGTTAACAACAGAACCTCCGAAAGTGCCCGTGCAGTAAAGGTGCTGTGGATTTCTGCATGTCCATTAGTAATGTGGTTTCATGGGTTGTATCAGAAGCCTCTGATATTTTTCTTTGGAAAAAAAAGTGCAGGGTATAGGGAACAGTAATGAACAGTGTGCCAGGAAGAGTCCCATTTTCAGTATTTCTATCTGTGCTTAGAAAGATAAATGAGCCCCTCACAAAGATGCTTTGAAAGTATATTCAGTATATACTCTGCACAATATCTGAATTATTCCTTGTGTCTTTTACTTTACCAAGGAGATATCAGTTCAGATCTTCATATTAGTGAATTGCTTGCGCTGCCATAAGAAGCATCTTAACTCTGAAATCTGAAGCAGTGCTGCTCAGAGAACATACCAACAGCTGCTCTCTGTACGTGCAAATAGCAAGGACACGACACAAAAATTTGCGGTAGAACTTTTCATCTCAAAATTTTGTTCCTGGAAAACAGCTTGTATATCGTTATGCTATTGTCAGTAGTATTATATTCAGAGATAATCTTCCAAGGAATCTCAGGCCATTTACAAAACCTTTTTCAACTCAGAACTTCTTATGCATCGAACACAGGAGATAAACTATCTAGAATTAAATCTTTCTGTCCTGCGATAGTACTGGAATTATAGATCACTGGACCTTTAGATGCTGAACGGTATTACTTGGACTCTAGATCCTTATCCTGCAAAAACTGCCTGAGCTACTTGGCATAGATCAGAACAAATTGGAAAGGGAAGCAGAATTTGGGATGAACAGACTCTGCTAGTCTTTTGAAAACAGGAGAAAACGACCTTCTCCTGTCTTCTCATGTAGAAAATAAACTGCATGAGTGGAATACTGGGTTCTTGCACCACAGGGGAACAGGACGCATCCCTCCTCCTATTATGCCTCACGGAATATTTGGCAACTGAGAAGCCAAATAGCCAGATAATAGTTCTATTTCTGAGAAGCTCTTATTTTGTCTCATTATTCCTGCAGAAATACTGACTGGTTCAGATCCCTTCTAGGAGTAATCTGAAAGCTACGGAAGTCAGAGAAAAGATTCCTGCTGATGTCAGTAGGCTTCAAATCAGGTTCAAGCACTTCCAGCCTATAGCCAAATAACAACTTTCACTTAGGTCAGAAAAAGCTTACAAGGTATAAAAACTCACTTGACAATAGTTAAAATAGTATGTGACTAAACACCCGTGTTTAATTGAAGTTTTGTTGGTTGTGAATTGGAGGGATATATTCTAATATTACAGACACAAGTTACAAGCTGGCTATTTCATTGAAAAGGACACTTAAAAGTTTTCCTGACTCATAAATTAATCATGGACTCTTAAAGGCGCTGAAACAAGTAGTTTGTCCGTGATGCCTTTAGCGAAAAGTAGTGAATTTACCCCTAAAAAACTGTGTGCATGGAAAAATAGATTGATTCTCTGCCACAGCTTGTTTTTAGAATGATTTATCATGAAACTTGAGTTCCTCTAATCCTTGTGTTACACTCCAGTGAATGCCATGGGCCTTCTTGAGTGAGCAAATATTATTCTGTGAGTCACGGCTGCAAGGACAGAGCCATCTGGCAGCAACTGACTTCTTTTTACTTCTTACTGCTTCAATTGCCTTCCTCTGGTAGTTAAATGAGATATTATAATTAAGAACCCACCAACTCCATGTTCATTTTCAGAGGTCGAGTTCTGAACACACTTTTCTGACAAATTGCCCAGTCCGGTCTATGGGAATGTTGTTTGTGTCAGGATTAAGGCATGTGTTTGACTGTTAATTTCCCAGCACTGTGGCACAGCCTAATAATAGGGAAGTTCATAAAATAAAGATGCTCTTAGCTCTGTGGCTAAACTCTGAAATGCATGTGAAAATTGTTTTTTTTCTTTTTGTAATGACAACTGGCATTTCAGTACTCTCTGCCAGTGCTCGCTTTCCTTTATCCACACAGTCTTTATTTCTTCCTGATATTGGCACAAAAATCAATTCGATCACTTCTCAACACATTTGTAGTTTTTAGCTCGTCCTGACAGGATTGCTGAATCTAGACCCCTGATGTATATCCGTATAACTGCATTGGCTTTCATTCTGATTTATGTTGCAGAGGATACAGGTGTATCTCTGTGTTTTCTTCCTGTCTAAACAAGCAGATAAGGATTGTCTCTTTTTAGTGTGTTACGAAGAGCAGTAGTTACAGCTGTTTTTCCTACCAGCTACATTTTGCAGCTACAGGCACTACTCATTTCTCTGAAAAGCCCCCATTTTTTGTCTTTGCTTCTGACGCAAAACAAACCTCTCTTCCTTTCCTTCATCCAGCGCAGCAAGAGACCTGTCAGTTCTCGTTCCGCTATCTTTGTCTATCTTAGCAAGGAATTTGATACACCAGGAGTGAATCAGTAGATCAAGGCAGTTGGTCCTTACCTTTGTCACCTCTTCATTATGCACATTTGGGGATTTTATTCCAGCTCTGGTTTCTTGACCAAAACCGAGCCCTCTGCTCCTACTCTTGTTGACAAGTGGGAAACAAAAGCAAAACCATCACAAGCAAGCCAGAGAGGTAGTCCTGTTTGTGCTTTTGTAGTGATCTTCTGTGGGATCCATGGATAGGATCTCACAGTGGCACTGGGGAGCGTGCTCAGTTATGTTGCCTGGTATCCCAGAGCACGGAATTCCAGTTGGGTGACATAATTGATGATGATTCTCACCAGGAGGCTTATTCAAGTTCTCCAAAACAGGGACATTGCTGCTGTGCTGCCCACAAAGAGTGGGTTTTGCCCTTGCTCTTCAAGAATGATTTTCATCCTTTCAAATTTTGTTCGTTCAACTCATCATGCATCAGTCTTGATGCAGCTTTCTGAGACTGCCAGTGCTTAGCCTGCTGCTGGAGAAACTTTCAGCTCTTTTCATGGAACAGGATAGCAGGCACTTGGCTGGATCTTCTGGAATTTTGCACCTTACCATCACAAAAGAGATAAAGACCAATAGAAAAATTGAGGCTGTCCATGAAGGTGGTAGAAAGGGTGGATGGAGAGCAATTGACATAGGAAAGTTAGATAAGGATTCCAAGAATAAAGAAGGTGAAGGAGGAAGGAGTGTTAGAAATTCAAAGAGTCAGGGACCGACAGTTGGTCGTAAGTATAGCCGCAGATATACAGCATTTTATAGCCCCTGAAGGACATCAGGTTGTAGCAGAAACACTTGATGATTTAAAAGCTTTCTGATGTTCATGCACGTCGAGTAGAACTTTTGTAGCAGTGCAGTTTGCTGGTTGGATTGCACTTTTAAATCATCTTCAGGGGCAGGCCTGCCTGTCATTTATACTTAGAGCAAAACTTCTGGTATAGTTTTCTCCTAAAGGAGAAAACCAAAGCAGCTCTACCAAAAAAACCTTGGCATGCACTAAGTGGAAATATTCAGTGAATTGGTTTCAAAATTATTTTGCTGCTCTAAACTGAAACACTGATGCAGATTTGGCTATTGACTCCCTAAGCTACCTTTTTGTGTCGTTGGTATAGCTATCTGCTCCTCTTTCCTTTTTTTTTTGTTGTTTTTTTTTTTCATTTCTCCTGCCCAGTCTTCAGTCTTGTTGTTTTTCCCAACTATTTTCCTGGTCTCACAGTATCCCTGTCTGCTCTTCTTGGCACACTAACTCTTCTTCTCCCTTGTCATCCATCTTCTGTTTCTTCCTTTTTCTTATCTTTGTCTTCTGGAGCAGCAAACCTATTCTGGAAGTTTTTAATGATTTTTTATTCCTTCCTCAGTGCCTATCTCTTCTTGCTCATGATTGTGTTCAGCCATGCTTGTCAGGCACCTTTCTTTGCTAAACCATCTTTCTCACTTCATCCTGTCCTCGGATCTTGCCTGAATTCCATCATGATTTCTAGCTACATCTCTAGTGCTCAGGTACTTGTTTTCCTGTGAGTTCTCTCAGGCAACACTTCAAATATAAATAGCTTATATCAAGTACCCACTTGATGGTAAAGTACATCCTGCAACTTCTGCATTCAACCATCTGCAATTATTTGGTCTCATCTGCTGCTACCTTAGCTGACATTATCTTTTCTTCCCTGTCACTATCTTTTAAAGGAAGGAACCAATGTCAAACACATCTCTTTACTGCCCTCTGTTTAAGGGGTTCCTAGTTCAGTGTGTGCTTCTCGTTTTAAAAATTTTGTGTAGGGCAGCCTGGCTCCCTCATTTAGACCTGACAATTAACTGCTTGCATGCTGTGTTCAAACACTGCAATTTTTGTTGTTGTTGTTGTTGTTGTTTATTCTCTCACTGTGAAGGTCTTGTTTCTACTTGCAATGCCCAAGACTGTGAGCAGTCTGCTGACTAGATCCAGAACATACACCTTGCTATATGCAGCTGAACAGGCCATGAGGACAGTTCTTTTTTTTTTCACCGCAGGCAAGACCGATGGAGATTCTCCCGTTGACACTTTGATATTTTTATTGGACAACTGTGTGGTTGTAACACTGGTTTGAATGAGCTGCCTCATTGCCAAGTTGTGGGGAAGCTATTTTGTATTGCTTGGACCTACTACTTTTTTCATAGGTAGATAATGTAAGTAACATCATAGTTAAGAAAATAATAACCTTGGACACAGTTCTCTTCACGTGGCAAACAGTGGATGCTTTCATGTTGAATTCAGTAACGAAAAACTTTTAAAAATGCTTTTATTTTCTAGGTGTTGTGATGTCTGTCAGATTTGCATTGGAAGGAGACTTGTCTTTTTATTCCCCAGATGCTGATTTTTAGGTGACATAAATTGTCTACATAAATGCATCTGCTACTATTAGCAATATTTTACCTTTAAAATATGCCCAAAATCCTAAGAACATATTTTAAAATTCTTTCAAACTACCCTTTAAGTATTTGAGTTTGATAAATTGGGTTAGTGGTTTAAAAGTCATGTTTTGTGATACGGGAATACAGCTTCTTTTCTCCAGGAAAATGAGAAAATTAAGTTTTCTCTTTGGAGACTTCCTTAGTTATAACGTGGGTATGATGATGTTTACCCTTTAATAATGCATATAATTTATTTCAACATGACTGTAGCAACTGAGATATCCAAACTGACAATTCAGAACCCATCCACTTAATTAGCACTTCCAGCCCTCTTTGTGAAGTGAAAAATACGGCTGAGTCTTGGAACACTTGGAATTCAAACTGCACGACTCAAAAGAACCTAGAAGAATGCTGAATTACTTCAGTAAAGCCCACAAAATTTTATTGGAAAACTTTAGGTTTGAAGCAGTCAGGAGTTGTAGAGAACCACAGAATCACAGCTTGGTTGAGGCTGGGGACATCAGGAGGTCTCCAGTCCAGCATCTTACTTCCAGGAGCGTCAGGAGATCAAACGAAGTTGCTCGGGGCTTTCTTCAGCCAAGTCTTGAAAATGTGCAAGGATGGAGACTGTAGAACCTCTCTGGTGCAGTCCTCCTCAAGGATTTTTTTTATTCCCTAATAAGTTCTTTTAAAGTTTTTAAAACCTGTAGTAAAACTGTTCTGATTGGATTTAGGAACAATGATGATTCATGTGATCCTAAGAAACAGTTGAATGAGACATCTTTGTAGGGCCAGCTTAAACTAAAGTTTTGCTTCATTGGGAGCCAAATATCGTCAAAATGTATTCCCTTGATAGACTTAATTGGATATTGCCAAACATGCCCAAGGTTTCAGTTATTCTCGTTCTATAAATTGGGGGTGGGGTGTGTGGACAACAGCTAATTTGGATTGGCCAATCCGCGACAAATTTCTTGATTATCCTTTGTGAAATATGACCTCTATGGAAATTGTGAAAACATTATTTCTGTAATTAAAAAATACTCAACTAGAAATATCCATGAACACTTGAATTTACTGCCCCCAGAGATTTACATTTCAAAAGAAAATCTCTGCCAGAAGTTTTTGCTTTGCTTGTTTGGTTTTTATCTTGAGAAATACGCTTGTCTCCCTGCTAGAGAAGCAGGGATGAGAGTTTTAAAATTGCTATGTGTAGAGCGACTACAAATAGCATGCAGATTTGCTTCAGAATGAAAGTGGCATTGTTGACAAGTGGTTAGAATGCACTGTCATAGCAGTACTAAGAAGGCTTCTTTCAATCTCTACGACAAATTAAACAGGAAAAATACAGAGTGCCTGTGACTCAGTAGTAGGGGGAATTTTTTAAAGTTACTTACAGCAGTTTGTCGCTGTTTTTAGGACAGTGCTTTAGTCAAGACTTCCATTTTCAATCCAATATGTGTTTCTTGGTTCTACATACATGACTGATATTAGTCAGCTGCCTACATTTGTTGTCCAAAGACTGAGTCACTCCAAATCAGAAGTAACGTTTTAAAAACCCTGATCTAAGTTTTAATTCTTTGCATGGAAGGACTCTGGGATTTTCACTTCTGCTTCCCCAGGGGTGCTTGCCAGAAAATATCACTTCTCATTCCTGGTCAGGGCCCCATAGAAGGCATAAAGAATGGCTGAAATGAGTCATTCATCAGGGTAACTACCAGAAAGAGCAGTGAAAATTAACAGCTCTGGATTTGCTTTGTGTTCCTGTTGTGCCATACCTAGTCTGATTCTTCATTTGTGTTGTCTTGCCAGCAGAGGTGTTGAAATACAGGATTTCAGAAAATTCCATGGCATGTGCTGAAGTGCACACCACGCTTCTAAGTAAAGACTGGAAATGTGGCAAGAGTTTCTGCTGTAACAGGCCAGACAGAGGTAATAAAAATTCAGTTGTGCCTGTGGATCCCTTAGTGAACCATTATTTTTACTCTTTCTTCTGAGATAGAGTTAGGAGAGGAGAACTATATCCCCAGGCCAGCTGAAAAGTGCACCAGATACAGGATTCAAAGGTGGATCTTCGTTCAGGCTCTTTGTATTCCCCATTACACAGGTATGAAATCTATAGTCCAGTTCAATTTGCAGAACATTTCAACTAGACAGTGATACCTACTATCCTTCCTCCATCCCCTGAAATACAGACCAGTTAGTTTCAAATTCTTTCCTTTTATTTTCAAGGTGACAAGTAGAAGATGTGAAATCCATTTCCTTCACCTTTGTACCTTCTTCCATGCAGATTCTCACTGGTGTTGTGGATTCTCACTAATGTTGTTTATCATCAGTATGCGCTTCAGATAAAGTCAGTTTGAAGTTTTTAATGGAAATCACAACTTTCCTTGTGTTTTGAGTGCTCTCAGTGAGTACAGAATCCTGCAAATCTGTGCAAGTGCTCTGTCAACAACCATTCATTCAGCTGCCTGAAATGTTTTAGCCGTTTCTAAATGTATTGTTTATTACAGTGCTTTGGGCACTGAGTATATCAAACTTTTAAAAAAACTGGTATCAGGAATATAGTTACAAGGAAGTTTTCTGCATTAGTCAGCTTTAGACGTAATCAGAGGAAATACTTGTTCCCAGGCGTAGCCAAGCTAAAGTGATCTGAAATCTGTCTGCTGCCTTTTTAATATAGATTCCTTTGCATATAAATATGCATTTGCAAGTAAAAAGTCCCTCAGTCAGGCATCTGTGCACAGCTTTACCATTTGGTAGTAGAAATAAAAACAAAGCAATATGAAAACAGGAATAAAAGTACTACTCTGTAGCATGTGGCAGTTACTGAACACTTTCTAGGTCACTCTCTGTCTCAGTAACCAGCATCTAAGGTGAAGTAGTGTATAGAAGATGAAAATAGTATCTTAATAAGCTGATAGAAGGAATAAATCTGAAAATGGGTGGGTTCTTTTCTTGGAAGGAGGAGGAGTAGATACTACTGTATAAATGAGTTGATCTACAAACTGAAACCTAGATTTTACCTCTCCATTATATGGGGATACAAAAAACCTAGATGAAAAAAGCCTAGAGCTTTTTTGTTTTTTATCACAATATGAAAATTGAAGTATTTTATTTTGAGACTTAAAATATGGAAGAGAAGGATAAAATACTTACCCAATGCCAGGACTCATATTTGAAAGCAAATTAGAGCTTAAGTGACTCGGTTTTCATTTCAGCAAAATCCTGCCATACTTTGCGCATAAAATCCTGGCCTTTATTAATACTCATATGGTAGTTTTTTAAAAGAATCCTTTTGTCTGGGATCATTGAACTATTTTCCACAAATGTCATGTTGAAAACTGTTTTGTAAGGACTAGAGAGAGGCGTTGGAGAAGAACTGTTCTCTGCCTGAGCATGCCTATGTTCCCAAAGCTTCGGTTACCACCTTTACAGGTTAACCCTTGCTTTCTGCCCAAAGTACTTCCAGCAAATAAGAGTTTGTGGTGACATGAAATTGTGGAAACAAAGCGGTTGCCAATATTCTTCTGAGGAAGTGATTTAAGGATCAATATGAAAAGACAGTCTTGAAGCTGTGGTTGCTGTCACTTCTTAATGCTAGTTGATCGTGAGTTGCTACCCAACGCGGAGAAATCATGCCTTGGATTGCAAAGCTCTGACAGAGATGCAGGACTCTAGGAAAGACAGTGCAGAAATCTGATTTGTTATTAGCATCCTGAGTTGCCACTAGTTTCAAAGTTGTTTTAAAAAAATACAAATAATATGCTTATCTCCCAGTTAAGACAAATGGGTAACGATGAGATTTAGAAAAATCAGAAAGCAGTGTTGAAGAGTGACAGCTGAGCAGAGCCTGAGTGCTGCTCTATCTGGATGTTAAATATTTCCTATTTCTAAATTAAGCCATCTGTCATTTCCTCTACTTATCTATTAATTGGTGCTTATAAGCCCTCATGCTGCACATTCAAGGAAAGATCTCCGGAGTAAATATGCGAAGAACCTGAAGTATGGAGCAGACAATGCTGAGTTCAGAAAGATGGAGAAATGACCCAACTCATGGTCAGTTAAATTATTACATTCAGCTCCTGTTGTTTTTGATTTAGGAAAGCATGAAAATGGAGACCTATATCTGTTCCCCTTGAACTGTCTCTGGCTTTAGTGATTGCAATGAGAATTCAATGCATGCTTAGATTTACGTGTGCATTTATATCTTCCTCTGAAAAAAGTTTTCCTGAAAGGGACTATGAGTCAGAGTATGCAGAAACTGACTTTGTGATACCAGAATCCATAATCCTGATCCACTCTTTCCTGTAAATTATGCTGATTTATAAAAGACTTAATCCTAGAGTAAGGAATGTCTGCATATGGGTTTCTTTTTAGCTAGTGAACTGTGAATTCAGAAGATTAAAAAGAAGAATTGAGCTCCTTTTTTGTCTGTGAGAGGTTTGGCTGCTGGAACATGCGGATGACTTGATAGATCGACTTTTACGTTAATCAGTCAGCAAGAGGCTGTATCTCTACTCATGCCAGTTGTCGCACTGTGAAGGAAGATACGTCTGCATCCCAGACTAGTATTCCATGTGTGGCTTTGAACCCGGTACAGCTGGGTAGATGCTAGCCTCAAACGAAATATTCTTACTGAGCATGAAACCTGGGACCCACTGCCACTAATTCCAGGCTTTCATGGACTTCACTGGATATTGGAAAATGACTATACATGCAAAAATGGCTAAGCTCTAGGACTTTAGGAACAGTCTGTCTTTTTTTTTTCAGTCTTCATACTGTCTTGTTCTGATAAATAAATGGGAGCGTTGATAATTTGTGGTTTCTTTGTGGTTCCTGAGCCTGTACACCCACAAGGACATACCTAATGTGCATGTGCCCACAAACAGTTCTTAACCATCAACAGCTCCCAAAACATCCTGACACATTTTGTCCTTCATAACAGGATAGAGAGCACGGATGCCTTCCTGTTAGCCCTTGACATCGAGTTCTCAGTCCTGCTGCTCTAGCCTCCTCTATCCATCTTTCTGCTTTAAAATCTTTACCCGTAACCTTCTATGCAGAACCACATGCTGAATCCCTCTTTTCCTAATTCTTTTGTGCACTGGTGATTTTTACAGCCCCTCTAGTGTCTCAGAAAACGAATACAATGTAAGACAGATCCTTAGGAAAATGGTACATCACAAATCTGTGCAGTGAAAAAGCCTGAAGTGCCTCCAGAAACAGTCTAACTCTGTGGCAAGATCAGGAGGTGGTTCTTCCTGAGCCCCAGGAGACAAACTAGGGCTGGTGAGCAGTGCAGCTTTACAGTCAAGAAAATGAAGACTGCATTCTTGCGGTTGAAACTTTGCACCATATATCTGGACTGAAACAGCAGACGTGCCTGTCTGTGATGGAGAGGTTGAAGATACCTTTGAATGGGAGCATAGCACAAAGCTCCCCACTCATCTCCATGCCATAAGGCTTCTAGTGGAGTATGAGGTTTGGGCTCAGAGCTGTGCGGAAAAAGCTGTTTGCAATTTGTCGCTTAACAGGGTTGCTGTGCTTTTTTCAGCATGTAAATATACAGTTGGAACCATAAAATTCCCCTCAGGCTGCGAGCTGTGAGAGGAATGTTAGTGTAACTGTATTAGAAACTGCCTGCTCTCGATGGCTGCCCAGCTCAGCCCCAGTACTTGCAGTACCTTGTGAGCCTGTAACTCCCCCACCTTTCCAGGCAAAGATCATGTCTTGTGGCTCTTTCCCTCTCCTAGCACAGCAGTTTAAGAGTTGATGACATGCCACCACATGCAGTAAAACTGCAGGCCTGGCCTGTCCCACAAGCCCCCAGAGAAATGAGCGCTTTCCAAGGGTTTCTCCTATTTCAGAGGTGGCAGAAATAAGCACTTTCTGTGGGTGGCCCTTTGCCCATGGTATTGGGACAGCAGTGAGAGGTTTCAGAGAGAAAGAAGCTTGGAGCTGTGCTTAGGGGAGCTGCAGCAAGCTTTGGTGGAGGCTCCATGGGACCATACCAAGCCCTTACCTGTCCTCACAGGACAGCAGAGAACAGAGGACAAGCTGTGGGGCCTCTGTTGCTTGCTGCAGACTTTCAGGTGTGACTGCTGCTTTAGTTAGGCCACAGTGGTCAGATTGTTTTGATGTTAGTCTCCAGTCTGTCATGTTTGTGCTGCTTGGTCATGTTACTTCCCACAGCTCTTTTCCCTAGACTTCCTCCCTGGTTCTCTTGCCCTTATGAATTTAATATCTCTGACACTCACCTCTTCCAGTTGGTAAGTTACAGGCACGTTCGCTTCCTCTTCTGTCCAACTTTAATAAAGTTTCCCTGTTAGCCTCGACAGTTTTGCAGTAAACTTCTGCAGCTGGAGAGGGAGTCACAAACTTTCAGCTCCAGTCATCCTAGAAGTCCCTGTTCTCATTCCCTGTCGATACCTCCTCCTGTGCAATGTGGGACTGGGCCTGTGGGGCTCTGGTCCCTGCAGAACCTCTCAGACTCTGGTGCAAAATCGCTGGTGCCATGCAGGCTGCTCATCTGCCTCAGCTCCATTTTCTGGCAGCTCAAGTTCAAGTAAGGCTTGCATCCCACTGTTAAGGTCAGAATTCCTCCAGCCCCAGGCTCAGGGAGACCCTGGGCTCTCCCAGTAGCTGGAGATGTGAGGGGATGCATCTTATTTGAGTAGCTGAATCCTGCTCTAGGGCTCTGACTTGACAGAGGTTTCATCTCTGCAGCTTCCATCTCTTTAAATGGTGCACACTTCGTCGCTTCTGATTGTACTATGTCACAGAATCACAGAATTGTTGAGGCTGGAATAGACCTCTGAGATCATCAAGTCCAGCCTATGACCCAACACCACAACACCAGCTAGACCATGGCACTAAGTGCCACATCCAATCTTTCCTTAAACACCTCCAGGGATGGCAACTCCACCACCTCCCTGGGCAGTCCATTCCAGCGCCTAATGACCCCTTCCGTGAGGAAGTGCTTCCTAATATCCAGCCTAAACCTCCCCTGAATATGTCAGTGATATGCGTGTAACTGATGGAAAAAATGGATTCCAGAGGGTGCTACGTCTTACTCCTCTTTGGATATGTTCATAGTAAATATCTCTTTCATTCTTATAATTATTGCTGTCATAGTTAGTATTAAAATTACCTACTGACTGGTAGTGTATTTTTACAACATGCCAAAATGACAAAGCACCAGACTTAAAAAATATCAATCTAAATATACTGAGCTGCAATATATTCCAGTGATTCGGTTCTTTACAAGTGCCTATTGCAATCAGGCTGAATACAGGTTGCCATGGGCTTAGGGAAAGGATGGAGGTTATATCAGTGTGTTATAAAAGGATAGTCTTGTAGTGAAGGGGTTGATTTGACCTGTGAAGATTAAGACATATTTCACTGCTATGCTAGAGATTGCAGGTGTGAACTGAGACAAGTCAGTATAAAATACCATTGACTGCAGTGGGCTGAGTTAGAAGGGCTAGTTAAGGAAAGAGGATTTCAGCATTTTAAGCATGAACAGCTAAATACGTTGCTCCTGTTTCACCTGTTTGTACCTATTTTTGAGGGCTCTCATCCGTCCCTTATCCCTTGAGACCTCATCTTAATCTTCTGCTAAGACATTTTCACTTCCCTTTTTGTAAGGATGTTTACGTAATGGGGAAAAGGGCTTGAGAAGCAGGATGTTTTCAAAATAGAAACCTTAGTGCTGAACTCGGAGGCACAGATCAATAGCTGTTGAAAACTCAGCTTACTGCCATGTTTTTCTAGTATTATCCCTCTCCATGGGTTCTCACAGAGTTCCCAAAGGTGTCAAAAGGAGGATAATGTACCAAAGTCAATCTAATTTTAGTTTTTACCTCATTCCCCTGTCTGTTCCAATGCTCTTCTAGAGAGTAGCCAACTGATATTATCCTGGGCTTTTTTGGAAACCAACCTCAAAGAGAACGATTTCAGGTCTGGCACAAGATGTGTGTAATGTTGTCAGTGATTACTTCTCATGAGATTGTTCCCTGAAATGGGTGACTTGGGCCTTGCATTTGCTGTAGTTTGGGGACAAGGCATGATTTCCAGTTTCTCTTGAGGTAACCTGAATTCATCAAGGTGAGAGGACTCCACCTGGCACGACAGCACAGAGGCACGCTGTCGCGCTCCCAGTCAGGTGATGGTCTTCCAGAGGTCGGCAAGTCCACTTGAGCTGTCTTCACACGGGTGGTGGTGTGCCCCATGGAGCCCATCAGGGAGGGCTCACTCTCTCTGTAAACCATTCTGCCTTTCTCTGACATTTTGGGAGAGCGGTTCTTTTTCTGTGTCGGATGCAGTGAATGTCTATCAACTAATTAACTTTGATACTGTATCTCAGTATGAATTCCTCTGTGAAGACTGTGGTTTCTTTTTCAAAGTGAGGTCTGCCATGATTCCCCTGTGTACCTTTTGATTACACATTGAGGGGAGTTCAGGAAAATATTCTAAGCAACTTTGGCAGTTTTGTGGCTTGAGGAAACTCTGTGCACATCCAGACAGCTAGAAGTTTTAACTTAACATTTAATTGAATTCCATATAGCCTCTCCATCCTTCAAGACTCCAGAGGCAGCATAGTAAATAAAAAGCCACCGTGGGTAACACTGTTTGTTTCAAGCAGCTGTGAAATGAGGCCACTGGGTATAATTCTAACCAATTCAAATGACTAGAACTGAATATTGCTGTTAAATAAGTTGCATACTTGCAAGCATCTGGTGGACTGTGAGCTGTGGTTGCTTTGTCACACTCTTCCTTCATTTTTTCCATGTGTCTTACTGTATAACCTGAGTGCTGTGGTGGTGTGCCAGTTTGCATTGTAGATACCATGGTGGGGCTGTGGCCCTTATTATGAGACCCCATGTTATTAAAATAATGAAAATGAATAGCTCTGTAGTACTCATATCCTGCTACCGTTGCCTTCCTCGCTGAAGCAGAAGCAGTCATGAGCTAAATGTCTGTATCATTGGGACAGATAATAAATTGTCAATTTAGTGGAATGATAAGCTATTTCCAGAAACAAAGCAGTTAATTTAATTTACGCTCTGATGACTTTTCAGGCCTATGAGTACATTGAGCTGGTGAAATCAGAAAGTTATGCTGGAGTGTGGAGCCTATCTTTGGGGTTAAGACAGACTCTATTTCATTTTGCTTTATTTTCAAATATTCAGAGGTTCTCTAGGGATTACTGGTTCATAATTTTATTGTGCATCTCTCTGAGCATACAATAAAAGCATTGGGGAAACAAAATAAGCCTTAGGGGTGTAGGCATTCCTCCTGGTCCTAGGCCAGCAGACAAAGAGCTGTTTAACTGGACAACAGTTCACAGAAAATGACCTTCCCATATAATGGGATACAAATATTTGACTAGCTGGTTTTATCCCTCTGGGCTGTCCCTCTAGGAATAAACCACTCCTCTGCTTGTCACAGATGGGTATACACATGGGCACGTCATGCACAAGCCCAGTGTTTTACTAATTAGGTGATTAGGAGCCAAGGGTGCATGCAACAGAGTTGATGTTTGTGTGATCATGTGGTTTATGCACAAAAATATAGCTTCTGCTCTTCTGGAAATGCTTAGGCTTTTTCTTTCTTTTTCACATTTTGTTGGATTGCTACTACTCGTCAGCCTCACTTGATTAGTCCGACAACAGGCTAATTATTTCTTGCTAAAAGAACACAAAAATGCTACATTGGTGTTCTAAGGGGTATTCAGGACATCAGTGTGCAAAACCCTTGTACTCCTTTGAGCCTACTTATTTCTCATGTTTTCCATTTTTAGATTTTGCTTATGGATATGATTATTGCAATTGACTTCAAAGAGCTAGCAGGTGAGCTGCACATTTGAATGGCTTTATTCAACGTAGGTCAATTTACTAATTTTTTAATTAATTTTCTTCAGTGCTTCCAACCAGGTGGAGAGGGTCCCTTATCACTAATGATTTAATCAGAGTACTATGTTACAAATGCCATATTTAATTAGCAAAGTGGCATTAGTATTGATATCAGGAAACTGTTATGATATTTCATTATAGTTATAAATCTACATATAGTTATAAAAACCCTAGGAAGTCAGTAATCAGTACGATGGTGCAGCAATCTGTGCGGCATAGCTGTTCTTATAAAAGATGTAACTCAGTTAAATGGTAATTTGAATTAATCTACGTCTTCAGGTTCTCAGATGGTGTTTATTAGTGAGAAACTGCAGGAGTTTGCACCAACAGAAAAAGTTGCTGTTGATATGTCAAGGACAAAAATAATTCTGTGTTAAAAATACTGTGAAAAGAGAAATGAAAATATGCTTCTTCTAAATTAAGTTCACCGATAGTAATTTAAAATGACCGTATCATAGTGACAAAGATTTAAACTAAACAGTATTATTAACCATAGTTCAGACATAGTTGATACTTGTATTAGGAAATATACTAGGTTAGTAAATGAAAAAGAAAGACCACTTGCCATATCTTTTGGTCAAGTTAAAGCTAACCAGTTCTTTCACAAAGGGAAAAAAAGAAAGTTCTGATTGTGATGAACGGCTGCTGCAGGACCACTCTACTTCACTAGTCCTGCAATCATTAGTACTGTGTCTTTCAGAGAAATATAAATTAGTTCTGTTAAATTGATTTTTGCCTGGGAACTACATAGGGAATCATTGAGATGACTCAGAAAACACAGTTCAAATACTGTAACGTTAGTAAGAATAAAATTAATCTCTGAATATAGGCCATGTATAAGCACTCAGATGAAATTTTAACAATATGTGTAGGATCTCAGCTGTGCTTTAGGAATAACAAGCAAAATATTTTTTTTTTCAGTTGTGCAGGACATTAGACTTTAGAAAGTATTGCAGTTCTTCTGTAACCAAGAAAAAGCCACCTTTCTGAATACTTTCTGGAAAAAGGGAGCATAGTTCATGTAATGTGTTAGAACAAACATCAAAGAAAACCTGTGTGCTGCTTCTGGCTTGTTCTGAATTCTCATGATCATACTCAGCAGCATTCTATTTTTCTGCCCTCTTAGCAGCTCAAGGCTTTTTCAGTTAAAAAAGGCAGGTGAAATTTATAAGCAAGGAAAAAAGTAATAATAATAAAAAAAAATCACAATCCAAAACCCACTCCAGCTAACTTTTCCGATCTCCATGACTATTCAGGTTTGTAATATTAAATAGATAGAAAAGTGCTTGCAGGTTTGAGGCCTAACAATGCTCCTGACTAAATTCTATTCAGCCTTTACCGATTTTAGTGAACTTCTGCTGAGATTTGCTTCAGTACTGAGTAAAGGCGTTAGGATTTGGCCCTTGTCCAGCACCCTTCTTTGTCAAAATACAAAGTGGCATTAGGAGTAACTACTTGCAAATAATCGGCATGCGAAAGCTGGAGTGGGTCTTCATTACAGCATTTGTTCTCTTCAAAGGAGAAGCTGAGCGTCTTCCTACAGAACTGGTACAACTGGAGGTTTTACCTTGCAGTGTCTCAGTTTGGGCACAGGTTAGTCAAGGATTTCAAGGACTGGGAATAGAGATAGCGTTGATGAATGAAGCTCAGATTGGCATTATCAACCAGAAATTCATTATGCAATATTTTTATATTTCTTGGGACTTACAATTGTTCAGCTGAACCATAATTAAAATGAACCGACCTTTATTTCTGAGTGCTCTTTTTTCCTGGTAAGAAAACAAAGACCCAATGCCGGGTGTTGTTGGTCTAAGCCAAGCACTCTGCTGGGGTAAGTTCACGGCAGCCTGGTTTTGCGGTATACCGAGCTGCTGCAGGCTTCCATGCCACAGCTCTGTCCCACTTACAAGTAAAGTGCAAGAGTTTTGTATCACACTCTGTACGACCAGGAAGTGCTGCTACTCGGTATCCTCATAGCTTCTCTTGTTTACTTCAAATATATCCAAGGCTACACTGAACCAGGGGCTCCTTGGAGAACACTTGACTGATTCAGGAAATGCAACAGCTGACTCCAAAACGAGTGTTGCTGTTCTCTGGAGCCTAGCTGTCACTTAGCAGTGTTTGACTTTCACTCTGTGCAAATTCTTGACGTAAAGTAAATTTCTGAAAGGCAGAGGTTCAACTTCAAGAGAAAAATAAAGACTGAGAGAGATGAAGGAAGGTTAGAAGTGGCTCGTTAATTCCTGGTATGGTAGTGCAGATTTGTGCAGACTTATTAGCAAGCAAGAAAAGAATTGCTTTTTCTTGTTGGGCTCCTGTAATTCCCCTGAGATGGAGCCAATTACAGATGAAACCGTATTGCTGGGTATATATGCTAGAGGATATATTACATCTAGTGTTTCACCTGATTAAATTCTAGCAGGATAAAAGTAAAGCACTGCTCTCTAGCCATGAATAGGTGCACATTTCTCGTATTGATGTATACTATACACCGCTGACTCGAAGACAAAGGCTTGAGGCAGAAGTTCTGCTAAAGCTGTCTTCTCTATCAGTAGTCAAGAAGCCTTTCCTATCTCTATGATGAATTAATGGCCCCACCTCTTGTGATAACCTTCACCATCCCAATCTCAGTGAAGAAGAAAGTTTAACTGGAGGAATTAGGTAAGTCAATAATCTATGAAGAGCAAACATCCCACAAGTATTTTCCAGATGACACAAATTCAGATGAGCAAGAAAGGCATTAACGGTAAGACAAGTTTTGGGTAGTCCTTCTCAGGACATACCTTGAGATATTTACAGCTGATCCCCTAAAAGACATTGTGTTGTCCTGTGTCACACGTGGCTCCCCACACATTTGTGGGGGAAACTGGGCATGCAGAACCAGATTTCACTGAAGAATACTGGAGTTGTGCATCTTGGAGGTAAATGCCAAGTTTTGGAGCCTTGCTTTGTGTTGAGAGGAATGAACACTGTTGATGGCTCCAGAGTCACAATCTTGAATGCTTCCTTGCTATTAGGTGCTCACACCAGCTCAGTCTTGCAAAATCCTGCTGTTTCAAGCCTTACACTGACTGCAGCACATTCATCCACAGATGTCTTTGGATAACAGGCACCTCTCCACTGGGTTTATGAGTAACATCTGGGTAAGGATGGCATCCTGGGAATTGTACTGAAATTAGAGCAACCTAAAGCTCTGATTGTATATGTTTGGCAGTAAGGACAGGCATCAGTTATAAATATAAAACCCCAGAATCTGAGGTTTGCCATATATTTGTGGTAGTTTGTGGCACACTGCATATCTGTGTGTTTGTCTATAGACAGATTTTAGAGGTAGCTAAGTATAGAGCTAAGCAGTGTGCCACAAACTAAAACATGTATGTGGGAAACAAAACATAGATACTACAGTTCTGTTGGAGTGGCGTTTGGCCACAAGTTAGCAGCGTACTCTTTGCCTCTGCTCTTGATCTGATCTGACAGAGGGAAAGGAGCTGTTCACAAGCCATTCAGATGCTCACAGATAGGTCTTGCAAATGTCCTTGAAAAAGTGTGCTGTGCTCAACGCACAGATCTTACGCCTGTCAACTGTGAGACGAAAGGAAACCTGAAGGCTGCCGATATCTTTATGTGCAACTATTTGACTGGCCGCTGTGACTTGTTGTTCTACTGTCATATCTACTTTCTTTGCAGCAAATAGAGCTTGACACCACTATTTTCACAAAAACAGAACATTCAGAAAAGGCTGAAAAGGCTGTCTACTCTTGCAGGAATTTGTTGGCCACAGTTTGTTGAGGGACCACTTGAATCTCAAGGAGAAATAACGTTATAAAAAGGTGATTTATGTTTTAGATTTTTTTCTTTGATATTTTACTTTCCAAATCTCATTAAATATAAACAGAAATAGCTTGCTTAATTTTTATGTTTCATCAATTGAGAGCTCAGTTGAGTGACTGAGGTGAAGTTGGAAATCATCGGGGATAGTGCCAATTTATTTGTTCAGGTGCTTTCAGCTGTTCCATGTTAAGCATAATTGTTATGCTTTTCAAAGGATCCATTCTGACAAAGCACCACTTGTTCGGGAGAGAAATAACAGCAAGCAAGTTTCATAAGAAAGGATGATTTTTTAATTATTATTATTATTTTTTAAAGAGAATGCTGTCTGTCAAACTTTGCTTTTCAGTCCGCTTAGCTGGAGATTTGCAAATTGTTCCCTGTACCAGTGCAATGTCCCCTGCATTTGTCCCAGAGATGCCTTTGAGCTTGTCTTTGTTCCTGTGTTTTTCACCTCTGGCACATTTTGGTCTTCCTGAGCAACTTAATGTCATCATTACCACTCTGCCCTACTTTTCAGTGTTGCATATTCCGCTGTGTCCACTTAACACATAGTAGCTGAGAATAAGCGTATCCGTGAAACAGAAGGGTAAACTCTGTTTATGTAAGTTCAATGCAGGGACTTTGTCACTGTTAAATGGCAAAGAATAAGTAAGAACATTGCCAAATCATGCATTTCTTTATTTGAATTACCAATAAAATATTGAAATAATAGACCTTTTGAATTAATACTGAGAAATTTTGCCTGCTCTTTGTTTATTAGAGCTTCTTTCCTGCAACAAGGAAATGTCATTGTAATGGAAATTGTTTCCACTAGGAACATAACAGGCTAGGTGAAGGAACGAATAAAAGCTCAGTTCAAAATAGCTCGAAAAGGTATTGGAAATCTTTGATAGACATCCGGCTTCTGTGGTCTTTGTAAAAAAAATGAAATGGGCATTTCTGCTGTAAGCAACAAACAAATTGCTGCTGGACCCTTTGACAATAGTCTGGTGGCACAATGCAATTATTTCTTTTATGTGTGATCTACAGGCAGCTCATTTGAGGGATTTAATCTCATAAAACTGCATTGTAGTAAATTGCTATGATTTATTCTGTATATCCTAAATAATTATGTATACATGAGAATGTAAATGTATTTCTAGTCTGAATCAGGCATAACAGACAATGAGCCATTTTGTTATTCGTAATGTTGCTTGGGTTGTTTGTATGAAATATTTTTTCTGCCTCATTGTTTTGGTGGACAGTGCCAATTTATTGAAACAAAAAACTTTCAGGAACACACACGTTTTAATAATTTTCCTATACGGAAAAGCTTATCAGATTCGGGATGAACCATTTGCAAACAAAGAGGAAAGGGTAGAAAGTCTACGTATCTTTGCTGAGACGGGGATGTAGGAGATTGTAAGGCTCTAATCCAAGTCACATGGCAGAGTTGAAATAAGTCACCTACGCTTTATTGAACATGTGCTAAACAAACAGGTCTTAGCTAGTCTTAGCAGCTTGTCCTCACTCTCTATCCTGTCCTACTTCTGTGATCTCCGGATTTGTACGCTGCTTTTTGTCTGCTTATATGGATCTCTTATGACTCCTACTCTGTTCACTGTCTTCCAACCGTCATCTCTAAATGCCCTGAGTCTTTGCTTTAGTCTGCTTGCAAACTGCCTTTCTTTTAGGATGTCTCTTCTTTCAGTCTGTCCTTTGTTGCCTTAGTGCTGAGTGCCCCAGGAAGATGCACATAAATAAGCTGGCACCTTGGTGACCTGCTAATACATGCCATCGGCACATGCCGTTTCCATAACCCTTCTCCTGTGAGTTGTTCCTTCCAGTGCTTCCAAACCCAGATGCTCGTAATCATTCTCCATTCAGGTGATCTTGACATTTCTATGGCACGTGATCCTTCTGTCCAGCATGAAAGGTATTCAGGCATCTGGGCTGTGTAGCCAGGCTGCTCGATCTGGAGCTTGTACTCCACGCAGCTATTAGCTGAGGCATTCAAGTTCGCAAGAATGACAAGTGATTCAAATTAAGAGGAAGAAAAATTCGGTAGTGGGATGCTTTGCCTTCCTCAGTTGTGTATTTTAAGAATTTCTTTTTTTTTTCTAATTCAACTAATGGTAATCACAGTCCAGGGGATTAGCAGTTTTAGATAGCTGGTTGTAGGAATGAAGCATTGCTGGAGTGATGTGCTAAACTGTTTTTTTTTGTTGCCCTAATAGTGGAATTGTATACAATCTGACTTGACTGTATATCTAACCATGCAGATCACATGGTTTTCTGGGCTATTCTCTTGGACTGTTTCTTTGACTTGGACAAACTCTAGTTTGATGTTGTCAGGATTATTTGATTGCAAATACTAGTTTGAAATGTACTAAACACCTTGAAGTACCAAGCAAGGGCAATGCTTGCGGTGCTTGTTCCTATTGTTCCTCAGTAGGTGCTCTTTTGCAGTTTCATCCAAACCATGAGACGATGTTCCTGTGACCAATGGAGAAATTAACAGATTGTGTAGAAACAGGCATTTAAAAGTACTAACTTGTATCACCTTAAAATAAACATTTAAAACAGAATCTGAATGAATCACGTCCTGCAGGCACCTGTTTGTCTCAACTGAGTATGAAAGGAGAGATGGATGTATATATAGCTCAGACATAGCAATCTCCGTGGGAGCTGACTCTTACTTTCCCCTTTTTAAAAGAACATTGATGTGAAAGGACTGAATTTTGCAAGTATCGTTCAAAGGACGGGCATTTAAGTATTCCTGGGTCCGTCTCTTCCCTTGAGGCATCCTTGGAGAGTGTCTTTGCAGAGAGAAGGGAAGATGCCAAGGGGGACAGAACATGCTTTTATAAACGTAATATTCATGAGATATGAGGCACAAACTTATTAGCATAATCATTTTAGTATGCTTGCTTTGTGCTCTAAATGTTAAATTGCTCAGAAGTGTGATGTACTAGAAAGTAACAGCTAGAAAAGAGATGCATAATTTCTTTTTTCATACGGTATTCTACTTCTCCTCAGAGAGAAATGGACATTTTCCCACCTGTCGCTTGCTTTATGTACTTACTGTGTAATTGGTATCACTAGTGATGTCAGGCCATTTCCGGGAAGGGCTTTTTGTTGAAGGAAATTGTGCTCATTCTAATATCTTGTGGCTCTGGATGAGTTTGAAGTACCCCAACAAAAGAAGTGCTGGCCAAGGTCCCACAGCCTTTGCTTGGGCTGGGCTGATCTTTATCCCTTGGACGGTGACATGGAAATTGGTATGTCTGCTTGGCAATTAAAAGGCTTTTTAGCATGAGTCACAGTGTCACGATTCAGACTATCAGGTTTATTACGTTGATTAATCGTCTTCACAAAGCATGACATTAAACCCACACACTTCTATCTGGATAAGGGCAAATAACAGTTGTCTCACAATAGGAGAACCTTTGGGATGCAACAGTGATTCGGACTATCTGCCAGATTCTCTTGTTTTCTCTTGAGAAGAAATTAGTCACAACCCTGCATGTGAGTACTTTTTTTCCCCTCCATCTTGGTCAGGACACTGAAATGCTGAAGCCAAGTCTCAAATTTCCACATTCAGCTCCTTTAAGAAGGAAAGGTTTTGGTTGTATCTTTTCTGCTTGAGTCCGGGCAATGATGAACCAGCACTATTCCATTTGCCAAGATTTCACTTGTTAATTTCAAGATTTTCCCTTTCTGACTTCCCATGCCAGTTACGTCTCTGTCCCCTGTGCACCATAGCAATACGGGATTACCAAAGTAAAGTCACCATTTTTATTTTTTTTATGAGTAGGTGAATTCCCAGGCATTTGGCATGGAAAGGATTTAGGATAGGATACAGAACTTAGCTATGACGCAGTAACCATGCTGATGAACTAGCACAGTTTATTCTGATTTAAGCCACTTCCTTTTCTTGGCCGGGTGTATAATGAGTGGATCACTACATGCTTAACGTTTCAGGGGGAATATAGAAATCAGGCTGTGAAACAGCGGTCTCCATGTGGAGAATCATTTCAGAGTTTGTAATTAAACCCCAAGGCAGATTTCTGATAACTGCTAACCAGGTTTTCCTCAATCTGGACGTTAATATTCGTAGATACAGTTAGGGTTTAATTAAAAGATCAAGCTTACTATAGATTGTGTGTTAGCCTAGCTGTTTCTCTCTTGAGATCAAAAAGTGGATCTCTACCTGCAGTGGTGCTACTACCACTTACCTATGATAAAGCATGAGGATCTGTCCCGTTCCATTTCAATTTGTTCATATCCTGTGTCTTCAAGGCAAAGGTTGCGTGTGGGAGTGCAGGACTGGTGCTTTATTAAAGGTTGTAGCATTGATTTATTTAAATAAGGCTTTGGCATTGAACTGTGATAGCTTCTGAAAAGTGCAGTTTGGTTGGGCAGATACACAGGCAGGAAATTGAATAAAGCACATCAGTGTATTTCATAAACCCACTGAATCAAGATTTTTGTGCTGGTGATTCATTTTAGCCTGGATGTACAGAAAATACAGCAATTTATAACTGTATAACTACACTTACAAACCAGCTGATCTTGAGGACTCTTAGAGATTAATTAGAAAGAAATGTTAGTGAGAAAGAGCATACATTTGGTTTGCAACTTAATAAGAAGTGAATGCTTTGAGAAACTCTCATCAGCTCTCTTTGATCTGCTACCAGAAGGAAATCCTCTCTTTCTTGCTTCAGGTTCCCTGTGTGTAAGAGGTTCTCTGTCACACTACGGTGGGATGTGGTGGTGCCACTGCACACGGTGGGCAGCCTAGGGTGACCTCAGGGTTTGCATTAATTTCCATGGTATGGGCAGTGCATCTTTACTCTCCTTACAGAGCTCTTTTCTGGGACTACTTGATATGACAAGAAACACTGATCAGCTCCTTCTACATAGACAGGAGCTTATACATAGACAGATACATAGTCCTGAAATGCTTGCCTTAGACTTCTCCATCTCATGATGCAGGAAGAAACCAGATTTTACAAGGATTTCTTACATTGCATAAAACATAGCAGTTCTATTTGTAACTTGTAACAAATGTTTAGTTAAGTAAAAGCTGATGGTTTAGTGATAATTTCAACATGCATTGGTCTTAGTTTCGGTTTGTTGTTAAAATTCACAACTCTTTGTATCCTGCCCTCTGTTTTTCCCATTCTGAACAGAAGTCTTTGTAGATGTATGAAAAATGGATGAAAAAAATTGCACCTTCATTATTCCTTCCTCAGTCAGAACCTCTAGCTAGCACTGTGCCCCAATATCACACCTATCCTATTGCATTCCTTGTGTTAGAAAGAACTGTGAAAACTTTAAGGCTGTTGGAATATGAAGGTAACTTTTGCATCCTCAATCCCAAACCTGCAAATTCCTTTCTTCTTTCCTTGTGGCCCCAGGTAATAAAGGGGATACTGTTCTTGGTTTTGTATGAAAAATGTATTAATGCCTCTCCACAAGTAGAGAAAGCTGGAGTCCAGGTCTTCGGCCTTCAAAGTTTTACCTTCCCTTTACTTTTACCTTTTTACCTTGTGCTTCCCTGCGTGCTTAAAAATGGATTCAACTCATCTTGATATTAATTTCTAAATCTGTACAAAAAAAAAGGTGAGAAAACAGGATAGAATAACGTGAAATTGAAAAGCAAGTTCACAGATCCCATTACAACTTCTGTTCTTACTGTTTACCCTCTTTAGGTCTACCTGCTCATGATACCAGAATGGCATACTACTGGAGTATCCTATTTTTAAAACTTGTAAAAAAAAAAAAAAAAAAAGTATGCGTGACTTGATATGTACAGAAGGAGAGAATGACGTATTTTTCCTTGTGAAATATCTGTCACCATGGGTGGAGAAGGCATTCTCCTGTCAGTGTTCATAACTTCAAAAAACATACTGTGTTTTTTGAGACTTGAGTCTCCTGTATTTTCTGCGACCGTCCATTTTTGTAATAATTACACAGACTGCCTGAGATATTTCATGCAGAGGTTTCTCTCTAGAAGTCCCTAAATAGTGTTAGAGTGATGCTAATTCAAATGATCTATTTTCTCAAATTATTTCAGTGACCAAAATCTCTATGCTGTACGGAAGCAAGATATATCTCTCTCTCTGACCATTAGTAGAGGTTTGCTTTAATTTTCACAGTACCACATCATTCCCATTTTAGAATTTTTTCTTTCAATCTCAAGGCTGATTGGGAAGTTTTTGCATTCTTCTTTTGCATTATAACCGATCGCGAACTTTGTCGAGCTGCCAATACATGAGTTGGGCTTCTGAAAGAATAGTTCAAGAAGCATCCCAATACAAGGATTCATATAGACTCCACTGACCGTATGAGAAACTTGCATCCCTGAAGACAACTTATCCCATGATTTTAGCAAACTGTGGGAACTAAACTCCATTTTGACTTTGGAGCCTTTCTTGGGCTTTGTTGAACTTTTTGTGCAACCTGTGGAAGGAGTTCAGAAGGAGTCCTGGCAGAGCGCAGTGGTAACAAGTCTGTACAGAGATTTTCTTAGAGTCTGTAAGACTTTTAATTAATTAGGTAGTTAGCTTTCTCCCAGGCCCTCGTTATTAAATTTGATTTGAGGAAGGCTTGGTTGTGTGGACTGTGTTGTGTGCCCCAGCTTGGAATTCCAATTATCAGGGAGGATGTTTTAGGAAGAAATCCGTGATGAGTAAAAGTGTTTGTCTTTTTGTCAGTTTTGCTCACTGCGGGAGCCTGACTTTCTTTTGGCAGCCGCGTTCTTTTTCTCTCTCTGCTTCAAACTTCTTTTCATAGAAATCAATACCAAATGTCGACTTTGTTTGAATGGCATCACTGGCCCAAAGTAAAGCCAAAGTAAAATCAGAAAATAATATTACTTACGACTTCAAAATTGATAGTAATTAAACAGTTGTTACATTTAATTTGCAATTTATGGGCCAGCTGTTTAATCAGCAGTGTGTAATATTATTGATGACTGAGACCTGAAACAGCACTCAGAAATTAATCTACTTCAAAATACTATTTTCAGTTAAAATCAATTTAATTAAGTGCATACATTGATTCATATGGGAATAAATAAAACAATAATTTCCTCCCAGGAAATGGTCCACATTTCAGATATTTTATGTCTCACAGTTTTTATTCCATCTTCATAAAATTAGAGTTAGAAATTCAGCAGTGAGTGGTATTGTACCTCAGTTGTGAACGCTGCCACGTAGCGTTCAAGGTTTCAAACTGAGATCAACTTGAAGAACCTGACATTAAAAATGAATCTGCCAAACAATCTTGCCCCAAACTGTTAACTGCTATAATCAAAATGCCCTATGAGATATTTATTTAGCCATAAAACCTCTATCCTGGCACAAGAACTCCCAGTGAGAAGCCGTTGTGCGCAGTTCTGACGGTATCACTTATCTTGTAGTGGTTGATAACTCCTATTGAAAACAGAAAGATCTGGACTTGCTGCCTGAGAGGTCACAATCCTGCTCTTCAAAAAACAAACAAACAACAGAGTTCTACCAAATAAGTTGTTTGGTTTTTTTTGGTTTTTTTTTACAAAAAGCTGTTACTGCGACTTTGAAAAAGGACTGTTTAATAAAGATGTAGCACTGAGGAGCTCTGCGTTGTTGAGTATCCAGAATCGAGTGCAGCTCCAAAATAATATCATCACTTCGTTGTCTTTCCTTTGAAAATAAAAGCTGAAATGCAAATGCAGCGTAATGACAGTTAAAATTAAAGCATGTTTATATACATCATAGATTTTCAACACGTCCAAACAGGAGTTTCCTAGAAAAATTTGGAGGTCGCTTAATAGGCAAACACTTTTTAGTCACTTTTGTGCATCTGCAGATAACTCCTTAACTATACTTAGACTGTGTGGGAACAGTATTTTTTAGGTGCTTTTTAATTTCGTGGTGTGTGAAAAATACACTTCACGGAAAGGTCAAGTGCTTCATCAGAATGAATACTTGGCAAGCTTTAGGCAAAAGCTGCAAGTTGCTTATAAGCAAATAAAAGCCTGAACTGGCATCACCGGCCAAATCGACACCAGAAGAAATACAAAAAGCCTCAAGACACAATCTCTACAGATCCCACAAGAGCTGGGCTGTATTGCATTCCCTACATCTTGAGATTTTATACAGCTCTGCAGAAGCACACACACACGCTTGGAGTCAGCAAGACAGAATGTCAGGCAAGATCAGCCCCAGTTGCTGTTGAATAAACTATGCCTACCTCTTTGCAAAACCATCAGAAGTCTTTTCTGAATCTCAGTGCTCATTCAGACAGGCTTCCCTTTTGTCCTCTCTCTATTGTACAGAGTACTTTCCATATGAAGGCACTTTGTCTGGCAATATAATTTATGGAAGAGACCATCTGTCATTTTGCACATGAAACTTCTGATCATGGATGGATATTTGAAGTTATTAACATCACAGAGGGACTGAAGTTTCAGGTCTTTTTTACTCATTGCCAGTGAAAGAAGTACTGAAGTTGGCAACCTATGGTGTAACAAGAGAAACCTTGCTGAGAACTAGAGACTACTTCCAGGTTATTTTGAAAAGCATTACAGCTAGGCTGCTATTTTGGAGGCCTTTCTTTTCCTGTTTATTGTTTGTGGTCCAGATTATCCTTTGTCTCTGCAGCTGGATTTGGTAGAAAGACTTGGGGCAACCCTAAGTGTCCAAGTTTTAGCTCTATAGGCTGAACTGAAGAACAGCCCCATGGCAACTGCACGGGTCTGGGCCACGCTCAGAAAAGCAAAACTATGTTTTCAGCTGACTCAAAACTTGGAAGCTTGTCTTCATTAGTGACTTCAGCTGTCATTTGGAGGTTGATTCTGAATTCCTTGGGTAATAGAGCCAGAAATTCAGTTCAGGAGCTGCAGCAAAATAAAACCCTGCTAAAGACAGGCTTTAGCCAATAGATAGCAAGGTTTTACCAAAAGCAAACCTTGGCATAAGGAAGCATTCAGAGTTAGTTTTGGCAGCCTTAAGAAATACATTTTAAGTGACCAGAAATGGACTTTGCCTGACTTGCTTGAGAATTGCAATGGCCCCGTGTCTCACCGGCCCTGGCCAACAAGATGCTTCAGAGCCAGCCCTGCTCCCCACCAGTGCACTGTCCAGCACAAAATTAGGCTGTGCATTATCTGATTGACTGGAATCTCATGTACAAAATAAACTTGAAAGGAGAGCAAAATCAGATCAAGGGATTTCAAATAATTACAGTAATTATAAATGGGACAGTGACAGTGGAAAGAGGCAAATGAAAAAGATCTGTATTGCATTTAACAGGTTCTGAGGTGACAACACTAATGACAGCAAATCATTCCTGGGTTATGATATTTTCCTTTTCAAGGTGTATCAATTAGCTTCTGTGTCGGGTTTGTGTCTGGCAGGGTTTTGGTAGCGAGGGAGGGGGCTACTGGCAGGACTCCTGTAGG
>VWZK01013812.1:107991-121797 GCA_013396935.1 Baryphthengus martii
CTCTGGTGCCGTAATAATTCCTGACAGTAATCCAAGCACTACAACTGTGATACTTAATCTGTAAAACCCGGTGGAAATAATCTTTTTTCTACTGACTCACTCAAGTTTCCTTATATCTGTATCATTCCTTAGATCGCTTGTAAAAATAGTCTAAAATGCAGTGACGCCTCTGGGTCCTTTTTCTAGTTGTTGTAGAAATACGTGTTGCAGTAGACATAACAGTTTAAGAGCATAAATAAGGCAAGATTTACTAGTGCAGGTAGGAACTCTCTAAGTAGACCAAGTGGTGCATCTGGAAAAGTCAACCAAGACCTCAGATGCACAAAGGCTTGTCTATTAGTGCATTTAAAATACCCTCTTAGATACAACCCTTCCAGATCAACAGTGACATGTTCTGACTTCAAATCACAATCAGCATTTCTATTTATTATTAGCAGACCTGCTCTAAAGTGAGAACCGTACACAAGAAAAATTGGTGAGTGTTTCGACAGAGACTCGTTTTTGTCAGGGCAGAAATGAGACCTACATCCAGCTGGAGCATGGGCTGTTCTGCTGCCAGATGAGAACAAAATGCTTTAAATGGGTGTCGTGTGCATTTGATTTATAACAATCCACCCACAGGTTTTTTTACACTTTGTGTGATTTATGTAGAAACAGTGACATAATAAGAAAGTATAACATTTTTCTTGACTTTTTGCCCAGCCCATAAAATATTCACTTGCTTTAAATAATCTATAGGAATGTATGGTTACAAAAAATGGACCTGCAGGAGTGCCTGGGGAAGGATCAAATGGAAAACTGAGAGGGAATTGGCCACAAATAAATATTAAGTAACTATTTTTCTTTCCAGTATATGCTGCACCTGAAAGAAAAAAAAATTAACAAAAATCTCAGTATATGGAATAAAAAAATTATTGATTCAAAAAATATTGATATCAGAGGGAAGAATGTAATGCATGAAGTTGCATTTGTCCAATTAGATGATAACACAAATAATCTGGGAAATGGAAAAGGAAACCTTCACGCTCAACTTATGTCCAGGGTTTTTTCTTGCGTCTCCCTAACTCTTCACGTGTGCTTCCGAAGTCTATCCAGATCTACTTTGTCATCTTCTTGTTCCATTGAACTCAAATACTTATTAGACGATTTTTAAATGCATTGATGGGCATGTACTGTACATAAGACCTGGCCTGTATGTACCGTACAGTCAGGATGCTGGTCCAGTTTCCAGTTTGTTAGAAGGAAACCATGGAGATGGTTTTTTCTTTAACTCACAGAATTTTGGATCAAGCTATGTAATATATTTAAGTTTATTAAGCAATGTTTATTTAGCTCTACCCCTTACAATTCTTGTTGTAAATTATCTTCGTGTTACTAATGTTAGCCATAAAGATTATTTTCCAGGTAATGAAGACTGAATTATTTTTTTCTCTGAAAAATTATTTTTTCTCTGAAAAAAATAATTATAAATACAGATTTGTTTCAAATATCTACTTTAATTTTGCAGGCTATGCAAAAAAAACCAACTTGTAATCTGGCATAAATGTAGGCAACTCCTTTGAAGTCTTTGCTCTACAGCAAAGGATAGTCTTCATCCCCAGCTTCTGGATGCGTTTGAGCTGCAGTGTCCCCAAGATTAGATAATTGCATACTTGCTCCTTTGACAAGCACCGCTGCAAAGCCCTCTAAAAATGGCAAGTGCTTTTGAAAAGACCTTTCACAAGCTGCGCCTAAAAGGCTGAAATTGGATTGTGCTCCTGTGTGAGATGCTAAACTACAGCTTCACAGCGGAGTGAAATGGCCAGGAAGCGTTCTGCTTTGAGGAATGTTCAGGGATGAGCTTGACATTCCTGCAGGGCGGTTGCTTTCTTCTGTCGAATGACAGACCACCAGCCAAAGCTGCTTCATTTAATCTTGCTATTCAAGCACTCTTGGAGTAGCAGGAATGCTCTGCTATAGATTTTACGCCTCTACTTTTTTTTTTTTTTTTCCACAGCTTTCTGCTTCTTTGCTCTATAGCTTGAAAATATTCGACTTTAACATGACAACATTTACTCACGTTTAGTACATTTTTAAAAAAAGAAATCTTGCTGATACACAAAGACAAGGAATTTATCTTAACAGTTAAAGTCTAATATGACTTTTGGTTTTGTTATTTAATTCCCAGAAGGGTCAGCTACAACATGTCTCTCCAGGAAAACACCACAATGAGGAAAACAACCCACAGTTGCTTCTTACTGATTCTTCTTCTAATTGTAAGTATGAGAAAACTGAACTGCTCACGACACCTGCCAAATTGTAACTTGTGGTAATGTTCAGAAAAGTGAGTACTGCATTACGTTTGTTACAATGCACAGATGAAGGAATGAGTTCCCTTACTGATAAATTTCAAAATAAGATCAATAAAATTTCTAAATAAGATATAAAACTTTGAACTTGAAACCATTGTGAGATAGAACTGCAGGTCCGAAGAAGGTAATGCATGGGATTTTTCATTTCTGTGTTTACAAGCTGCTACATATAAGTGTCATGGAAACTTATCTTTGAAAGCTTCCTTAGCACTGTTGTGTGAGACTTTGACTTAAGTAATTGTGGATTTTCACTGTTTATAGTTACTATTAGGAAAGCAACTGAAGTGGAAATTAGTTTAGTTATTCAGTTAAAATGCTATTTTTTACTGTCTAATATCAATGTTACAGTTATTTCAGTTTCATCCCATATCTCTCCTTGAGTGTTTTATCTTAGACCCTATTTGCATGGTATCCATAGACACTTCTTCCCCACAGTCTCCTTTAGACTTGTCACCAAGATGTTTTAGTACCTTCAGACAGAAACCATCTCTCTTATGTAGGCCATTTTTTGCATACAATAAATAGCACTTTTCTGTGTACAGGTCCATAATAACTCACCTTCTCCAAACAAAAACTAAAGAGCTTGTTGCTCCAAAACCTGATTTAGAAATAAAACCAAATCCTTACTGAGTTCTTTGATGGCTTCCCTTGCTTTTGTATGTATAATAATGCGTCACCAGATAGTCGTCTGTGATTCAAGGTGAATTCCCTTAGAAAAATGTAACTGTTCATTATTTCTTAGTTTGTTTTATTCCTGATGCTCTCTAGTTTTTGGTAATTATTGAGAGCCACAGAATGCGACTGAGATTTGTTTGCTTAAGTACGTAAGCCCCCGTGCTCTGGAGCAATTAATTCATCTCCTCAGTTCCCATTTCTCCCCACAGGAAAGGTGGAGCATCCAGGGGCATCAAACTGCAGAGAATGAGGAGGAGGAAATAAGCTCGGGTCTCTTTCCTCTGTGACCGATCAATTTTGCCAGACATTGAGAAAAGAGAGTTCTGTTCTCTGCCTGATTTTACCAAGCAAGGATTGTCATCTAGCGCCTACTAATGGTAGCTTGCTCTTGTCCTATCAATGAGGATCGATAGAGTAGTTTTTCTCATGTATTCCAATTTTGCTGTCCTGAGCCAACCACAGAGTGTACAGTAAGGGCAAAATGGATGCTGCAGCTGAAAACCACACTATTATTCAGTTAGATCCATTAGACCAAGATTGCATTTTAAAATAAATTCATTTTGAGTAAAAACCAAATTGTGCAAGTTTATTAAGTCTAAATCTACCAAATTGTTACCAAGCCTCACTCACTGAGCTATAGAGAGTCTGGTACATTGTGTCATCTTCTGAATGGCTTGTGAATAATGCCCACTCACAAAAGGCGGAACATGAATTGTGTGAAAGCCTAAATGTAATTTTCAGTAATTGCACAAATTAGCAATGGAGAACTGTAAGATTTCTGAGTTGCTTTCCATGGCAAGTGCCTTGTCTTAATCTGTCATGGCTAATAATCTCATGCTTGTTTAAATAGCTGCCAAAATCTGCTATGTAAGTCATACGGGATCTCGCTGCAAGATCATTCCCATCCTGCTTTGGCAGCAATCGAGTATGGGAACATTTTAGCGTTCGGTGGTTAAGTCAAACATGTCCTGTTGAGGTATTTCCCCAAAGAAATTGTCTGCTCTTTCCTGGCACGTTTGTGGCGGTTAAGAAATTATTGTTATGTTTACTGAGTACCATGGACTAATGACCTTCCGAAGACATCACAGTCATTTTCTTCTCTGTCCTAATGCCAGCAGCTGTGAAAAGCGGCTCAAACATAATCAAAATAGGATAGGGGCTCTGCAACCAGGCTGAATCATGCTGAGATCTTGCTCAGAGGTGTGATGAATCAAAGGACAGGACTTTAGTGTCCCACAAAGGGGTAATTACATCTAACGTTTTTAAAAGTACCAAATGAACGTTTGAGCTATCAAAATCAACAGCAAATAGTTAGAGCATCCAGAATTTGAAATATATTTTGACTGAGCTCAACAATAAATGATGCAAAATTACTACATTTAGTAGAAGGAGGGAAAAAAACAAAAGCAAAGAAAACCGCAAACACCTTGTTTTCCTAAATGTCACGGAGAGTCAACAGTTAGTGTACTTCAATATTTGGGGATTCTTGTTCATTACATCCAATATTTTGTGGGGAAAAAAAAAGTAATATTATGTTTGCTTTATCTGGATTCTTACTTGCAGAAATGGACAGAATTAATAGCAAGTGTCTGTCTGACAGAAACCAGGGCACTATTTGTTCATTTCGATACAGTTTAATAACGAAGCCAAATTGCTTTCTCTAGATTCCTTTATTAATTCTAGGTAATCAGCATTCCCAGCAGCCTGTTTTCTCTTGTTGCAATGATAATTCATTTTCTTATAACAGTCATTTGTCACGCGGTGGCTTGGTGGTCGTATGTATGACGTCATTTACTTGGACTTTTAGGAGTGACATCATATGTACGGCTGCTAAACTGCCGCATGGGACATCACTTAAACAATTTGCTTCTGAAGAAATCATACCAATCGTTTTCAGGCTATGAACACACCCTGACTATTAAGTTGTGAAGTATTTGTTTCTCTTTAATAAAGAATATTTATAAATGAATAAGAAATTCCTTTATTGTATCAACATCATTTATATTTCCATCTGAAGTAACTGATGGATGGATGGGAAGGGTTTTACTGCATAAATAGTAGTAGTTGACATTACAAATTGTACCAAGATTTTTGTCTGACCGAGGCCCAGGAATACAAGGCTGAATCATCAGCGCACTTGAAGGCATTTTGGGGAGGTAAGGCTTTAGGCTTCAGGTCCCGTAGTGGTGATGGGGAATGTGCTTCTACACATGGTAGAAAACACAAGCGTTGAAACTGGGGATGACTGCTCAACCTCCAGCAGTCTACCCAATTAGTTTTCCCTTAGTCTGCTTAAAATGGTCATCAAACTTCCACGGTCAGCTTTTCAAATGTAGGCAAACAGAAATGACTAATGGCAAAGAGGACATTTAAACAGTGTATCACATACGTGGACAATACCAGGAACAAACCTACATATAACCCCCTTAGTCTGATCTCACGTACAAGCTCTTCAATGGCATTAAAAGTGCCTGTGAGGACTTTTGTGCAACTAACTATGAAAATCTGAGTCTTTGTGTTTGGTAAAGAGGAAAACAAAGAAAACATAATTTAAAAGACAGATATAATCTGATATTATTATTCCAGTTTTTATCCAAACTTGCCTTAGATTTACTGTAGGCCACTAAGTGATTTCCACTGATGAAGTAATTTCCATCGAGCTTCAGTGGCACTGTCTTACCCATATTTTTAATCTCTATGAGTGAATTACTGGCCCAGATGTGTCAAGAGAAATTTTGCTAGCAATTTCAGCATGATTGCTTTGCACAGAGACAGTAGAACGGGCAGTCCTCCTGGTCCTCATGGTCGAGCACTTTAAATAATTTTGTGGACCATCCAAGACATTTCTCCCACCCACCACCACAGGTGCTCTCTTGCCTGCGAGGATTAAACTGTTCTCATTAACCCAACAAGAGCTGACTGCTTCAGGAATTGGGTTAGTCCTTTTCAAAACGGTGTCTAAACAAGACTCCAAAAAAACTGTTATAATGGGGAAAAGATGTTCTGAAGCACTGAACAATTTCTACAGTTTCTATCCGTGTAGCTGATATTTGCCAACTGTTTCCTCTCCACGTTGTGCTTTATTCTGTACAGATAAAGCCAATGAAACTGCAGCAATATTTATGGCCAGCAACACCACTCTTTCTGTCAGTGATTCTGAACTTGTTTGGTCAAACAGATGTGAAGAACAGATCATTTCCTTCCTAGAAGAAAACAAAAATAAAAGCAAAGCATTTTTTTTTCAGGACAAGGAAAATTGGTGGTGTTTTCTAAGCATAATCAGACGGTCATACTTTCAAAACATGGGTGTATTCCCAAACTGGCCCAGAGTAACAGAGGTGATGCCACAGAACACCCCTAGCTTTCTTTGACGATACCATTATTCTTCTATTAAAGGCAAACAGCTTGGAACTGAGGCACTATTCAAAGTAAAACGGAAAAAATAATCATGGAGTATCTGTGAATTGCCTCAGAGAAGCACCGAAGCTTGTGGCGATACAGTATATGGACATGAAGAGCTAAGACAGACCTGAGGGTGGCTGAAAAACCTCATCTGCACTTTCCTACACTACCTGCTGGATTTAGGATATTACTTGGTTGTTTTTTCAATGATCCTCATGGATTCCAGCTCCTCCCATTAATATTTTCATAAGTGAGGGATCAGTGATGTTTGGCTTTGCTTCTGCATTTCTTGTTCTGGCTTTCTAGATGCTTAATTTTTCACTTGGATGACCAGATGAAATGTTCCAAATGTCTTCTCTGTCCAAGTATATATTTGTATAAAATGTATATAAAATTGTTTCTGCCTTCTTATCCTTCCCAATTTATTTCAAATGCCTATTGAAGTGCAGCAAGATAAACTTCCTTCGCCGTCCTCCAGTCTTCAGATAGTAGCTGTATACAGTTAAAAATTATGTTTGTATCAAAAGAGATTAGATTAAATAAATCTAAAATAATTGACTAGGTATAAGAACCTAACAAGATTAAACTGACTTGCTTTGGCACAGAAGTATCAGGATAAAGGAAAGGCGCTTTTTTTTTCAGCTAAGTCAAACATTCTGTGGTTTTTCTGTATATTTTACCAAGGTGTTTTAGTTGTGCAGATGGGAAAAATAGTAATGTATTAATGAGATACAGTTGCTTGTGATGAGCGATAAAAGAAGGGAAGCAAAAATGTAAGAAGTAAGCTGATATTTGAACTTTCAAAGCTGTCATGTTTTCAATTTGAACAACTAGAAATGCTTGCTTAACAATCTCTATGTTAGTATTTGCTTCTAAAAACGTCAAGTTTGTATGCTTACGAGAGTTTTGTTTTGAAGTTTGAGAGTTTAAGTTTTGAGGCAGCCTGTACATGACTCTGTATGTGTTTGTAATGGCTTTAGTACTGTTTGGTATACAGAAAAACAGAGGTTCCTACAGGGAAAGTATGACAGCAGTGTTATATTTGCTTGGGGGAGTGGAGGAACTAAGCTTTTCCTGTCACCTTCACACAGAGAAGCGTCCTGATACAGGATTAAGGCAGAACAGAATTAACTAAAGCTCCACACTCTCTTTTCTGCCCTGTCTCACAGTCCTGGGCTGTGCAACATGGGGATGGATGGATGGATGGATCGATGGATGGATGGATGGATGGATGGATGGATGGATGGATGGATGGATGGATGGATGGTGGAAAACAAAAATAACTGACCTCTCTACCTGAGATTTTTGCCTTCCAAAGGCACCGGTCCTTCTCTTTGCCCTGCAGGCAGCTCAGAGTGGGAGAAGTCAGAAGATGCCACTTGCTGAAAGAGGACCTTGCTATTCAGACGCTCAGACTCTCTCAGGGACACTTTGCTTAGGTACTTACTCAGGAGCAAAGGCCAGGTAGTGAGGTTTAAACTCTCAGTCTTGTGCTTCTAGGACGTTAACAGTTGAAGGAGCTCAAAGCAGGTGACATAAAACTGAAAATAATCAGTTTTGGGCTGCAGCACTGAGGTGTTTTGTCTGGGCAGTCTGGAGAGACATTGGCACAAATGAGTGGAAATACACGGGTGTAACTTTGGGCAGATAGAAAAGTTTTTTGCAGATACTAAAGTAAAGCAAAAGATTTTGAAGACTTTATCAAGTATTTTGTGGTCCTCTGTTTTGCCAAGAAAAAGAGCTTGGTTAAAATCCTGAGTTTGTAGTGAGATAAATTAGTAAAAATTCAGCATTTACTTTGCAAGCAATATAAGGCCTATCATAATGCTAAACACATGCAAATAAAATACTTCTGAAGCATGCGTAATAGAGATTTCTGACCATCAGTTTTTTTATTTTATCCTCCTGGGTTATTCATTTGTACTAACAGTTCTTCCTTTCTGTACAGAGAATGGTTCCCAGTCTTTCTTCTACTGTAAATTATACTGATCCTACACTAGAGCCTGTAGTCACTGAAAATTCAGTCATACGACAGAAGATAATAGATTCCCAGTTTAAATGCTATGAGAGGATGAACAGAGCTCCTCCGTATAACAAAAAAGGTAAATAAGTTTTTTTTTTTAAAAAAAAATCTCTCTTTGTGTATTGCCACACTTGCTTATATTGCTCTAAACATTTTTCTTCTGCATATTAACCCATAGTCGTCCTCAGCGGGCAGTTTCCTTCCTGTAGCAGTAGTCAAATACACACTAAGTTTGCATTCTCTAAATGCTAAGAAGGACAAAAGCCTGGAATGAGCCTAAGGAATGAGCAGTTCTTCCTCTCCTTGCCGAGGGTACTCCCATCATCTCTGTTTCTAGCTCAGTGCTTTGCTGCTTGAGTATGGCTTGTTCTGGTATTCTCCAGAACCTTTCATTGAGCTCGCACAAAGAATTGATTGTAAGCAGTGATTTCTTAAATATAAATGTCCCTCTCTTTGCTTTGCTTACTGTTTCATTTTTCTGTCATTTGTGTATTGACTGATAACTGCCATGCTCTGTACCAACACAGAGCAGTCCATATTCTGCAGTCACACCAGCAAGAAAAGGTTTATAAATCACCGAGGGCACGTCTTTGTTGAATACAAGGCACATGTTAGGATTAATAAAAAGGGAAATAACCAATAATAGTGGTGCTACAGTGGTACGGTATAAATGAAGCAGCATTTCTGGTTGAGACTGAGTGTTCTGGTCATTTTTCCTCACAGAAAATATGGAACAAGTTGCAAGGAGGCCAGAGAAAAAAATCCCCACAATATCTCCGCAGATTTATGCAAGTAAAGAACAGAGATACTGATAAACAGTTTAAACAGAAAGTATGCTTTTTAAATCATGATTAAAAAAACACAACCTAATAGATGGAGTGGTGATGGGGGATTTTTTTTGTAGTGCAGGAACAAAGACAATTGTAGAGCTCTTTACCACAGTGATTTTACTGGTCTCTGTAAGACTCAAATAGTAATTAGATGTTAAGATACTCAGGTCTTGATGGAGAAATATTTTGGAATTAATACAGAGATTCGCAGTGCTTCAAATAGGTTTTTATTCAAGCCAGAAATGAGGAAATCCCACAAGTATTTAAACAGGGCTATGGAATAGAAAGTACCATGTTTCAGACATAAACAAGCCTTTAGTTGCTGTGCTTGAGGAGGAAATAACTTACTGTCTACTCAGATTACTCTCTTAGTCTCCAGCCCTATAAATATGTATTTTTTTGCATCCACAGATAGTTCCGCTGGGTTCACCTTTCTTTTGCACTTTGCTCATGTGCTTATTTTCAAAGGGCTGAAGTACTTCTGTCTCATGGCACACAAATTCCTGGTAGTGTTCTCAAGGGCAGTGTTGTCCAGGAGGACAGCAGTGGCAGACACAGCCATCAGACACAGCACAGCAGTTCCTGCCTTCCTTTGGCAGCTGGATTTAAGTGTTGCCATTGCTCTTATGTTCCTAGGAATGTGCACTTAATTCTTTTATAACCCTGTAAGAAGATAAGGGGTGACTAAGGAATGATGCCGACACTACTGAAGTGCGATTTAAACTGAATTACAGGATCCTCACCAGCCCTCTAAGATTTACACTTCATAAGGAGTTGTAAGGGAACAAGGGTCTAAGTCTCTTGGATGCAAGTTTGAAAGGAAGGATGGGATGAGGAGGGATGTCTTTCAGATACATCTCAAAGCCAGAGAAGAACATGAGAATGCCTGAAGGAACGATAATAAACTGCTGATATGATGGTTGGTTAATTACATGATCAAATAGCATTAGCACATTTAGCTTGATAATGGAAAAACTAAATGTGCATAAAATTTTAGATAATGATGAAAAAGGGTTCATAAAAATATCTTTTTTTTTGCTAGAGGTCTAACCTAGAAAAAATTAATTTGGAACAGTGTACGCTTTCCTCTTAAATGTCCAGGTCTGTTCTGCAACCGAACGTGGGATGGGTGGTTGTGCTGGGATGACACACCTGCTGGAAGAATTACTGCTCAGAATTGTCCAGATTATTTTCCAGACTTTGACCCAACTGGTAAAGTATTTCCTTTTATCATTTTTCAAAGGAAGTCTTCAGAACATTCATGCCATTGAGTGGAAGCATGTTTCCAGTGGCGTTTTTGCAGCACTGTGAAATCTCAGAGTTTGGCTGAAATTAAATTATATCAAGCTTTTGGGTTGCCTAATTTATATGTTTTCATTTGTGAAATATTTTATATGTGCTTATATTTATGCAAATATAACCCATCAATTTATGGAACCTAGCTTATGAAAACATTAACTACATACTTACATTATCAAAATATTTTTAGCCCCTCATTCTAAGTTTTTATGATGAAGATGTAATGTTTATGTGCATGAAATACACATCAGCATATTCTTTGTTCATTTTTTATTGGATGGGTTGAAGGTTTTTTATGCCCGGAAGGTGAGCTCATGTGGTAGCATGACTGTCCATCTCTTGTGAGAATATCCTGAGACATACCCTACAACTCTTTACAGCGGTTTACTGCTCGGAGACACACAGTAGGCACCAATTTCACCAAGTCTTGTCTTTTGTGACCTTTTTTTGCTTTCTGACATACTTAGTCTTGACTTCTTTTCTGTACAGTGTCGTAGTTTTCAAGGAGGAACCTTGCGGCAGGGACACACTCCTGGCTAATCGTTGGAACGCCTTTGGGGGAAACAGGCTGAGGAGATGAGATCCTCAACTGGAGGGGTGCCTTTGACTTAGGTCTCTCTCTCTCTGTGGACAACTGCTTCAACTATTTGGATATTTGCACAAAAGATACCAGAAGAGCATTTTTAAAGAATTGGCTAAACTTGATTCGGTTCCCACAAAGAAATGTCCGTATTCAGGAGAGAGCTTGAGGCTCTGGATCCTGAGTTTGCACAAGACTTTTCCTACGAGCTTGTTAGAGGTGTCTCTTGGATGGGGTCTGTAACTTTTGCTTCACCCCCATTTTGTTTGTGGAATCCTCCCCATGTGGCAACAGCCTCTTTGATAAATAGGACAGTTTTCTACAAGGCTTTTGCTTTCCCTGCTTCCATGGTTTTCATGGAAGAGGAAAGTAATTGTGACATTAGCAGTCCTAAATTATGTGTACTCCAGGTGCTGTTGAGCACCTGTGAAAGGTGATGTTGGGCAGCAGTGTGATCTCAAAAGTGTCCCCACAACTCAAGGTCCTCATACCTCAGTGCATGGAAGTAATTACAGAGCCACTTTGCTCTCAAGCTACCTATTCCCAGCAGGAGAAAGGGGGAACAGGTTGAATAGCTCTTGCAGACCCTTTTGGATTTACCAGCTGTGATGCCTGTGAGCACAAGGAACTGAATATGAGGGACACATCCTCAGGGAGCATGAGCCCCAGGGACCTGCTGGAGCACTCTGAGCAGCACAGGGAGGGCTGAACCTGGGAGAACCCCTGTCTTACTGCCACAAATACAAATTTCCTGACTCTGCCTAAAAAAGCCAGCTCTGTATTTCTGCTGGTCCTCTTTTCGTGCCTTGAAGTGATATCATTTAGACAGTGATAAATAAACCAAACCTGAACTCTTTGTCCAGCTGCTTCTTTTTCTCCTACCCTTCTGTATATTTTTATCCTGCTTCATAGCAAGCTTGACAGCTGTATTTTTAAAATCAATTCTTATCCCTACAGTGCACAGTATGACTTTCTTACAGATTCCAGTTCTGCTGACTGAGGCATTCTGGTGATAGTGATAACTCTTCACTTACTAGAATACTCGAAGTTTTCTAGGGTCTGTATTTTATCGGATGATTGTTTCATTTTAAAAAAAAAAATCTTCTAGAATATCTTACTGAGGATGTAAGTAAATCAGATGTGCTACATCAGCTATTCCCTCATCTGCAAAACTAAGTGCTACACAAGTCTGTTCAAACAATGGCCAAGAACTGAAAGTCTGGTATGTGCTGAGCACACACTGCAACAAGGAAAAATTTCTAATTCCAGCTTATAACTCAACAATCATATAAAAAATGGTGTTGACTCTTTTAACATCTGCTAGCTGTAGAGTTGGTCTAATTGTAAAAAGCTTGCTTGGTAGAGCTATCATGCTTGTTCCAGAGCTATTGGGTTAAGATTTTTGTTACTTACAAATGGATGAGTTGTTTTTATGAAAATACGATACATAAAACACAAGATTCGAGGTGTGAGTACAGGGGGACGATCACCTCTCTGTTCCTGCTAGCCACAGGGTTTCTAATCCAAGCTAGGCTGTAAAGCCTCCCTACCCTCTAGCAGATTGACACACCCACCCAGTTTGGTGTCATCTGCCAGTTTACTGAGGCTACACTCAATCCCCTCCTCATGATCATTAATAAAGACACTAAAGAGAACAGGCCCCAGTACTGAGCCCTGGGGAACACCACTTGTGGCCAGACGCCAGCCAGATTTAGCTCCACTCGGTACCACCCTTTCGGCCTGGCCATCCAGCCATATTTTCATCCAGCGCAGGGTGTATTTGTCCAAGCCTTGCACCATAAGCTTCTGAAGGAGAATGCTGTGGGAGACAGTGTCAAAGGCCTTTACTAAAGTCCAGATAGACAATGTCCACAGCTCTTCCCTCATCCACCAGGCTGGTCACCTTCTTGTAGAAGGAGATCAGGTTAATGAGGCAGAACCTACATTTTGTAAACCCATGGGCTGACTGGGCCTGGTTGTCCTGTATTTGCCATGCGACGGCACTTAATCTGTTCCATAACCTTCCCTGGCACTGAGGTCAGAGTGACAGGCCTATAGTTCCCAGGGTCGTCATTTTGGCCCTTCTTGTAGATGGACATCACATTTGCCAGTTTCCAGTCATCTGGTACCTCCCTGGTTAGCCAGGACTGTTGATAAATAATGGAGAGTGTCTTGGTGAGCACTTCTGCCAACTCCTTCAGTACCCTTGGGTGGATCCCATCTGGTCCTAGACTTGTGCATAGAACTGTCAGAGTTGGAAGGGACCCTGAAGTTCATCTAGTTCCAACCCCCCTGCCATGGGCAGGGACACCTCTCACTAGATCAGGTTGCTCAGAGCCCCATTTAACTTGGTCTTAAAAACTCCCAGGGATGGGGCTTCCACCACCTCTCTGGGCAACCCCTTCCAGTGTCTCACCACCTTCATGATTAAGAACTTCTTCCTAACATCTAATCTGAATCTCCCCTCCTCTAGTTTGAATCCATTCCCCCTTGTCCTATCACTACCCAACATCCTAAAAAGTCCCTCCCCAGCTTTCTTGTAGGCTCCCTTCAGATCTCGGAAGGCCACAATAAGGTCTCCTTGCAGCCCTTTCTTCTCCAGACTGAACAACCGCAGCTCTTTCAGCCTGTCTTCATAGGAGAGGT
>VWZK01013813.1:359-50073 GCA_013396935.1 Baryphthengus martii
CAGGCAGCTCTCCAGCCACTCATCCCCAGGCCTGTATCTTTGCATGAGGTTGTTACGATCAAAGTGCAGGACCTGGCACTTGGCCTTATTAAACCTCATACAATTGGTCTTAGCCCACTGATCCAACCTATCTAGATCTCTCTGAATCACAGAATGACTGAATCACAGGATCACAGAATTCGTGAGGCTGCAATAGACCTCTGAGATCATCAAGTCCAGTCTATGGTCTAGCACCACAACATTAACTAGACCATGTCACTAAGTGCCACATCCAATATTTCCTTAAATACCTTCAGGAATGGCAACTCCACCACTTCCCTGGGCAGTCCATTCCAGTGTTTAATAACCCTTTCCGTGAGGAAGTGCTTCCTAATATCCAACCTAAACTTCCCCTGGTGCAGCTTCAGACCATGCCCTCTCGTCCTGTCACTAGTTGCCTGGGAGAAGAGCCCGATCCTCACCTGACTACAACTTCCCTTCAGGTGATTGTAGAGAGTGGTAAGATCCCCCCTGAGTTTCCTCTTCTCCAGGCTAAACAACCCCAGCTCCCTCAGCCTCTCCTCATAAGACTTTCCTTCAAGTCCCTTCACCAGGAAGAGCCTTCCTGCCCTCAAGCAGATAAACACTCCCACCTAATTTTGTGTTGTCTGCAAACTTACTGAGAGTGCACTCAATCCCTTCATCTAAATCATTGATGAAGATGTTAAACAGGACCAGCCCCAGTACTGAGCCCTGGGGAACACCACTAGTGACCAGACACCAACCAGATTTAACTCTATTTACCATGACTCTCTGGGCTCAGCCACCCAGATAGTTTTTAATCTGACGAATAGTAAATCTGTCTAGTCCATGAGCTGCCAGCTTCTCTAGCAGGATGCTGTGGGAGACTGTGTCTAATGCTTTACTAAAGTCCAGGTATACAACATCCACAGCCTTTGCCTCATCCACTAGGCGGGTCACCTGGTCATAGAAGGAGATCAGGTTGGTCAAGTAGGACCTGCCCTTCATGAACCCATGTTGCCTGAGCCTGATCCCCTGGTTGTCCTGAACTTGCTGTATGAGCTGGTAATTCACGTCTTTCAAAAAGATTTTGATCTTTGTAAATTCTTCTGTGTGAAACTTCATACGAAAACATCGTGACAAATTTACTCATTTTGACCTGAAAGAAGGAGAGGTACCTATTTGGTATCTATTTGGTACCTATTGGACTCAGTTTCCAAGGCTCTACCTCAAATATATACATTTCTGCCTACTGCCTAGGAAACAGCTCATGTAGCTTTCATAAACTGAGATCTATGGCACACGTGTGTAGTCGACTATTTGTTTTTGTACGATTTAGACCAAATTATTAATGCAGAAGCAGACACCTGTGCTTCTCTGTTCCACAACATGAAAGCAAAGAGGTACAGTGTCCCATTTCTCCTTTAGCAGAAGGACCCCATATTCTAGTCTTTTCATAGGCAGTGTGAAGAGCAATCTGTGCAAATTTTATGTTTCCCTGCTAACTGGGAATTTCTGAATCACAGGAAAGAGGTGTTCAAATTAAAAACTTAATTCCAAACACCATTTTCTCTTAGTGCTTATTGCAAGAAGACTCCCCAGCTTCTGAAGGAGGTCATTGGTACTGTTTGCTGTTTTGATAGAGGGCTTCCTTCTACTATAGCCCTTTAACAACACTTTGAAATACCTTGTGAACATCTGTGGATGCTTTATTTGCCACGTGTGGGTATATAGAAAATACCTTCATCAACAGGTTTTAATCTATCATGAGGTGGACTGTTCTCAGTCTCACTGTTCACAGTTTCATTTTACATGAAGATAGCTGGTTTGCTGAAGCAAACTGCAAAGAATACATTTCTGTCCTGTCTGCTAGATCACAGCTATGTGGTGAGACATCTCAGTATCATTTATGCTCTAGAAGTCTTAGTGCTTAGCATATTTTTGTGTGAATGGGGACAAATGTATTACAGTCTCTCTGGAAATGGTTGAGTGCTGTTTCCCATACCTTTTCTATTTTTTCCTTGTTTGATTTTTCATGCATTTATTTCTTCTCCTATGTTATAATGCCCAGGTGCTGTTCCCAGTGATTCCCGCTCTGATTTGTTCAGAAAGCCCCAACTTTAGGCTTTACTCTTCCATGAAAATTTTAACTTATTTGCAAAAAAAGTTACTTTCAATCCTTCCTGTATGTGAATAAAAAAAAAGCAGCATAACTTCTGAATTACAAAATGACAAAAACAAGGAGGGTCTCATTCATCTTTGTGAATTGTACATTGATTTTGAACATCTGAAATTGTCAATGTGCTGAGTAAATGGTTTGATGTGAGGTTGCTTGCTTTTTCTTTCAGAGGTGACAGTTTCTGCTTTAGCTATAGAAACTAGACGAGTTTCTGTTTGAGTGCTTAGTAGTTGAAAGGAAAACAGTACCTGTGGTATGATTTGTGGTTTTGAGCAAGTCATTTATGGCTCACAGTTACTAACACATTATTTATTGTGTGTTCCAGGATGCTGACAATATTTGGACTATTCATTGCCAGATAGACTGTACTACCATCTCTCTATTATGAGGAGCTAGAGTTGCATTTTTCTCATTGCCCATACCTTCTGAGAGATGTAATTGTTCTTTTGACAATACTGAGAAATTAATTTGCACTAGTTTATAGTGTTGTGACTCCCATACTGTAAACTCTATGAGGCATTGACTTAATGGCCAACACAAGCACAGTGGAGTTAAGTTAGACTACACGTTTACAAACACTGGAACTTGGAAGTACAGAAAACAGTTTATTTAACCTTACAATAAATTTTAATAATAATAGAATAGCTTAGATTATCTTAGTTTAACCTGATTTTTTTTTTCTATTTATAGAAAATTGAAACATATTTAATGATATGGACAGAAAAATACTATTATTTGCTATGTTTTATTTTCTACAATCTGGTTAAAAGTAGCATGCAAATAATTGAATAAAAATACTTGTATATATGACTTATTTTGTAATAACAATTATACCAGCAATGGATAAAAATCTTACTATGAAAGTTTAAATGAAAGTATGACAAAAAACCAAACCAAGACAAAACAAAACAAAAAAAAGCAAGTAAACAATTTTTTAACCTGAAAAATGTTTGTTTCCCTGTTATCTGTCACATGTTCCATTAATTTAACAATACCATGGGCTCTGAAAACATATTTTCATACATTTTAAATTGTTCTTAGATTCTTAAATCATTTTTTACTTTTGCAATTGATGACAATATGAAAAAAAGACATGAATAATTAATAAAGGTGGATTGGTTGAAGAGGAATCTTGTATTTACACAGGCTAGTCCATACTGCTCAGCATTCTGATGAAACTCAGCTGACTTGCATGTAAGTCTAATACCAGTTTTAAAGTGTTGCATGCACAGACATAGATTTGTATGAATTCAAATGCTTTTCCTGAACTTACCTAGCCAGATGAAGGCATATTTTGCACCACATTTGGTCATTCTTGTGTTTTCTAAACACAATCATTTGTAAAAATATGGACACATTTCCTTAAGGTTGTCAAGTGCATGCTAAATATTAACAAACAGAATAGATAATATGCAGATTGACATTTCATTTTAAAGGCATATCCTAATTTTAAAGAGCTATCATGATGTAATTCCTGTAGTTACTGCCCCTAGAAGGGAACTGGATGCTCCCAGGTGTGTCACTCCAGTGAAATCTCAGCAGCCACCCGAAGGCAATTGTACATCTCCTGCGGCAGGTCAGCCCGAGTGAGATTGTTTCCATCCAGGCGCAAATGTGTGATCTTGGAATAGGTCATTGGCCCAACCACTTTACAGAAGCTGCTCAATGGGAATTCTGAAACAAAAGGAACATCAATATGAGAAATCATTTAATAATTACAATAGGACAAAACCATTATTTTTCGGCTTTTTTGAAATTTATTTGGAAATTTTGAACTTAAATCTATTCTACTGGTTTACAATATTTTGCGTGTCCACTGATGTAATTCCCTGTGAGTTTACTGGAATTTGAGGGGATTGTGTTAGGAGAGGTTTTTTCATTACTTGAGAAGTTCAGAATTTTGAGACTGAGTTTTTCAAGTGCTATGTGCTCCCAGTATTCATTTGATTTTTAAGACTTCAGATGTTACATTGAGATCTAATCTGACATTTAGGAAAAAAAAAAAAAAAAGGAAAAAAAAAAGAATTTCCAGTAAAACTAGGGATGCAGAAGCAGGAATCAGTCATGCTGGGTACATTATGAGGGAAGGGTAAAGAGTTGTTATATAAGATATAGAAGAGTGCAACACTTTACAGCTGGTACTAGACTTGCATTTCTGGAGAAACTGAAACCATGATATACCCTTACCCTTAAGAACAGGCAGTCCAATGGGTGTCTGAGTCAAGTATTATTTTGGATGTGTCGTTTTGATTTACTGGTTTCAAAAATGAAACATGAGGCTGGGGTTAGGGAGGAGTTCTACATTTAAATTGTGTAGTTGAACTTTTCCAGAATAGCAGGATTAGAATGTGAGTATAAATGTAAAAATATTTATAAAAAGGTTTGCATTTATTGTAATTTATTTATCATTATGTATATATTCAGTTCAAGTATTATTTGATTTGTTTACATAACACTGGATGGATCTTGAATGGAAAACTATGTTGTATCTTATAAGCTAGAAATTACATGAAGCAGAGAAATTCTATACTCAGTATGCATAAGCACACATAAATACATATTATTCACCCCTATCACGCAGAGAAAATCTGTCCTCAAGAGACAATGCATGTGGTTAAACCTGATGTCCCCTGCATGCCATATTCTGCAAATATAGTCCTTCATTCTTAGCTGTGATTCCTTTGAGTCAGAGGATTAGTCTATTGAAAAGTTCCATCACTACTAAAAAAGCAGTCTGAGAGCCTTGTTCTTCTTCAAGTTGTTGATGGAAATTGAATTCACACAGAAAATTATTTTTAAAACTTCTTCAATGAACCCATTCACCAGTGTGCAGACAAACTTCCTTTCTTCAGTTACTTTTAGGTTGCAAAGGACTAGCTCTCATAATTTCTAAGAAAACAAGGTAATGTTCTCCAAATTGGATGCCATTTTAACTACCAATCATAGGTCATTCAGGGACTTCTGAAAACAACATCATATTTATCTCTTCTCAATAACTATTTAAATGTGATGACTCACATCATATTGTATTACTAAAGGAACTGGAGGGAATTATCTTTCATACCTCCACTCTAACTTCAACAGGATTCTTTCAGAACTGGCATTACAATAACCTGCTATCATTTATCAAACATAGCCTGTGTAAACTAAGTATAAAAGTACACCCATTTCTACAAGCAGTTCTTTATAACATGAGAGCTCAAACAATTTTTTGAACACATATGATTTTGAAGAATAGATAAAGATTAGTGTATCTTTCTTAAATTAGTTGTTTTGAGTAGAGTTTTAAGGAAATGTTAAATCAAGTGTTAAATCTTAATCATTGACCTGGTTAAAGCAAATCAAATCAATTTCCTAGATTTTTTTATATTGTACAGCCTTCTTTTGGAAGGGTGAGAGATAAAATGTATCCTTAATGAACATTTATTGGACAGTTCATATTGCAATGTAGTATAATTTTAAGACTGTAGACCAATTCTGATACTCTTCCAATTCAGAACATACCAGAATGCACTTGATGTGCAGTTACCTATATGATCTGTGTGGGAATTGCAATCAGTGAGACTAGAACGCTATTACATAAAACGTGTCAGCAGTTTACTTCCTATTTTATTACATTTATTAATGTTGCAGGTGTTAAAATGTCTTCCTGATTTTATAATATTCAGGCTCAGACACAGTGTATCTGAAATGTTGCCTCTAGGGTGGTGTTCATATATTCTCAACACAGAACTCCTGCATGAACCAGACACAGAGATTAATAAGGATTGGATAAAAATTAGATTTTCATCTGAACAATTATTTTCTCACTGAAAATGTCTGTCTCCATAAGCCCCTCTGATATTCTAGCAAACTACCTGAATATTTGAAATACCTGGGGGAAAAAAAAAAAATCGGGAAAAGTCATCTCTCTCCTCTCTCTCTCCTCTCCCTCTCCTTCTATGGGAACATATAAACATTTTCAGACAGAATTATTTTTTTTTTACTACATACTAGGTGAGAGTATATCCCTTGTACACGATGAGTGTAAGCATCCTTTAGCTGAGAGGAAGATTAACTGTGCACAGTATCCTTGTTCACGTGTGTGAGTTATTTCTGCACAGGCCATTGTGAAAAAAAATCCTTTGAGGATTGGTGGAGCGAGCAGGACAAAAGACCATAAAGCATCTCCATAACTAAATTTGTTTGAAATAAGTACTGTTATGGTACAGGTACTGATCCAGCCAATGGACTGGAGCAGAATATGTGAACCATCAACTGTCCTCTGTAACATTTTCATATATCCTCTTTGTTATATTCCATTCACACGGCATCTTCTTCCTGGGGTTTCATGTGGAAGCAACAACGCTCTCCTTAATCCTTTACAACTACAAATTAAATATAAACAAGTCTGTCTCTTACCCTCTTCTTGTATCACTCAACCTCTTTGACTTATGCACTTTTTTTCCATCCTGCAAAGTTTCTTTTTGCCTTGTAGAGACAGTATGTCAAGTATATATATGCACATACATATCTATATATATGCACACACATAAATATATATAGTCCTAATACAATTTTAAAGTGTGGTAGCAAAGCAATGTTGCTATTAATAGAAAATTCTACTCTTAAATTTCTAATAGTAAGAAATATTGAAAAAAAATGTTTAAATTCAGAAGTTTAGGTTTGAGACATGGAGAAAGCAAAAGCTTTTACAAACCTTGGTGATCCAACTAGCATCAAGTACAACAGATATATTATACAGTTGATATCTAACCCACATTCGATATAACAGATGTGCTTCAATTTGTTAGTTTGAGATCAGAGGAATTACTCTGAATTTGTTTTCACTCCAGTTTCCTCTCTGCTTTGCCCACTGTTCCTTGCATCACAGATGAAGACGGAACATACTGAAGCCAATTCTGCTACAGTTTTTTTTAATGTGTGTATAGATCAACTCTTGTTCAAAAAGAGTATGTTTGGAAGGAAAGCTGGCCTTGTTTACAGTCATCTTTACACAAATCTCTGGCAAATTGTGCTATTTTATTCAAAAAAAAAAAAGAAACTGGTCGTTTGCTTGAGGCTCAAATACTCAAAGCTCAATCAATGCAGTTTTTAGAAAGACTGAGCACTCGCAACTTTAGGTCAAGTGTAATGAGTAGTGAACTGCAAAGGCTTTGATCACTCTGTATCTGATACTTCAGTAAACTGAAATGCTTATTGTTAATTAAGTTTGGTCCCATATTGTCAATTAGCATCTTAAGGGGAACACAGTATTGTACCTGTGAAATTTGATAATCAATAAAATTTATTGCTGAAGTCTTCTAGGTTTGATGGTTAAGTAAAAACCAGTAAATCAGAGTTCTCTCACATGAGTCCATTAGAGTAGCAATGACAGTGCAGCAGTAACTGGTGAACACCCAGTCCTCACACTGTTCCCCTCTGCTGATGATTAGTACTGTGGAAATACAGCTTTCATTGCAAAATTAAGTTGTTGTCACAGTCCTTGAGTCAGAAGTCCTTAGAAATGTGAATGGAGAGCAAACTCAGTACCTGGGTATCTTGCAGAAGGCTCAGAGCCATCACGCTAAGCAGGGAAAATTGCTTCACATATCTTATGAGAAATTAAGCATCATCATTAGTTCTTTCAGGAAAAGTAGAATATCTAGTAGAGTTCTACAGGTCGCTGTATGTAGTGTCTCAGGTGGGAAGCATTAACTCCTTGTTTTCCCTCATCAAAACAAGGAACTGAGATGTGATAGGAAAAAAATCATAACATTAAGGAAAATGTGAAGCATAGCAAATACAAAACATTTCAAAAGATCTTGCCCTCTTTGTGGTAAAATTTGCACTAAAACATTTGGCTTTTAAGGTTACATCTGTATAGAGTTAGTTCTGTAAGGAATAGCTGACACTGATATCCTAAGCCCCTGATGGATACAAGCAGATAAACAGAAGAGGGGATTTTATGGTTTATTGTATGCCAGCTAGAAAGATGATGTAAGTTCTCCTGCAGAAACACTGACATGTTTGACAGAACTGACTCTCCATCAGGGACCACCACTGACAGACATGCAACTGGAGAGCTTCTGACATGATGGTGAGGCCTTTTGAGTTCTCCAGCACCTCCTTCCCACTCCAGGACTTGGACAGCCTCGTAAAACTCCTGTCTCAGTAGAAACCTCCATAAATACATACAAGATGTGACATTTCTTGACTTCAGAACATATATTTTTTTCAAATTGTGATTGAAGAGAGACAAGCTTGCCACCTGAATATATGATATGGGAAATGTGAATGAAAAAAAAGAATAACATGGGTAGCTCTTTGGATTTCATGATGGGTTTGGAGGGATATTGCATGAGAGAATGGGGATAAGAGAAAATGTGGCTACTTTGTTGTATCTTTTTCACTGTGCCATGTGCCTTATGAATATGTTGTCTTCTTCTCTCCTCCCTCCGTCATTTTCACTACCATCCTTCTGAAAGGTTATACATACCGTAGTCAGATCCTCAGATGATAACTGTCTTTTTTTGCTGACATGATTTTTTAACATCTTCCACATTGATTAAATTTTTCCCACTTTTATTTCCTCTATTATAAAAGACAACTCCATTGACTTCCATGAAGTTATTCCAATTTACATGAGATAAAAATTTGAACAATAATAGTAAGAAAACAGAAATTTCTCTCTTTAAGGTTACTTTGAGTAGTTATCAGAGAAATGCCTGGGGTTTTTAACACTAATGTAGACAATAGTAAGAGAAATGTCAGTGTGCTATCAGTCTAACCAGTACCATTTTTTCAGACTGGTTGATCTACCTTTTCAGATACTTGTGTTGACTATCAGTGTCAAGACTGTGGTAAATACTAACGAAAATATGCAAATTTAACTCACTGTTAATTTTGTTGACTTGGAGGTAGAAGTTTTCAAGGTTCTCACTGACGGTCGGAATGCTCTTCAGCTGATTGAAAGAGAGATCCAACTCAACCAATGATGTGATATTGAAGACATTGCCTGGTATTCCAGAATCTGTTAATTTGTTGTGGGATAAACGCAAATATTGCAGAGTTTTAAAGCCTTGGAAGTACTCATCGGGAACATTGGAAATCTGGTTATTATCAAAATACAGCATGAGTAAGGAGTGAGGCAGTCCTGTTGGTAGCTTTGTTAGTCGATTGAAGCTTAAGTCAAGATACAAAAGCGAATTCAGGCCTTTAAAAGCCCCTGAAATTGAATCTGCTTTCAGCTGGTTATTCTGGAGGTGAATAACAGTCAGATTCACCAGCCCCTCAAGTGCACCAGGATTGACTTTTGTGATCTTGTTGTGACTTAATTGCAGGTCATCCAGAGTTTTGGGGAGTGGTCCAACAGCTTCAGTCAAATTGTTGTAGTTAATGTGAAGTTTCTTCAGATTCTTTAGTTTAGAGAAGACTCTTCCCTTAATTTTTGAATTTTCCAAATGGTTGTGATCTAGGATCAGCCACTGTAGGTCTGTTACATTATCAAACGTGTTCTCTTCAATGCCTTCAATCATATTGTTTCGAAGATAAAGGTATTTTATTCCACTTGGTACAATTGGGATGGTTTTCAGTTTAAGATTGTCACAATACATGGCAGTAGGGTAGTTTAAAGGACAATTACATTCTGGGGCACAGACTGCTGAGGATGGCCCAAAAGGATCATAACCATAATCATCTACAGGACCATAGTCATATTGGCAAAAAATGCCACTAATCAATAGCAGCAAGACAGTTAGGGAGTTTAAAGTCATCTCTGCAGCGTGTCTTGTCCCTGTATGGTGAAAGGGAACAAAAAAGTTTGAAGTTTAATTTTTACTCTCTTTCAGCAATATTTGAAGTTTTATCACATAAAGATTATGAATAAAAACTAATTAATTTAGGCTTCCTGTTTAAAGCTATTAGTTAAGAAAAAAATATATGAGTTTGTTAGTATTGCATTGTTACTACCATAAACTTACAGTTCCTGTTTTATTATAATCTGCTTTTATAATGTGAAATAGCAAGCTATTCTGCTGTCATGAGTAAAACATTATATCTTTCTGCATTCATTCATTAAATCATAAGAAGGATGATAAAGTCCAATTTTTTAAACTTGGCACATGAGTTCTCAGTTTTACTTGAAGACCATGTTCAGAGGCAGTTAATTCTCTCAAGCATTCCTAACATATTCCTAAAATAGTGAATCGTGTCATATCTACATAACATGTGGCAATTTGACTTAAGTTTTAAAAAGCCAGGGAAGTTAATACCTGAGGGTAATGATCCGCTTTATAGTGTGTTAATATGATGCCTGTAGCTTGGAATATCTTCTTCTCAAGGATCATGTCCAGTAAAGCATGGTCTGCTAAGTATCATGTTCACCCAAAGGACAAACTAATAGAAATATATAGCATATTCTCCTGGACATATCAAATAACCCATACTGCATATGTGTGCATGGGTATTCTCTGCATTATGGATCTACAGTGGATCTGAAATGACCGAATTTCAGATATTGCAAATGTCCATACAAATTCTATACATAGCAATAAATGTGTGGTTACATAGTAGGACCATTCCAAATCAATTAAACTATAAAGCACTGGCTTCACGTGGATAGTCTTCCAGTTCACACAGAGCAAAAGGACATTCAGTGTTCTTGAGGACGATTTGCTGTGATCCAGCATGAGTGGTCTCACCCTTCTTTTGAAAGGCATATCTTTCTCATCAGATATTTCACAAGATGCTGACCTATGAAGATTAGTATCTTGCTTTTATTTCTTACTACCCAGATAGCTGTAGTGTTGGGAAGAAAATGAATCTAGCATCATTGAAGTCAGTGAGCTTTGATTTTCACCAGTGAAAGAAAAGGCTTGATGTACTCAGCTACTATTCAGAGAGTGAGATGATTAAGAAAATACTTAGAACCTTCTTGTTCTCAAATAATTTTAGAAAGTATGTGAAGCCTGTAAACAGACCACCAAACACTGATCTCAGATCTGGGCAACCTTCCAGCAGAGTAAGTTAAGTCTTTCTAGTGGCACTATTTAGTGTTACATGGAGTACATAGTGTTAAAATGCAGGGCCAGAGCTGGAAAGTCTTCCATAATTCTAAATTTCCTCATTTTTATTGACCGGGTAAAAGCCACATCACATTGTAGTCAGCCAACATTCTCAACTAAAGTACTTCTAGGCAGGGCCGATGAATCTCATGCAGTACAGCATGAAGATTTTTTTTTTAAAATGTTCTCATATTATCTCTGGTCCATCACCCAGAAAGTCCTCTTGCTAGATATCAAGCCATTGTCCCCTGAATAAGGAGGACAATTGCATGATGTTGATCGCATCACATTTATTTAATTAAAAACCATAGGACAAAGAAATCCTTGAAATATGAATTGTCAGCATAATTTCCTTTGTCTGTTCTTCATTACTGCATGAGAACATGCAAACTCAACCTTCAGTCCCCTGCTGGTGTAAATAAGTACAGCTAGTCTGAAAGCAAAGGCATTACAGTGACACCATTCAGCTCAAAATCTGGTCCTACTTAGGTATAAAATGTTAAGGATGGGCAATTAACTGCTCTATATTCAAAGTACAAGACAGTGTAATAAACTTCTTGGACTAAACTCTTTGACTCTACAATAACATTTTTACACATCTGCATAATTTTATAGTCTTACTGATAAAGTAGCATAAACATCCTGTTTCAAATTCAAATTATATTGTTCTTCTAGCTTCAAATTATATTTGTAATGCTTATTTTTATTATTCATATCATAGGCTGACAGTTCTTTTAAATAATATAAAATGTTATACTGCTCTGCAAAGCCCTGGAAGTAGTTTTAAAAGTTAGATAGCAAGTATTTTGAATTATTTTATCAACAGCATTTTCAACTGTAGGTGAGAATTCTGTAGTGCAAGGGTATATGCGCATGTGTGTGACATAAAATAGCACAGTGAAGTATGTATGTAGTGTAGTTAACTTGTTTTATTCATGGACTTTTCATATCTAAATGTTTCCCTGTCAGAAGTGTGAAAATAGATCATGTACAGATGCTTGTTTGTTGCACTGAACTATATGGATCCAAAAGATAAAATCAGAATACATTCCTAGATGTTTATCTTACATACAACTTATACATAAGCATGCTTGAACTAATTGCCCAGTTTTGTTCTAACCAGTGATGTTGTAAAATACCTGTGCAAACATTTGTGAAGTTGCTGAGGCAGCTTGCCAAAACATACTAAATGACAAATCCATGATTTTGGAAAAATACTTACTACAGCAGAGTAGACAAACTATTCAAATTATTTTGGAGTTAGTCTACACTACTTTAATTCTCAAGTTGTGAAACAAAATAAATACAGGCTTACCATTTAATCGAACTTAAACTAAATAATTCTGCAGCATAACATTTTACATAGTTTGCAAAAGATTTATTTTTTTAGAGTTTTAATATTTTTAACATTTTAAGTATGCTTTAAAATTTACTAAAAATTGCATAATACATACAATTTTCCTGTCATTATTTACTTGATTAATTATTTAAATATCAGAATACTTTGCCCTTTTGCAAAATGATTTGACAAATTGGAGCTTGTGGAGCTCTTCCTAATAGATTATGAATGAATAAGTAAGCAGTGAATAGTCTTATAAATTTCTTTGTACTGTACATCAACTCTTTTTTGAAGGAGAACAAAACAGACTAAAAAATTGCAGCACTGATGCACAAAATATGGGAAATTGTTTTATGGAAACTGAGAAAGTGAATCCACTAAGCAACTGTTGATTTGTGTTCAATTTACAAATTGGCAAACTTATCCTGACATGTTTTCACATTCCCATTACAGCTACATTTAAATAGCTGAACATTAGAGTTAAAACATGCAGCAGCACTTACCTTACCGCCTTGAAGCTGCTTTCCTTAATTCCCACAGCAGATGTGATAAGGGACTGTATCGACCAATATATGCTGTAAACAGTGTCAGCAGGCAAAAGTCTGCCAGATCCTCTGTGTAACAAGAGGGGGGAAAAAAAAAAAAAGCCCTAGTCACGCTGTTCTCTGAAGCTGCTATGTCATCATGGTGATCTTGTGGTGTGGCATGTATAAAAATGCAGCTCTCTAATGAAGTGCAGGTGGATACCATATTTTGTACAAGGACAACCCATCTGTTATTCCTGTGGGATGAGAGAATGATCAGCCTTTCACAAACCTGAGAAAGTTTAGACCACTTGCCATAGCCTTATACCAGGAACTTTTGTATTTCAGAGGGAAAACTTTTTAGATTGTAAACCAAATTACAAACAGACTTTTGTTTTCCAACGTATTTTATACTGCTAGACATGAGCTAAAAAATAGCACTCAGACCTCAATGCTGCTGTGCTTCTTCAGCCAAGTGACTCATTCATATTTCTGTCTTTTTCCTTAACTATCTTATGTCCACAGTAAAATATCCTTAATAAAGGGTTTACTTTAAGGATCAGAACCAAAGATACAGGATTATCTTTGAATTATTACATTTTCTACAACATTAAATATTGAGTTCAAAGTTTTTGCAGCAAAGCATTGGAATTTATTTGGTCTGGAGGTTTTCTTTGGTGATTGAATGTATGTTTGTTTAATAAAGACACGTCCCAGGAACATTTTTTCAGCAGTTACTGTAAACTCTCTTTATACATTTTTTGCACTTACAGCTTTCTCCTGCTTTTCAGAATCTGGAACTACTCAGCTTTAGGTTGTCTGTTTCTTATTCCATGGATGTAGTTCAAGAATGCATCTTAAGGCTTGGATGAGATGTTATTTTCACCAGGCAACGCCAAAAAATAATGCACTAAGACACTAACTGTTTAAAGTTGGTCTTAATGTTTCCAAATGGTGGACGTCTTCCCTTTTTACAGGAGACAAGCTCTTCCTTATAAAATTGGATGAGTATAAATATGAAATGTGCATGTAGAAAGTATGCACAAGCCATTTTAAAGTGTCTTGTGGGTTTAATTGTATTTGACTGTAATTGTCGTTCGTACGGTTAAAGTTTCTTGTCTATAATGAATTGTCTATCTTTATGGAAAATCATGATACAGGATGTGCTGGAGAACCCTAGCAGCTTCCGAAGAAGAGGAGCCTGGATGTGGGTGTCCCCCAAAATCTGCTGCTGATTCATCTGGGCCTCCACACAAGTACAGGTTACTGGGAACAAGGAAAGGCCTGGCATAATTCAGTGCCCTTCACTAAGAACAGGAAAGATGCCAAATGACTACAGCCCCCTGTGCTCCTGCAATAACACAATTAGCAAACAAATTTGCTCAAGACAGAGTGCCAAGCGCCAGTGCCTCCCATAGGGAGGGAGTGTTACTCTTTTGATGTTCTGACATCACGCCTGCCCCCCTGGTGTGGGAAAACCATTCACTCTTTAAGGAAACATGCTGATGACAGACTGTAACTACATTACTATTTGAATGATGCAAATAAGAGAATGTGAAGTAGTGGGATTACAATAGTGAATTAAGCTAAGTAGGTGCAGAAATGTGCATGATATCACGACTAGAAATGGATAAGTGGACAAAGCTGTTGTTGTTCTGCGTGTGAACAAATGGAGAGATCAGACGGAGTTTCTCATGCACAGTATACTTATCAGAAAACTACTTCACTACTCTCAGCTGACCAAGGAAAACCTGAACTGTGGCCTTGACTGCAAATGGGGCAACAAGCCCGAGCATTTAGCATTTTGTTTTCTATGAGTAAAGATTTGTGTTGAAGGACAAGCTCAGTATTATAACTAATAAATACATACTCTGATCTTTCAGTAATAGATGTAGTTTTACATTTGCAATACAAATGGAATTGGACACTGGCTACAAATACAGGATAGTGCAGTCTTAAAATGTTTTTGGCACAGTTATATTTATGTACCAGTTGTTTATTACATTGATTTCTGCAGATCCAGTATACATTTTTTTTTTTTTTCCCTCATTTTATTAACAAAAATACAAACCATGCATATCTTCATAACCTGTAGAAAACCCTTGACAAACATGATGATATATTGCAGTTAGCATGTGGTAAAAGCTTGGGTCACATAAAGCTCTGCTGAGACTTTTTCATTCATACAGCTCCTGTCTTGCTGACTGTTTTAAATTAGCTATGTGAGTTCCACAGTCAAGAGGCAGAATCACATGCATTTCAAGAACAAGATACAAACCAACACATCTTCTTTTCTCTTTAGTAAGATTTTTGCCATCTCTCCACTCTGTTATTTAGTATTGTCTCTTCAGCATCATTTTATATGCTTTTCTAATCTTTTTCCTCTATCTCACGAAACACTCACCTCATAAAGCTCTTTTTGGAAGAGCAGGTGGGTACTAAAACACAGCAAACAGAGATATGACTTCTTCTGCAGCAGAGCAGGAAAGCGGATGGATGATTTCTTCTTTCTGGCCCTATTTTGTGGTTTTGGGTTGTGGTGTTTTGTGGGGTTTTTTGGTAGCTCTCAGAAGTCATTAAAAAGCACATGAACACAGTCCAGCTAATTTCCAAGGAATACACAAATAATGTGTAAATTCACCTATGACATCTAAATTGAAAACTGGTTATGAATATGCTTCATACTGGATAATGTCAGGACATATTGATATTTCACCTTTACAGCAACTATGCTCCTAATTAAGCCATCTCAGTTTGTTTTCTCCAAAATTAATCTAAACCTACTGCTCCCTTGTAGTTTTAAACCTGTGTACACATCTGGTACACAGATGTATGCCCTAAGAACCAAGAGGTTTGGGTACCCAAAGTTAAGAATAGGATATCTGGGTCATAGGAGCATTTGGCCCCAGAAAAAATACTTGTAGAACCTTTCGCATTGCCACATAAAATGGGTAGTGAGTTTTTTCCACTGATTGCTCATAATTTAAATTAAATATTACTCTCAAGATGAAATGAAGGCTAGCTGGCAATTTAATTGGCTACTTGCAACAGAAGGCAAAGAAATCTTCATTAAGGGAAAAGGCCATTCCATGTGCACCATAGAGCAAGTCGCTTATAGAGAGGAGGCGGAGTGTTTATGCATGGTGTTTTGCATATCTCTAAATAGCAAATATATAGCCTGTTAATCTATATACAGTGAATAAATAAAAATCTGGTATTGACTGAAATCTCCGGTAATAATTAGCTAAATGCTTTTGTGAAGTTCTGCAGCATTTTGAAAACATTACTGAAGGCTGATTCATGTCAAATGAGCTCCATTAAAAACAACTCTGTTCCAGATTCTGAAGGCTGTAGGTGCTTACTATTTTTTCATCTAAAAACTTCCATTCCTTCAAATTGAAATTTTATTTGTTCGGCATGTACACTGCACTTACATGTTAAATGGAAAGTGTTAGAGTGCATAGTATAAGCATTACAAAATTTGTGGTGATCCAAATCCTTTTTTTCTTTTCTCCTAAAAAGGAAATAACAGCTTTGGAAATTTACAAAAATGGTAATAGTGGTACAAGCTATTAGCAGACCGCAACAGATATTTTAGTTGAACATGAATCTTTGTTTTTGTCGTTCTGAAAAATTACTCACTGTTTTGTTTCAAACTTGACACTGTCTGTATTCTAGGACTGTTAGCCTCCTCTCCATCGCTTTTCAGACTGTTTTTGTACTAGACTGCACTTAATTTGATTCAAATTGTCAATGGCAAAATTGCTTTGAGTTGATTCAAAGCTTGATCAAACCTCTTTTATAAGAACAGCACAGATGACGGCAAGATATGTTTTAAAACCAAATTCATATATATATATATATATGTATATATATACTGTGCTTTGTGTTATAGCATTTCAAACACACCAATCTATGTATAAAAGAAAATCAGATGGCCTGGGAACATGAACCAATTCTAAGGATTCCAACATAAAGAATGTAAGAGGAACTCAGAGTTGTTGGATTTGTGGGAAAATTGTGGTTATAGGTGAAAACTATATTAGTAACTCTGTATTTTAAACAATACAAATAATTTATACGAAAAGGAAGAGGTGGACTTGGCAGACTTTTCTAGTTCACTGACTATTGTTTTTATATACTAATGTTGTATAAACGTAGACCTCCATTGAAAAATCATTGGATGTTAAACATCTTCCTCTAACCTAAGCGTTATCAATGTCTGTCTGCTTTCAAACCACTACTTTTTAAGGTCAGAAGGGATGTTGCATCATTTTCTCCGACCTGCTGTATAACACTAATCATTAAACTTCGTTCTGTTATTGCTGTACTGAGTTCAACAAAACACCTTTGCCTACTTATGCTCCAGATAACATATAACCGTGATCTAAGACTTGAAAAGTATGAGAGTTTTCTAGTGTGGTGAAAAAAAAAAAAAAATAGTTGTTTTTTGCCCAGGCTGGTTTCAGGATCTGGCAGTTTATGATGGCACTCAGCACTTTACTGGCTGTGGGCGGTGAGTTCATCTTGGGTAGAGCTAACATAATTTAGACTGCCAGTTGAGTAAAGCGTGTGTGTATATCGGTTTTCATCCTTGTGTCTGTTAATGTGTACTTGCAGGCAGCACCCAAAAGTAGAGGACTGGTTCCCAGGGTGGTAGGAAGGAGGGTCTGCTCGGTTAGCGCACACCCAAGTCCACTTCTGTTTCTACTTAAAGCACAAACACCAGAAAACTTTAGGCTTGCAAACTCAACAGGGTTGTCAGCTGATACAGGAGCAGTAGCTTCTATCTCTCAGGGTATATGGTGAGGTCCTGGGGAATTGACTGGATAATATCTACTGTATCATTAGTTATCTATTAGTATCTATTCTAACATTATGAGTCACTTAATTCATTGTCAACTGAATACTGTATCAGATTTTTACATTAGTTTTCCTGAGACTGATGACAGGTGGGTAGCCTTGGGTATGGTATCTACCTATTTGTAGACCATGAGCAGTAACAATGCACTGGTTGCACTGGTGTTCTGCTAGTCTCAGGTTCATGAAAATGGACTGTAAATGTACCAAAGATCTCTTACATGGCTTCCTAAGACATTTAAGCAGAAATTATTATGACAACCCAATTTAAATATTTATCAGTAAGAAATATTATTTAGTTTTTTCCCTTTACAAAGAACTTGATAGTCCTCATATGATCAATGTACATCAGTCTGACGAAAGTACATCAGTCTACTTCTCTCAAAATGCAAAGAAACCATGTTGACTGTGGGTTTTTTACATATTTATGTTCCAGCCATTATCATGTGTCTGTTTCCTTGTGCTTCTGTAGCATTATTAGAATTTAATTTTCTCGTCATAAACTTCACCGTCTTCCACTATTCTTCAGCCATGCTATCTATAGATCTGTCACTGATATCTTTAGTGAAACTTAGTCTTATTTTTACCTTATTACTAATATGTCCAGAGACACTATTATATGTATTTTGTATTCCTCATTCTTCATATCTCTTTTTTTTTTTTTTTCGTTTTAATTGCATTTCACTTTTTTACTGAAACAAGCAAGCTTATTGTTAAAATAGGCCTTTTCTGGTTGTAAAGTCGAGGAGAAGAGATACTTAAGGACAATCTCTTAAATTCTTTTTAAGTATAGGTATTCTTATTTTTCTTCTATTTTTTTCCTCCCAGACACATTTGCTCATTCTTTTCCTGTCTGAGGACATTGAGCTCCTCTAAAATACTGACTGGAAATATGCTTTTAATCATATTAAATGGTCAGCTTTGGCAACCACCAGATTCCAATCTGGTGATTAACCTGTCTTTATTCGTTGTAAGGAAATCCAGAGCAGATTTACCTCATGTTGTATGCAATACCTTTTGTCTTAGGCATTGTGCAGGGTTGAAAAACTCTACTAATGATTTGTTATAGGCTACATGGCACTGCTAGCACTATCTCATAAAATAAAATTTCACATTAAAAAAAGCCATTTATTTCATAAGTTACTCCATCTTATATTTTATGAAGATTGCCTCCACTTCTCTGTGAGATGCAAGCCACCTTTTTTGTAAACAGTCTCAGATGCCGCATCTCACACTTTGATCCTGAGAGACAGCAAACCTAGGTGCCGATGTGTGCCAGGAGTCAAAGCATTCCTTGTGGTCAGTGGGGAGCCTAGGGAGTGATTCAATCCTATAAGACATGCAACATAACAGTATTCAATTACCTAAATGTAGGGATCTAGTATCATTTGAGATGTTCTAAGGTATCCAGCTAATCTGTACAGGTTATGAGAAAGGACTTAAAGACCTATCCTCTTTTCCAATGGCAGATGATGACAAAACATAGTACTCCACAGTACTTGATAACAAGACATCCGCATTTAGGCAATTGCCTGTTGTCAAGGGACTTGACGATACTGAAGATGCAAAGACATCTACTGCTGTCTGAAATGCCTTGGACAGTACCTCCCACCTATCCAGGTGGGACTGGCTGCTACGACTCAGGGTCTTGAGGAGACCTGTACTATCCTGAGGTGGTGGCAGGAGGCCAGGCACATCTAAGTAATCTAGAATGACATTAGACATTTATATTTTGGTACCCGAATTGTGTCCTTGGAGCTGCAGCCCAGGAGATAGCCAGTCTCCTTAGTGAGGTAATAACCTTGCTTTGCACAACCTGTCTGAAAGGTGTTTTCTCTGACTTCTCTTAGCTGAATATTCAGTACAGTGTCTGCAAAAAAACAAATGACACAGAAATAGAGCCAAGTAAACTGATGCACAAGCCTGGAGACAGTCATGATCCATTCCCTCACAGGTATTTTCTATTTTCTTACCACCTCTGAAAAACATAATAATAATAAAAAAAAGCCAAAATAGAGAGTTTTTTGAAAAGTCAAATGAAAACTTCTTTGACAGTCCTCTGCTTCTATTAGATCATCACCGGAGTACTCACCAAATAATTTTCTTTACTTTTAGTCAAACCAAGCTTTTCAGTAGATTTCATATGTAGATGTATAAGTTACAAACATTGGAAAGGACAGAAACAACTTAAAAGATTTTGAATCACAAGATTTCACAGGCTTATTCTGAATTGATGCAAGAATGCTTAAGGTCTAATTTGCTCTCCATCTGACCCAAAAAGGGGCAAGTGGTACTAACATTTCCATCACCATGTGTTAAGGACAATACTCCACTTGAGAAGTATTCTTGTTCACCTCTCGTAGATTAGAAACCTCTGGTTACTTAGTCTCTTTTTTTTCTTTACCTTTTTGTAAAGTTTGGGCTTCAGTAGGCACTTACTAATTATATCTGGATAATTATATATCTGTGTATTTTTGCATATGTATGTCTGTTTGCTAAATGGCAAAGTGATTTGTACCAAAATCTGGAATTAACATCTATCCCTTAAGCTTCCCAGTAGTTTATTTCCATATTCACTTAATATTTAAAATTACTTTTGTTTATATAGATGCATTATGCTACAAAACAGATTAACATTTTCAAAGATGCTGCACCATTTTGGAATGGTGATGTAAAGCTAATCTAGAGGGAATTTCTTTCCTTCTCTTTTCAAATGACAGGTTGTAATTTCTTTTGGATTGTAGGTATGATAAGCAAAACATTGGAATGAGATATTATAAATCCTCCAAACTCTCATTCAGTTCAGAACTCCGTGTTATCAGTTGTTCAAAGATATAAAGAAAGAGATAAACTTTGCTGCGAATGTTTGAAGAAAGCACTAAAACTGACTGAGAAGAAAAAATAGGAAAGCATCCAGACAGTAAGCAACAGCATTGTCAATATTTGTGTAGATTGATGCAAAATATTAATGTCACCACATTTAAAATTATTGCATACAAGCAAACAAATTCCTTAGTTCCCCTTTAGACTTTGCCTACACTAGTAAATTATGTGGTACCCCTGGCACTGGCAAGACATTTTTCATAACATTAATTTATTAGAGTGGACTTTTCCATGAATCTAGACTGAACTGAACAATTCCTACTCATGGTTTGGGACTCATCACTCTCCACAGAGATTTTGAATTAAGCCACTGTGTTTCCTGGAGTAAGATAGCCTTACCATAGAGATGATGTTAAGTCATGATCTCTGCTTCAGAGCTGGAAAAATGGCATGATTTTACTTAATAATACAGATACAGTTTTGGACTCGAATATAACCTGAGCCATCAATAAGAAAATAAGACATCCAGGTCCTAAGGTCTGCTGACATTAGCTGATCCGCAATTTGAATTTTAAAATTATAATTTCATTGCTTTCAACGTTTTCTCAAAACGTATGTGTGTTTGCATGCTTTTGTTTGTGTGCATATGTCATTCTTTCTTTACACTGAAGTTTTGAAGAAGACACATGGATTGTTTTTAATTTTCAAAAGAGAAATGTATGTTCCAGAAGATATGATTCCAAGCTTTAGCAGAGTAATAATTTTTAAGTGGAAAAGCTGGATTTGCATAGAACTGCTGACACAAACTTCACTACACAGTGAGCAACACTATAATTTAGGTCATGTTCCTATCCCAGAGATAACTTCGATAACTTGGCTAGCCAGTTGTGGTATAGCAAAATCCATTGCTTGTGTTCCAATCTCACGAAAGAAGAACAAGACTCTTGTTTCCAGAGCTGAGCATCATGCATTTGTAATAACTTTGCTCATGAACGGAAGGGGTTCTGCATTCATTTTCGAACTTTTAGCACAACAATAATTGAATGACCCTGACAGTATCCGGTGTCAGAAAATGTTATAAAAAGGGTAATCAAGTTACAAAGACCCACACCCTCTGTAAATGAATTTTGGTGAGGCTTTCCTGCTTTTCTCCTATCCTACTGAGATTTACTCTTCTCTGTTTCTGAGTCTTAGCAAGAGGGGTTTTTTTAAACATGGCCATGTTAATGAATGAGCAAAGACTGGTTCTGAACCCATCTGTGAGTCTACATCCTCATGTCCCCTGTGTCCAGACCCATCAGAGATTTGTGATGTCTCTTGTTGGTGACTTTTCTATTGAATCCACATGATGGTCATTCTTTCAAGCGAATGAGGAATTGATGTGCAGGTGATAGAGTTCACAGTATTTTGTTTCAAATCCTGGTGAAGGGAAGAAGATATTTGTTTTATCAATGAGCATGATATATTTGTGGAAGCCACCACTAATGAGTTATCACATATCCATGTGTCAAAGCAGTTTCAGAAATGTGCCTTCTGAGGTCTTCGTAAAGAACATTTGGGCTTCTAATTCTCTCAGGTGATGTTGAAAACTCTACTTCATGCTTATGTGCCTCTCGACCTAGTAAAGGTTATCTTGTCTTTGTCTGAACTGCCTGTTAAGCCTGGATTTGGGAGTCTCCTCAGGGAAGAATTCGTTTCCTACATTTCAAGCCTGCAAACAAGGCAATTGGAGTGAGTTATTGGGGACTTTTGCAAGCTCTATATGTGACGAGACACGACGTTCAGCACCCTAAGCACACCAAAAGGCTCTGGTTGTCCTGACAAGCCTCATCCATGTTCCCCAGCCATGTGCCTGGACCCTTTGGCCCAGCAGCTGTAGTTAAACTGAACTCCCAGCCCTAGCTGTGCCTGATTTTGTGCCTGGCATTATTTTATTGGCTTGATAGCTGACTTTGACCTTGGACCTGCCTCTTCAGTGAACTTCTGTCACTGGATGTTTCATCAGCCCTGGTTGCAAACCCCAAATCATCTCTGCTCTCCTTCATTAGGTGCTGTGGGACTGTGAACCTTGCTCATGAGATTGTTGCCCTGCTTTGTATAATGGCTGGCTTCCAGATTGCCTTCTCTTGCATAGATACCCTCTCTTGCTGAACCCTGACAATAAGCTCAGAGAAAGGACAAGGACCTGAGCTTAAATGTATTTCCTGACACAATGAGTGTTAGATGTCTAGGTAGGCAGAAGCTCTGGAAGAGTATGGTCATGGCAGCAAGAGCTTCCTAGTATATTCAGGGCCCTGGTAATGTGTATGGAACCACAGAACGGCTTGAGTTGGAAGATACCTTTAAAAATTATCTAGTCCAATCCCCCTGCCTTGAACAGGGATGTCCTTCACTAGATCAGATTACTCAAAGCCCTGTCCAATCTAGTCTTGAACATCTCCAATAAGAGGACATCTACAACTCATGGCAACATGTTGCAGTGTCTCACCATGCTTAATGTAAAGAATTTATTCCTTATATTCAACCTAAAGCTACCCTTTCTCAGTTTAAAAGAGTTGTCCTCCCTTCGTGTTACTACAGTCCCTAGCAAAAATTCTCTCTCTCTGTCTTATGAGCCTTCTTTATATATTGAAATGCTGCAATAAGGTCTCTCTGGAGACTTCTCCAGACTGAATGACCCCAATTCTCTCAGCCTTTCTTTGTAGGAGAGGTGTCCCAGCCCTCTGATCAATCTCATGGCTCTCCTCTGGACCCACTCTAACAGGTCCACGTCTTTCGTTTTTCTGGGCACCCCAGAAATGAATACATAACTTCAGGTGGACATATCACGAAAGACAAGTAAAGAGGTAGAATTGCCTCTCTTGACCTGCTGGCCACATTTCTCATGATAGAGCCCAGGATGCAATTAACTTTCTAGGTTGCAAGCACACGTTGCCAGTTTATATGAAATGTTTCATCCACCAGTATCCTAAAATTCTTTGCTGCAGGGCTGATCTCAACCCATTCATCACACAGTCTGTACTGATACTAGGATTGCCTCAACCTTCATGAGGTCCACATGTACTCATGTTTACCACCTATGTTCTCATTCTAGCCCAGAAGCTAACTATGAGGTACCCAAGTGGCTAGAAAGATCTTTTATCTCCTCTCTCACTTGAACTGTGACAGAGGGTGGAGAGGGGTGGGAGGCATCCTCAGATTCCTCCTCTGTAGAGCAGAGCTTTGGTAAATGGAACATATCTACTCCAATTCCTATTCCTACTGGTTTTTTTTTTTCTTTTTCAGCTCTGCAGAAAAATCTAAAATAATTGTGCAGCTGTGTATTTTTCCTTAGTGTGAGCATATTCCTTCTGCCTACATTGCGCAGAACACAGTAGTCCTACAAGTCAGAATTCTGACAAGGAAGTTCAGAGGAAATATTACCATTTCACAGTAATTTGGTCCTTCAATAGCAGTAAAGAGCCTAACTACATTTTTTTTTTTTTTTTTTTACTATAGCAATCCAGTTATCTGCATCAGTTGAACAAAAATTTACACAATCTTCTCTATCTTCCTGTAACCTACACATGCAGTGGCTTCTACTATATATGAAAAATGATTGGCATGTCTAAAGAACTTGATGCTGGAAATGAGCGGTAAGAGATAGAAGAGAAAAAAAAATACCCAATAGGTTAATATTTTTGTTTAATTATGTGGTGATATGATGAAATATTAAATTGCCTGAGGTTTAGCATCTCTCAATTGCTCTCAAGTGTTAGCCAACACTTCAAAGACAGTGCTTTGTTTCATGACTTCATTGCAACATACCCACTTTCCCCTTCTACGTTAGAATGATGTGTATGGACAAACTTCTGAAGAATTATTCTCAGAAATGAATAAGCCCTTTGAAGCATTTCAGTTTCTAACACAGCCAAACAATATTTAGAATGATTCTGTCTTTCATGGCAAGATTATATTATGCATTTTGAAATTCTATTTTTTTCCCCACTCTGGAATTTGGTTTATTCTTTATAATCTTCTAATTCCTGTAAAGTATTCATCAGCAGAATACTACGTGATTAGCTTAATTGGGTCTGAGTTTTCCTGCTGAAAGGACTTTCTAACATGCATTTAGTAGCAGACACATGGTCCCTATTTTCCATGCTTTTATATAGGGATTTGAACACTTTCAAAAAGTTACTGTGTGGAGAAGCACTAGTCTAATTCATCTCAATTAAAGTCTTCATCTGGAAGCAATAATGTAACTTGTCCAAACCCGAAGTTTGCAAAAATAGTAGCAAAATCCTTCAGGCTTTTTAATTCAAATATAATATGTAGTTTAATATGTTAGTTGAAAATGAATAAGGTGTAAGTATGCTTTATCATAAATACTGTTCCACCAGTAACATAAAGAGCTTAAAAAAAACCCGAAAACAACAAACTGAATTTTTTCTTGATTTCATGTTAGACATCAAAATAGAAAGTTTTGTAAAATGTAACCATTTATGCAGAATAAAGCAATACATATTTTACTTTCCATTCTGCCAAATGCTAGGAGCAACAAAACATATCTATTAATATTTGACTATATATGCAAAATATCATGCCATTAATCACCAGAAATCATTATTTGCAAGTATTCATCTTTTTCTGTGTCTGAGCCAAAGACAGTACTTGAGTGAAACTTTTGTGAATGAAAATGGTTTAGACAGATTTTTTTGTTTGTTTAAAAACTGCCTTTTGTATTTAGAGAGTGGGGGGCATCTTTCATTTAATTTCCCTTCAAAATTGAGCGGCCATCTGTAGCTTTCAGTTCTTAAGACTGAAAACATTGGACCTATTCCTGTGGTTAAATATCTGCAGATACAATGTTTGTTATTTTCCAAAGAACTTCACTGTGTTGCTTGCTGCAGCCACGTGCATGGATTCAGGAACGTGACCATCACTGCACCTCATCATACTGCATTCTCTGGTTTTGTTATTAGATCTTTCTTTCTTTCTTTCTCTCTCCCTTTCTTTCTCTCTCCCTTTCTTTCTCTCTCTCTTTCTTTCTTTCTTTTTCTTTCTCTCTTTCTTTCTTTCTTNGTTTTTTGTAATACAATGCAATAATCTAAAAAGGTGTGTGTATATGTGTAAATATATGATCAAAACAATACCTGTTTTCTTAGTTTTGCCCATTCCTTTTCCCACAGATTTAACTCTCAGTTTAAGCAGGCAGTGTCAGAGCATTAACATTCTTCTGGTCTGCTGACTTAAGACACCCACATAGAGGTAATCTCCAAAGCTTTCAAGCAACATAACGTACACACTTAGTAAGAGAACAGCCTGACAAAGCAGTTTTGAAGAAACCACTTCTTTGTATATCTCAGAAAGGAAAGTGTGGAGTTTAACAGGCAGGATAATAAGGAGCCCTCTGCACTCCCTGCATCCAGACTGATCCTCAGACACATATGGTGCTCTAACAGCATGAGCCTCCAGAGCAGGAAGCAGGGCAGGAGACCAAAGGCTGGTTTATGTCACTTTTAAATGTATCCATTGACGAGTTTATCTATTTGAGTGTTTGTGTTGAGTTTAATTCAAACACTAAAACAGTTTTTGTGCCTTTCCAGAGGAAGCACAGATGCTTTTTTTCTATAGCAGCTGGAGCTGCTGGAGCACTGTTAGGGTAATGTTCTATGCTAAAATTTCCCAACTATTTTTAGTTCCAATATTTCAGTTTCAAGATATTTCACCTAATATTGGAATATCTCACAGCCCATGTACCCCCTTCAGCACTGTGCAAGCTTGTCACTAACATGCTCCTTAATTTCTTTTTCTTTTTCTTGAATAAACTACTTCCAACTAAATTAACTTGAACTAAACCCCTTTGGTGATTTAAAATCTGGAACGAATAAAACCCAACCACCTAGAAATAGCTTGGTAGTGACCAAGGAAAATAAGGCAACCTCCTTTGAAAAAAAATTACTGAGATGTAAGCCAGTTCCTGTAGCAAAACTGACTTCAAAGCAGTATGTACAGAGAGGATGAGCAAAAACACATTCGTGTGCAAAGCAAGAATATGTGACTGTGAATGTGCAAAACAAACAATTGATTTCACTGTACACTCTGATTTGGGGCTAGGGGTGCGGGAAGCAAAGTGAAACAGCAATGTGAGCATATGAATTTGTGTAGTTGTGGGGTTTTTTTTCATATAGCCTCACAAACACATTTTCTCCTCGTTTTCACAATTAGTGAATAGTAACTTTGTTACTGTCCCTCAGTGACACTAGATGGCACTTCAGAGTAGCGGTGGGATCAGAAAGTCTTTTGTAACCTTTTCTAGCTATTTTGCATATAATATTATAGATGCATGAAATTCATGCTTGCATCAAACAAAAGCAATTTTTCATCCTTCTGCTAATTTGTGTGTGTGATTGTGAGGTAGATAATACTATGTGTTTTTAAAAAGTAACAAGCATAAGCAGAAAGATATTATAATGGTGTGGTTCACTAGTAGGTCAAAAAACCCCAACAGATTATGGACCAAAGATCTATTGCCAGATGTGTGTTTAGAGGATTTGAGAAGCAGTTTGTGGAAGGAACTGAAAAAAAATCTACAGGCCTGGAAATCAAAACAACACATTGATGCCAGGGATTTAGGAGTTGATCCTTTCCTGGAAATAAAGTTAGATTTGATGCCATTTATACATCAGCAATCAAATATATGATGACTGACCTTAACCTGGTGTACTTTAGGAGAAACCAGCCAGCTCCCTTCTGGCCTTAAAAATCCTATATAAAGGGGCTAGTCAATTCATAGTGAAGTTTTGAAAAATAATCTTATTTAGGAATATATGATTTTGATAAGAAAAATGTGTATGTACTTTTGGAAAGCCTAAACTTGAGGGATATCATTAATTAAAAAAAAAAAAAAATAAAAAAAATAAAAAAATCAAAGTATTAAATTTACAGTATCACCATCAAACCACAGTAAAAACTTAAAGAAGCATTGCTTCTTCAAGACACCATTTTAATTCCCAACTTATTTAATCAATTTAATAGAAAACAGAAGGGACTATTTTCTTTATTTAAAAAACTCTTACAGAGGTTTTACTTAACACTTTAATAAGATTCATGGTTAGAGGAAAAATGATACATTTATATATCAAAAAGTAGCAGATAATATTTGCCACAATTCTGAAAAGCTCTTTAAATAAGAAAAAGGGAAGTTCAAACATTTACTCAGGCATGTTCCTGAGTAGTACGATGAAATGATCATAGACATTATTAATTTTAGATGGCAGAATATACACTGTCTCTAATTTTATTATTCTTTTTTATTACAAAAAGATAAAATTTGTAAAAAACAAAGACAAGCAAGTGGTATGATTTTAGTTAGGATTCTTTATAATTTTATATTAGGTGGAAGAAATAAGAAGCCTCTGTATGTCAGTTCAATTCTTCCATCATTCTTGTAGCTGAGAATCTGTCACTACACCTTTTTATTCTCACATCTCCTGTTCCCACCAGCTTGAATTTTCCGATTATTATTACATTCTTTCTTTCAGTCTCTCTGGGAAGGTCTATTCTCAAGAGATGGTCATACCCTTGCCTGCAGTGACCCCTCTGTGGCCCAGGGATGCAGGAAGGGATAAGATGCCTTAGGCTGTACCATGAAGCAGGAGTTTTATTCCTTTATGTGTTTGAATTTTATAGTTGTGAGTGTTTACAATCTTCATACTTTATGGAGGGATCAGAGACACTGTTGGGCCCAAACCTTTCTACTTTAGCTCCCTTATTTCTTTCCACCCAACTGTTTATGGTGTTTTTTTGATTTGTTCTTTCTTTCTTTTTTTCATTCTTTCCGTCTTTCTTCTCTTTTTTTTTTTTTTTTTGTTTGTTTGTTAGTTTTGTTTTGTGTTGTGTTGTTTTTAAGCAGAAGATCCATCTGTTCTGCATTTATATGAAAAGTAATTTAAAAACTGTTGGGTTTCCCACTGCTTTGAAGTCTTTGCAGATGCCGTGTGTGAATAGGGTTCTGTCAGGCAGGCATTGTAGGTATGGCTGCATGATTTAAGGAAAACCAAAATGGGAAGTTTGTGTATATGTTTATATGAATTGTTATATAATAAGTAATTGTTATTCATTGTATAAACCTCTGTCTGTAAGTTGTATCTGTATCTACTAATTTGTACCATGTACGCGCAACCCCTGTGGAGTTGTTCAAGCTGAGACAATGCCTTTCTTCTCTATTGAAATTCAGTGCTTTCTGCATGAAGTCTCTCTCTGAATAGCAGATATCCAACCAAGAACCAAAAGGAAAAAATCTAACTGCTGATTTTCTGGAGGTTTTCTCTCTAGTGTCCCTCCAGAAGGGTATCATGTACTGTTAGTTTTATTTAAAAGTAACACTTAGCAAATATGAAACCTACAAGAAAAAAACAGATGCAAATGAGGGAAATCATGGGCTACTATATGAAGATGGCTAAAAAGAGTGCAAATACACTTTATCTTTGTAATGGCTTTAGTGATTCATAATTGTTGCTAGTTGTGTACTACCTGAATAAATGACAGATATAAATAGAATATATTAATTTTCTAGAAAAAAATACCTATGAGTGATATGCATGAAAAGAGTTTCTTAAGGCAAGAGAATTCACACAACTTGTTCTTTCTTTAGCTACTACCATGACAAACACGGTTTTCAAGGCTTAAACTGAATTAAATTTCTGGCATACTATGTTATATTATCGAAACAGAAAATAAAGACAAACACCTTGAGTTTGCCTGTATTACATTATTCTTTAATATAAATGACATATAAGTTTTACAAATTAGAGAGATTGACTTTGGAGTATTAAGAGGCTGCAGAAGATTCTTTTAAGGTGACAATTTTATTGAGTATATGTTTAGCTTTGAAGATTGACAGTAGAAATGTGCAGCCTACCTTTGATGTGCTTGCTACCCACTGGTATGGGTTGAAGAATCCCAATTTGCAGAGGGCTTCAAATCACTCTAAGAAGATACTTCTACGAATGATGTCCCAGCAATGTCCAGCTAGGCCTTGCAGTTATTTCACTTCATATTTTGCTATACTTACGATTTTGCTTATAATCTAATTCCACAAATTCATCAGATGAGGAGCCTGCATATCTCTACTTGACAATTGAAAATATTGTTTAAAAAACAAAAACAGTAAAGGATGCTGACAAATGTACAATGCAGAACAAGTGAACAGTGAACTGCTATTAGTTTTGGTTTAGATATATACATGGATTGATACCAATGACTAAACCCTAATACCATACTCTGCAAGGCAGTCTCACTGAAGTCATTAAAACTGCTCTTCTGACTAAGGTGAGAGAGATTTGCTGTAGAGAAATTTAGTCATTGGGCTCCAGACATAGGTTACAGGTTTTGTACTGCAGACTACTCATTATTTTGTTCAATAGGATTATGTTAGGCTAATCCTGAATAGCATTGCTCTAGAAGAATGGCAGACTTTAAAGAACTATGTGTACAATGCAACTTCATTTTATTTTTCCAAAAATAATGACATTAGCAACAACTTTATTTGCTTCTGCTAAATAGATACATTCAGAATTAGCTTAGTATTATAGTGGATACTTTTAAACCTCCAGGGCTTGAAATAAATTTAAAGGAGGTAACTCTGACCTTCTCAAGTCTCAAGGTGATTTGAGAGGTTTTTTTCCCTCTACTATTTTTCTTTTTTTTTGTGTGTGTGTGGCTATAAAAATAACCTCAATCACTATCCTTTTCTTTTATATCATAGCTTGACAAATATTTACTCTGAATCTCATATACAGTGGAATCTGAATACCTGTAGCATTCAGCAAACTGCAAAATACCACAGAAAGCATGCTGGAAAAGAAGGCTGAAATAAGTCAGTTTAAAGCACAGTTGGCAATTCTTTTTGATTGTATGCACGACCTTGTACATCTGTAATGATTCATTTATTCTACAGCAATGGATCATCTCCACTTTAAATTGAAGTTTCTGGTATTTGGCATTAATTGTTAGCAACAATTTTTTGAACAGGCCTATTACAACAGGTACTTTAGCTGAAACACAACTGAACCCCATCTTTAGACATCTATTTGTAATTTCCAATCTGTACTGCAGAGCGTTCATGGATACATCGGAAAGCAGATGGCTGGATTTCCCAGTACTGCACAGGGTTGCTGAAGAGACTCACACCGGAGTAGCTGGCCTTTTTGGTGTTGTAACCAAGAGGGCAAAAGTCGTTGATACCAATTGAAGCAATTTTGTTGTTATGAAGATAGACCACCTGAAAAGCATAGAGGTACAGAAGTGAGAGATGGAGCTTCTGTAGCAAATAAGATAAAAGATTTGATGTCAAATACTCGGTACACATTGTGCAGCGTTCTACAGAGCAACAACATGTCCTTTTTTCCAAACTAATACTTGATTCTGCTGACCTTTTGAAATATCTAGAGTTTACCAATTTGAAACAATTTCTACAGAAAGAGCAAAAACTGTGCAACGCAATCTGAGAACTTTGATATCATTTGACAATATTTTTTCATAACCAAAACAAGAGTCAAAGATGTGGAATTATTAATACAATGCTGTGGTTCAGAAGCCTGCACTGTGTATAAAGAATGTATTTGGTGCTAACTGGTCTCTTTCCAGCTCTAACGCTTTCACTCTCATGAGTGCAACCCTACAGGACTCAGAGCCAATGTAATTCCTAGTGACGATTTAAAGTAGCTAATGAATATTTCTTTGCTGCAGAGTCACCATTTCCAATGAATTTTCCCAAGCTATGTGAAAGTGGTGATTTACATTTGGGAATCTTCATCCTTTGTGAGCTTGCTTTCCTGTAAAATCTCAGTCCAAGTGAAGACAGATTTTAATTGGCTCCAAGAGACCATATTTCTACCTATCCTGCCACATAGACCTCAAAAATACTGCTGATGTGAAATGCATATTGCATCTCTTTGCCCTTCTGAAGGCACAACTTTGTGAGATACCAAAGGGAAGGTTCTTGGAAAAGGCTTAAAAATGCCATTGAGTAGAACTGAAAAAAAAAAAATTCAACAGAAGAAATGTCCTTTGAAAGCATTTTTTGAGCAAAGAACAAATCAAAGTACACAGCTAATCCCTTAATTGTTGCATCCTCTCAGACACACAGAGATAAAAATGCATGCCTCTAGATCTACACTTCCATAGCCACATCCACATAAAAATCAGAATAAGATTCTTCCTGTTTTATGCAACTTTTCCATGCCTATTCAATAGTTTATGAATCTTGTATCAAGTTACCTTTTGCAGAAATACTATATATGTTTCTCTTCACAACTGAATAGCCACACAGATACCACTTGGAATCTTTCATATATAGCTGCCGGAGGTAGTATGATAAAATTTACCTGGATATATTTGTGTTCACCCAGCCCACCAGGTACTCTGATAAGTTCATTGTTGTTCAAATGGAGCTCTCTCAGATGAGGTACATTGTTAAGAGAACCATTTTCAACCGAAGAAATACTGTTGAAACTAAGACCCAATCTGAAAAGAAATCAACAAAAAAAACCAAATATGTTAACCTTGCCACAGATCATCATTCCTCAGTTGATTACTTCTGTGCATTACTGTTGTAGAAAGACCAGACTAATTTGCGGATTTATGCATTAGGTACAGAGTCACCATGGAGAACTAGTTTAGGTAAACATGTTCAAATAAGTTTGGCATCTGATGTGAACTACCATAATTATAATATCACTCAACTTGTGCCCATAGTACTGCATACTTTCATGAGCTATATGACTAATCCCACTGTAAATACATACTGTGAACCTCCACAGGCACTGATCTTCCTTTAAAAGCTGAATAAGAGTTTCTTCCATGATTTTAAGAGCACTTGGTGTAAGTTTCTTTGTTAAAATATATAGAGCAGCGTGACAAGAACTGTTAAGTTTAAATCTTCACCATATCCTTCTAAGATACTTATGTAGTTATAACCACGTTACAGACCGAGAATATACTTAATGATCTGCTCAACAGGACACAAAAACAGGACACACGCATTTCTCCTAGGTTCCACTCCAGAGCTTTCAGCACAACATCATCCTTCCTGCTTTAGACATCCACATTCTTGGTTTGCTAGCACAATTTGCATGCAATTTGGAAAATCTAGTCCCGTCTGTGTATTTCTGCATTAATACTGTTTTGGTTTGCAATTACCAAACTATAGAATTTTTCAATAGACTCTCAGAAGCTGCAATGTTCTGTGTTACAGTAAGGAATTCAGTGGCAATTCTGCAGGAATTGTCATCATCAGGAGTGTTGCCCTTTGAGAAAATTATATCCATGTATGCTAAACTTACTTCATCCGGATTGCTTTTTTTTTTAATTTTGAGGGAAAAAATACTCTGAGATTTATTAATAACTGAATCAATTAGATAATTTAATATAGGTAGTGAGAATCCTTGTGATAAAATAATTTGCTATGGACGAATACTTTTAAAGAAAATCTTATTTACAGTAATCTATTTGTAATTCTTTGTGGCTTGCACCTGCTTCAAAAGTCAAAATACAGAACTAGGATAAAATCACAGAACTAAAAATTCTTGTTTGACCTTTATGGCTGACATGTTTCCAGAAATAATGCTGTTCAAGAAAAGAAGTGCATTTTATATTTTTTGTTTTAAAAATAAACAGTCAAAGAAAGATCTTGTTGACCGGTATTATATATAATAGAAATAATCATATCATGCTCATTTAAACATGGCAATGATGTCAAGCTATTAAATGCCAAAAGAGAGTTTAATGAGTTATCCCACTGACATCAACAGGGATTTATTTCACTTGGAAATCAGTTCATGGTATTTCATACCTTCTCTAGAGTTTGATCAGGAAGAATTTTCATTTAAAAATTATTAGAACAAAGTCCTTCTGAGTAGAGTACACTAAGATTTAGGAAAGCTTGGGGAATTTCATCCTACACATAAATTTGGTCTGAAGATCTACAGAATGTCTGCAAAGAACTTCAGTGATGGATGCTCACAGTGAATGTCTTTTAAAGGACTGGAAAAAGAAAAAAAAAACAAACAACAAAACCCACATATTTTGGCAGAAGGCTATAAATTCTTGGTTGACACATCTCTAAATACATGTTTGCTTTAAGTGCAGGTCTACAAACAGATGTGTCACACCTGGGAAGACCAGCATGAAGAAAAGTAGGTCTGACTTCCACACTGGTCTGCTGAAGCAAAAGTAATGCCTTTATACACCACAGGAATGGACAAGATATAACTCTGCATTAGCTCATGCAGGGAAAGTCTTTTAGGGAAAGAGTGAAACTGGAGGATTATGTAGAAAAGTGGATCTAACTCCCACAAGCAGTGAAATTATATGTAATTACATCTGATCTAAATGTGTTAGAAACATTCAGTCACTCCAGGCTGTTTACAAATGAAATAAGTCAGTATTAGTGTGTAAAATTTAGGGTGATTAAGAGTGTTAGGAAAGACTATGATCTGCATTTCTACTTTTTCCCATGAGAGAAAAAAAGAAAGAATTTGAAAAGTTGTTCCTGCTTAGTATATTGACATAGTACTTCCTCTTATGTTAGTGAATAGGTAATATTTTTCCACTGTTTTAGCTGATCTAGTAGCAGTGTTCTAAATCATTGATGAGTATTATCAAAAAATATAAAAATTGAAGAAATTCTTTTTCACTTTCTACTGTCTCCAATATCCCTGCTAGCCCATTTCCACTTTTTTTTTAATAAACTTGATGCTGCTCAACATCATTATTCTGGACTTGATGCAACTTCCACTGTATCGTGCTAGATTTTCTCAGTAAGCTTTATTAGGATATAAAAAATAGTAACTTTAGTTGTGTAATGTGTGTATACTCCTGTGAAGCTCATTCCTGCATGCAACTATTAAAGTCTTTGTTTGGTTTACATTCATGAGGGTTTTTTTGACCGCAGCACTATCTAAAGACTTTTGAAAGACTTCAGAGTAATTTTAAAAGGAAAACAAGCAGACAAACGAAGACAAATATTGATAGTCTGCTAGAACTCAGGAATTAAACGAGAATGACCAGCAGAACTACATCAAGCTCTTGCATGGAACATTTTACAGTTCAAAACATCTTAGCACAGTCAGGAAAACAGCGTATTTCTCAAAGTCTAACTCTACTTTAGGGCAGCTGTTAGACTGCGGAGCACGAGTTGACACGATCCGGGAGTAGAGTGGTCTGATCCCATACTGATGTTCCTGTTACAGAACTGAACACTTAGATGTGTAACAAACCTGGTTTTCAGTAGCTTTTTTCTGTGGCATAAGGGGCATACTGCCTCTTAGATTTATCCCATATGCTGCCCTAGAGCTCTCCCATAGCTCCCTTCTTTCTTTGTCTGTCTATTTCGTATTGTCCAATGCACTCCTTTTTGGCCAATCTGTATTCTGTCTTACTTTTCAACTTCGCAAAAGGGGATCTGTGACTATGCTTAGGTTGTTTGTTTAAGCACAGGCTAGAGAGCAGTTTAAAATTGGTGCCTGCCCTGAGCAGCTCTGTCTTACCAGACCATGATCAAGGGAAGGCTTTGTTTCTCCGTACAGTACAACCACAATGGAAGCAGCCCAAGGTTAGGTATTTTTAGTAATCCATCAGCACTTAAATTTGATGTGTTAAGAAGGACTTCCAATAATATTGTCTATGGGATGTTGCCTATAGTGTTTTCAAAGTGTGAATGTGAGAAAGCAGAAAAGCTCTGTTATCTGCAGGACATCTGACACCCCCCCACCCAACTTTGTCCTTCACAAAACTGAATTTCTCTCTACCTGAGACATAGGGATGAATATGTGACCAAGTATGAACATTAAACATGAGTTGAAAGGTGTTGTTTTACCAGCTCTAAAAAGCTGTTATAAGCTTTATCACTTGGAATTGCCAGACTCAAAATATATATTGTTACTATATACTTCATTGCACTAAACTTCTGTCCAAGCTACTATAAACAGTGGTAAACTTAATTTCTGTTGGTCAGTAATCTTTTCTTTTTTTTTATTTCTGTTTTCTGCCTTCATTATGATAAGCAGAATGATTAAGATGAAGATCCAAGAATTAGATCCAGCAATCTGATTAACCATCTTTTAGACCAATTATACTTCTATTTTCATACAGAAGTTTTAAAATATCATAGTATTAAAATGTCTTGTAGTAAAGACCTGTTTTACTATTTTTGCATGTTGTCTAATGTCAACTAATTGACAGATAATTCTATATGTCTATAACTGCTCTTTAGGAATTCTCACACATTTTCCTAGTTAGAGACACTTATTGAACAACATATGCACAGATTAGCAAGGTACAATTACTCTGAAAAAAATGATAGTTTTTCGTTTATGATTATTTTTATTGTCGTGTTCCTGGATGTGCTGCAGACTACTTGCCTTTCTTGAGAAATACTGTTGCAAGCAATTTTGATTCTCATGTGCTTTTTACTTCAGTTTCCAGGGCAAATTGCATGAGCAATGAAGTGTCCTGAGAAAACTGTATAATCCAAAAATGGAAATACAATGAAAGAAGCATGACATAATTAAAAAGAATCTAATTGCTCTATTTATCTTTCTTAAAAAAAAATAAAATTAAAAAAATCAAAGAAACACTTGTCCTGGACATACATCACTCATAATTGAAAACAACTGAAAAGTAAAATTAGAAGAAAAAAAAGAAAAAAGTCTTTTGTTCTGTTAAGTCAGTACATAAGTCCTTAAAAGACTTTTCTGCTAAGTTCTGTATTGTTTCAATGATGATAACATTCATGAAATCCAGAATGTTGTTTTCTAATTGTGTGGATGGTAGTTACAATTTCAACTAATATTTTATATGAAAAGAAGAAATGAATTCTTACTTGGCCAAGTTGGTGAGTCCAGACAGACCATCAGCATCAATTTTGCTGATTTTGTTGCCATCAAGGTGAAGTTCAGTAAGGGATGGGGGAAGGCCTGAAAGAGACAACATCATCAAATTAATTTTGATAAAACTGCATTGTTATATTTTTTTTGAAGGACTCTTAAAGTCCTTAAGGCTCTTTTACAGTAACAAAAAGATTTTTACTAAATATGGCTAAAAACAATTCACTGAATGGAACAAGGGACTTTCACAATCAGGGAAACTGAAATTTATTTGGCATGAAATAAGAGTAAGATCCTAAGGGCATCATATAACAGTTAGTTCTTTAAAAATAGCTAAATGAAATTGTTCTCAGATAAAAATTCTAGTCTTCATGATTATGTAAATGGAACATAAAGGGTGTAAGAGCTTTCATTTTAGCCAGACTATCCACGTACATAAATCTACAAACATTTGGCACTTGTCAGAAAATGAGGTTGTAAAGATGAGGCAAAATAAAATTTTGTGTTATTTTATGTAAGGCCCATACTAATTTGCAAATTCAGTTTATCAGGGGAAAAAAAAATTGGAACCAAATATTTTAACTATCTGAGGTCCCTCAAAGGAATATCCAAAACAGGAAATGTGGGAAGAAAGAAATAACAACTAGTATTAACTTTCAAAAAGTTTTCAGCTCTTTCAAAACAATCTGTTGGCTGAAGTATGAATAAATTGAATATAATTTCCTCTTGATTGGAAGCATTCTGGTTTGTTTTGTTTTAACATATCGAAGTTGTCCTATTTTGCAATGAAGTACTTCTAAAACCGTAAATGTTTCTGTTTTGCATATAGTGTACATATGTAGTATATAGTTTACAATTTATAGAATGTTTGGCTTCAAATCCACAGACTTGTGGAAGACTGATTTTATGCTTGCAGAACTTCAGTTAATTCTACATGAGTTTACATCTGTGTAATGTTGATCAGGCTCAACTACCAGGGTTGGAGGGTGAAAACCTTCTTCCACTTTGTATTTCAGCTATGAGACAAGAAAAGCAAAATTACATAAAATGGCTTACTTAAGACAGTGCATCTCTCAAGGAGCTTCTCAAAATAGAATAAAAGTTTCCAAACAAATAAAAGTCAACTGATGAAAAAAACTGAAGTATCGAAGTAATGTACTCTCTAAGGACCGATTCAAAAGGCTTCCGTAATAATTATTTATTTTCCAGCTGACTAGAAGTCACTATATTATACCTGTGCAAATCTCTGAAGTATTAAGTGAATTTCTTACCTTTTGGGATGCTAGTAATGTTGGTGTCCGCGATACGGATGTAGGAGAGTCGCTTCATCCCCTGAAAAGCTCCATTTTCAATGCCTGAACTCTTGATTGGATTCGTGCCTAGTTCTGCCAACAAAATATGGTTGTGAGCTGTGCTGCAGTGTGGGTACCTATATCCTTCAGGTCAAAGCTAATTTGGAGGTACAATTTATTGGAGTATTTCTTGGTTTTCTACGTAAAACCAATGACTGAACTAAAAACAACATCTTGAAAAACACAGAGTTGATTTTGTTATAATTTCTCATGCTCATACCTAAGACAATCACTTGATTCAGTCCGTTAAAGACAGCTTTCCTCAACTTGGAGATGTCATTCTCATGAGCCCGTATCTCCTGAAGAGACTTCGGCATATTTTCTGGGAGTTCCTTCAGGTTGTTCTTGGACAGGTAAAGTCTTTCCAGTTTCTTCAGAGGAGCAAAAGCTAATGGGCTTATTTTGCTGATTTTGTTGTTAACAAGGATCAAAGCCTGTGGAGTAATAATGAAGGAGATCTCAGATGATCACTAGGGAAGTTATTTTAGGAATGAAACATTTTAAAATGGTTATTCTTTTCTAGTATCTTTTGATAGTCAATCTATTGAGCTGAAGAAAATGAAATACAGTACTAAGCCAAATAGATTAAAAACTTCCGAAACAGTCAAAGATAAACAAGAGGTACATAACAAATACAAGTGTTATTTCATTGATGAGGTATGTGCAGCTTCTGTTAACATCCATAATTTATACCCAAGAATAAGTAGAACCCTTTCATCATCACAGAACCATCCTAATAAATTTTTCCTGAACAGAAAATTCTATGACCCAATACAATGAAGGCACCACTCATCTTAATAAAAATATGTGTATCATCACCTCTTTCCTGTTAGTTTTATGGACTAAACTTATTAGATTTCTGTCTGATAATAACCTTGTATTTGCAGAGATATATGCTAATTTTTTTGGTAAGCATAACTTAGTATGAAAGGAGAGCTATTTCAAGCATCATACTCTAAATCCTGCAGTTAGGGATCATGGACCATATTAATTCCGCCTACTGTGTAGGTGCCTAATCTAGTTCTCAGAACAATCGTGGTATCTATACTCAGGGTCACTCTAAGTAAATTAGCTCTTTATACAGTCAGGGGAGAAAGGCCTCTGTGAAAGCTCTGTTATCTGTAATAGGTGGTCTCTGTATGCCTCTGAAAGTTTACACTGCCACTAACCTTATTGATTAACCAACCATGACACAAAACGGGAGAAGAAAGTGCCATTACAGTCAGAGCAGTAATGCAGCTAATAGAAAGGATTTCATATATGATACATATCAAAATGAATCTTACCTACCATCTGTTTGCTATCTACTTATCAGACTTACACTGTTGCAAGTTTGTGCAGTGAGTTAGGTAGAAAGTGTTGTATAAATATAGCTATACTGTCTACTTATTACTAGACAAGAGCTATAAAGCATCTTTGCTCACTAACTCCATTACATTCTTTTCAGAAACAGAACAGTTATGTGCTGCTAAATCACATTTTTTTATCTTGCATGTACTTTAGCTAACATTCAGTGCATTTTAATACACTTTTTCAGATTTACAGGATTACACTTTAGTCAGTTTCTTGGAGGAAAATTGAACATTCAACTCTTTCTAATCAATCAAATACTAAAACAGTGCCAAGAAGTGTATCAGCATCTATGACAGCACATCTCCATTGTGAAAAGTGAGAGACGTAAGAAAATAGTTTTAAAATAGTATTTGCTCTGTGTTTTTTCTTCCCCTAATTGACTCCTTCTGCAGATCATCCTGAGCAAAGCAAGTAGTGTGCTCTGTACATGGTTTCACAGAGTACACGTAAAGTCGAGCATATCTGGTTTTAATTTTGTATGCTAGCTAGCAATAACACATTTGCAAGAGGAGGTAGAAAAGGTCACTTACAGTTCAGTGGAGTATTTCCCTAACAATAAGCCTCTCCCAAAATAAATATATTGGTCAGTGGAAGCCATGGCCCCAACTCTCTTTTATTTTAGTCTGAGCTATACGAATTGCTATGAGAACACATGGGGTACACACAGGGTGTGGCTTCATGAGTCATCATTGGCAGAATTGTGATACAGATGTAGATTCTGCCTGTAGTGTAATGCAGCTACCTGTGCAATGTTAGGATGTGAGAAACAATTTAGTTATTGCGAGGGGTACAACTTAAATTATGCAGATGAGTCTTTTTCATTGCTTTGACAGTGACAACTGAAATACTGAATGTGCTTCTGCTAATTACATTCTTCTTTATTTTAAAAAAAAAAAAATTACCATGGATTTATATTCCATAGATCTCTAAGTCAACATTCAATGAGTTTAAACTTGTCTTGTCAGCACCTGAAATTTTTATCCTGCATCCTGTTTGGTACTGTTTGATCATTTATTTAAGCTACAAGTCAGTTTTAGGGTGGGTTTTTTTACTTTTTTATTTGATTTGTTTTAAATTTATTGCCTTTTAAATAAAAAAAAAAATTGGCTACGATTATCACAGTTGATAATCTGATGTGAAATATTTCCTGCTGGACATAGATAAGTATACATTCAACTAGGCACTGCAATGTATAAATTCTCTGAGTAGTTGATGTTAAGAGGATTGTTACTGCTCTCCAGAGTGGAACTGACAGTCCTGAACAGAACTAGAAATTATCTAGGTATCTAGAATTAATCTGTTCTGCTTTGCCAGTGCTTTCTCTTGAATATGATCATGTTAACTTGGGGAAACACACAGAACTGTTGTTTTATTCGGACATTCAGAAAGTCTCTCACGTACGAATGATGGTATCTATCAAAGGTGTATTTACACATACTGATTTCACAGTGGGAATGTACATATGGGAGTATAAGGTGGGAAAGTATCACAAGCCTGTAGCTTTCAACTGTTTTTGTACCAGAATATCATTTCCCACTCTGCAAGTCTCTGCTCCTGGTATTTTGAACCTGCATAATTTTTCCACACTGTTGTGCAGCTGTAAAGAAGAATAAATGAACCCATACATCAGAATTTGCAAGAAAAGTTTTACTGTCTCCCAGAGCAACAGCAAATGATGAGGATAACACACTAGCATAGCACCTGGCAAGTCATATCCCTGGGTTCCTTTCCCACTTCACAATAACTCTATTATATGCAAGACTTACAGAACTAAGTTATTAGCCTTGGAGCAATACTGTTTACTTTCCTCAGAATATGCCCCGTATGGTTTGCATGTAACAAAAGTTAAAACAAAACAAAATAAAATTAAAACTTCAGGGGAATTTAAAGGTCAATGAAAACAGGAACTAGAGGAGAAAAACCTAGGGGAAAACATCTGCAGGCAGTGTTATTGAGGAAGAGATGCTAGGCAAAAACACACCACATGGACTAGCTATCCTGAATAAAGCCCAGATGACATGATGGGGTATTATATTCATCTTGTTAAAGGACATAATGAACCCTTATACAGTGAAAGAAGTACTCAGAGGGAAAAATAAGGGTCAACCTGAAAGTGCTGAAAGTGCTGGAGCCCTTGGCCACGGATAACACTTGTGATGCTGCTGGTATGAAATGATTTAGAAGGAATCTGACAGCCTAGAACAGAGGCACAGGAATTGACACTTTTATCCAAAAAACTGTCTTCTTCCACACTTCTATTTTTAGTAGAAGCAAAAAGAGATTTCTTCTATAATAAATGTACTCCTCCTACCGTCGCAAATCCCCTCTCCCAGAAAAAAAATAAAAATAAAAAAATATAAAGGGAGTTGAAGCATATCAACAATTCACAATACAAAAGGCCAAACACATGAATATGCAGCTTTCAGCATAACCTAGTATGGGTGCAAAGATATTTAGCCATAAGTAAGAAAAGAAGCAAGAAAGGAAGAGAAAATAAAAAGGCACAAATATATCAAGTATTAAAGACATCACTTAATCAGGCTTAGAGGCTTCATAGCGATTTCCTATGTATAAGAGAAAAATTAGCTTTCATCCTTATTATCCTGAGATTTATTAAAGCCTTTTCCCTTGTCATATATTGTATGTTAACATTGCATAGTAAACATTAAGTCTGTTATAATATTGCACTGTGGTAATACCTGTGAACCACCTTGACCAGCGGTTTAAGGAGTGTGCAAAGAGAAAAAAAAAATCCAAGTTTTGCTCAAAAAATGGCTTACTTTTTTACTGAAACACCTGTGGTATTAGTGTAGTCAGAAAAGAAAAACAAAAATTAAATTCTCTGTGTGACAGGAATAGATACTGGCTCCGTTGAAGTCAGTGGGAGCCTGGCCATTTAGCTCCCTCTGGCCTAGTTTCTACCTCAAATATTTATTCCCAAAACAAAAAGGAGGATTCACAATTCAGGAAAATTATGGAACACTTGTTGGCAGGCTTTTGTCAAAATACACCCTGACAAACTGCAGAGGGAGTGTGTGGCAATCATGTAGGAATTAGCATAGAGTTGTTCTTGGGGTTACCATAACTTGAAATTTTTGTACTGTCTAGCAGTGGGGAGCAGGAGATTGTGGGTTTTTTGGTGTGATTTCATTATGTGAGAATCTCAGGGGATTATTCTGAGGAGTTTCCATCGCTACTTCTGTTCTTCTTGCTTTAAAATAATTTGAATCAAGAACCTTGCCAAAATCAGAGGTGAACTATAAAATAATCAGCAAATTGTTATCAGTCATAATAAGTAGTGATACGTCTGTTTTGCCAGCTGGGGATGGTACTGTTACCTAACGTCAAATCTTTAATGATGCATGTGTCCTTCAGGGTTTAAAATGAAAAGCCAATCTGCTGACCCAATGGAATTTCTTTAATTTCCTGGGTTATGTATTGCATTATTACCTGTTTTTTATTACAGTTCTGCTAGGAACAGTAATGCTTTAAGAATTTTAAGCTCAGGAGTCAGACATTCAAATAAAAACAATAATAAATTTCATCCTTTTTGTTTGCCTTATGTTTTTAGTTGTTAAATCATTCTCCTAACCTGGACATATAGTCAAGTTTTTCTGTCGAATGATTAGGAGGTGGATGTACACTTAGGGAAAAAAAAAAAAAAAAAACCAAACAAACCAACAACAAAACCAAAAGAAACTTCACAGAGAACACAAAAAAATATGAAACAGAGCTTGACTTCCTTCTCTAATTTTGTTATACCGAGAGACAGAATTCTACAAAATAGATATTAGTTTTAAAATTAATTTTAAAAATCTTAAACATTAGTAAACTTGAAGGAACCAAGAGCTCATGAATCCAAGGGAGTCTCTGAAGAGAATTCCAGATGTTCTGTCTCCTGAAAAGCCTATGATCTGCAGTTACAGCAGGAAGAGGACAAAGGTATAAAAAAAATGTAGTGGTGCAATTATTCTTTATTTTTTATTACTTGAATTCAATGGTTTACCAAACTTAGGACCAAGTGGATATCACTTAGAAAGGCAAGGAAAAAGAGATGACGTAGAAACGATAAGGAAGAGATGAGTGAACTGTGAGGGAAGGAGATGTCAAGGCACTGACACAACAGCCTGTCAGTATAAACAAAAGAAGACTGTGGAAAGCAGTTTGATCACATCCACAGCACCTTTTTGAATAATCTCACAAAGTCAATGACCTGCTGCAGATCGAATTTGCATGGTGTTTGAGCTCTCACTGATAAGTCTTGTGCAACATGACTTGTGCAGATAACCAGGGAGCAGTTGGTTCTACATTTTCCTGTTCCAACAACAAATAATCCTAATGCTCTGGAGTTCTAGGGAGTCTTTCAAGTCTCTACTCATCTACTTGTGGCAAGCATTTTAGTCGTTCATTTGATCACAATTTACTTGTTCATTTTATTATTTTATTCTATAAACTTTCCTCCTTTTTTTTTTTAAAATTAGCTTAGTACACTGACTCTAGAATTTTAAGGACCTTAATTATTTTCCTCTGTCGTTTTCCTCACATGAAAACATCTGTACCCTCTGCACACTAAAAATCTTTTGTGTGCATTTGGTGTGTTGCACACTTGTTTCAGTGAAAAATCTCGTTGTGTGTCAAGCACGATGTGAAAGAGAGTTTAAGGACATGACAACTCTAAAGGAGTGCTGCATTTTAGAAAAATTAGTATTTTTTTCTGAGAATATTTGTTAGAAAACTACAGCTGCACCAAATGGAAAAAAAAATATTAAAAGTTATCTCTCAGTCCTGTTAAGAATGTTTGCCATTGATGATAGTGAGAATTGAGTTCAGAGGTGGAAACTGGACAGAGATACCTGTCGTTTTTTTACAGTGTATCACTGATTACAGATTTTTCATTCTGTGATTTGCGGAGCATCATGCCTTCTCAACTTCTTTTTTAGTTATGCTTGGGAAAAGGGAACAGAAGCTGCAGTGAGTCATCAGAAGACTGTGTTCTTTCATTAATTTTTCGTATCTTTTAGGAACTTTTCTATATCCCGAGAAGATGCTTTTAGACTTTTCTTTAGTTTTTCTGGGCTCTTGTCCTTCTATAAGGATCATCTTTTCATATAAAAAGAAAAAAAATCAAAAAGTGTATAAAAAATTTCTAAAGCATTTTCCTAATTATTTTTCCACTGGATATTTTACCACAAAGAGTGTTTCAGTTTATTTGCCTGTACATTTAGTGTTGATAATCCCATAGTGTGGATATGGTCGTAAATCCCAAATTCAAATCTTTTGTATCTTTCATGCATATCTATTCTTTTGGTATAAATACAACTGGTTTTAGCACTGTTATATGCACAACCATGGCTTTGCATAGTTCTGTCAGTTTAAATTAAGCAATGTTCCATTTGATTTCAGGCCAATAGTACATTCATCTTCTTTTGCTGTACTAAAACTGTGCCATTGAAAAATTCCTGTTGGAAAAGCATGTAGTCACTATTCCATTGTTTGTGCTGCTCTTACAGGGATCTAATACACAGTAGTTTCTTTTTCCTCTTTTTCCAAGTGCCAGGTGTTATGCTGGTTTGCTTTGGCTTTGCCACACAGCATGCAACTCCGTGTGCTGTTTTTGTAGACTCCTCCTTCACCCTGCATGAGGGCTTACTCATGCAGTATTTTGGATTATTGTGTCCATGGGGTCAAAGTACTGTACTCTATCCAGAAGTGTCAGTCTGTCTGGAAAATTTTGACAGTTTCATAGAAGATTTTTTTTCTGTCTTCTCCAATAGCACGTCCCTGATTGTTTTGCCATAGGTCTAAATCTTAAGCAAGTTTTTTATATATCAGACAGTTTTCCAAAACCACAAAACTCAGTACTCGGCCCTAAAAAAAGACTGTCTTCAATTTTTTCCCTGTTCTCTCAAGTCTACTGGTAAAAAATAATATATCTTATCTTTCATTTTTAAATAGTGTGAAGTCTCACTGAGTTTTTATAGTAGAACATCAACAGTTTTGCCACTTTTTCCTGGATAAATTTGAAACTATAAAAGTATTGAGTGGACCAAAACTGTTGACTCTGATGTTTTCTGGCAGACATCTATCATTTGCAGATAAATATTCCCTTAGTCCTAATTATTTGCCATATTTGCATATAAGTGCAAATTTTAACTGCTCTTTTACCTACTCAGGAAAATTTTATGAAAGAATATTTTTGTAGGTACTAATTTCTCTTTCATTTTTATTTTTGTGTATTGTACACTCAGAGTATAACATTTATGCTGACAGAGAAGCCACAGGCAAGTTGTAGGTAGATCCTTTCTTTTCTCCTTCATCTAATTTTCAGTACAAGTTGAACTTTAGGTTCAAAACAGCTTGTTTGTGAAAATCTCTTATAAAACTTTTATACCTATGATTAGTGGTGTCTATAGCAATTAAGAAGGAAAGGAAAATAAAAGGAATATTCAAAAGGAATCAACTGAATGTACTGTTCATTTTTTTCAAGATCTATGAAAATTTGGATTCAAGGAATTGTTCCCTGAAATGATCACTTCATGCAAGAGGTTAACTGTGGTTGCTGATAATTTTAGATTTTGCAACAATAATACCAATAATTTATGTAAGTCTTCTTGTTTTAGTAGAGCATAAGATGGTTTAGTAAAGTCTAAGGAGTCTAGAAACTCTTGAACATCATACTGTCAAGTGTAACACTAACACAAACCATGTTTATCAGAGAATAAGATTAAAAAGTATATACAAGATACATATATACACGGATATCTCATATATATATATCACACACACATATCTCCTTAAAACAAAGGTTACAATGGAACTCTGTCAACATCAAAGCTTTTCAATTGTATTTATCTAAAAACAATACTCCCCTTTCACTATGACTCTGAAGAATATTTAATTGCAAGGTGGGTAATGAGAATCATTCCCAGATGTTACACAAGAAGAATGATGCCTGCTGAGAGTAAAGATGGTGCCTAGTTACATAAATGCACTGCATAGTAAATTACTCTTTTGAGAGGGAGATGAGAGGATCTTTTTTATTTCTTCAGCAAATCCAGAAAAACTGCATTGTTTCAAAGGTTATTTGTTAAAATTTGTATTATTCTTGTCACTCTTCTGTATGATTTCCACCGGTCCCTAAGCATGTACTGTGTATTTCGGGGAGTAAAACAACCAGTCTCTTCACTGAAGAATTACCGATTTAATTCATTACTAAGTTATACGTGTTGTAGTAAAAGAAAGAAAGAAAAAAAATCATACAGTGAACCTCAATTTGATTATATAGTTCACAACTGCTTAACTCACAGCAGGACATATAATAGAAACCTAAGGTGAGTGCTAAGTAAGCAGAAGTCACTGGGGGCAGTGCATTTCATCTGCAATACCATGCTCTGACTCATTTCATGCAGTGTCGTGAAGAAAGCTTGCAAAAAGATTAATTCCACCAACAAGATTTTTCTCTTATTTTAGCATCTTGAAGATGATCTTCACTGTAAACACAGGACTTCTCACCAAGGTAGAAGAAAGCCAAAACAAGTAAACAGGGATTAGGGTGTCAAATCTGTCCAGGAGCCAAGTAGAGGAATTGAAAAAAAATTCTCAGCCACAAGTCATTGAATTCTAAATCCAAATCAGATGAAATGTGATGTAGAAGTACCTACTACTCTTTGTTGATTGTAGAGATTATCTATGTAACTAGCTCAAGTATAGACATCTATGCTAAAATTAGATAACATGAAGCTCATCGTGATTTACTCACGCAACTCCTTCCACTACGGGCAGACTGGCATTGTGCCTATTCCTAGATCATTTTTTAAAAAAACTTTTCTTATTGCTATTGCATTAAAACAAAAATTTAAGAGGGAATTTGGAAGGAATTAATGTGATGAATGTTTCTAGGATTTTTTTTCCAAATATGAATGGTTGAATGTAGATTCTTCTTTGAATCAGTGCTTGTTTGGGTGATGGCACTGGAGTCATGAATGGATAAAAAGTGGGAGTTGGCTACTCGGATGTGAATAAAACCAATAGAATAGAAAGAGGCTGTGAAGAGACAAGAAACCAAAGCCAAGTAATTTATATTGACTGTAATCAAAAAGGATCAAATAGAATAAAACACAGAATAAACTGAGTTGGCGAAAGGCTAGAAAAATAATACTTTCAGAAATATATCTAATTTGGGGTTTTGCTTTCAAAGGCAAAGAAGCAATAAGCTTTTTCTGTTTGGGAAAGAAAAAGATATTTCAACAAATCTGAGGCAAGGCTATGAGGTATGAATTTTAAGATGCTGGTAAAAAGTATAGAAATAAGGGAGGAGAACTTCAGACAGAGAAACAAAAATATGGAAACAGAGGAAGGTAGCTGTCTGATGGAAACTTGGAAAAGAAGAGGTGAACCAGAAAAAAAAAGGGTAGTCACAGAAACCAGGAAAGGAAAATATTTCAGCAAAGAGGAAAACAGACAGCAGTGTTGGAAGAGACTGGCAGGTAAAGGAGGACGAGGATTTTTCTAAGAGAAGGTTATTGCCAAAATAAAATTTCATTGTAGTGTAGGGGGCAGAAGATTGATTTGAAAAGATTCTTGAAGTAAAATTAGTACAGAAAAACTGCTGACAAACATGTTATACATTAATCTTCATGAACTCAGAAGTAGGAGGGGAAGGAGTACGGTAATAAGTGGCAAGGTTGAAATGGATCTGTTTTTTAAATAAAAATAACCAGGTCACTATGCCAAAGGGAATGAAAACACAAATAAATACATTAGAGATGTTGCAGTGGAGATCGGGAGGCTGAATGAACAGGAGACAGGTATGAAGAGCAGAAAATCCATGAGAAACTTCTCAGATGTGAAAAGAGAGTTTGCAGCAGAAGACTGAGAAAGGAAATAGATAGGCTGGGCGGGCAGAGGAAGATCACAGATTATTTCATCATTTTTCCTTAAAAAAAAAAGACCATCAGGCCAAAACCACATTTTCTCCCCATTTTTCTTTTTTTTCTTTTTTTTTTTTTTTTTTTTTTTTTTTTTAATTTTTTCCTTTTNNNNTTTTTTGCAAATGCTAGCTCATTTACACACTTACATGAAGATTCTTCAAATTCTTGAAATCTCCATCTCTAATTTCAGTGATTTTGTTGTTTTGTAAGTCCAGCAGAGTTGTGTCAGGAGGAAGGTCTTTTGGCACCCTTTCCAGACCTAGGGACAGTGAAAAGAATAAATAATTGACATTGAAAAAAACCTTAAATAGGGGTCAGTACTTTTTTCAGCAGTATTTATCTTTCAGTAAGCACAATTTCTAGAACTCATTTCCTGAAAAAGATTATGAAGACTTATATGAAAATATTTTTGTCTCTAGCCAGTAAAAAGGAGTTTTATTTTTCTAAGTCAAATCAAAATTTATTTATGCACGTTTCCATTATGTCCTCTTCTGAGAATATATGTGACTTTTAGCCTGAAGCAGAAGATTGAGCTTCCTAAAGTTATTTCTAACATGTTTAATTCCACTGAATTGTGTGAATAAAAATTGCTTTCAGGAAGAGGTATGGTATTTATTAATTTCACTGTGTCTTAGCTTTTGTGGACAGAGAACATTTCCTGCTATTTAAAAGGTAGTAGGTTTTTTTGAAAGAAGTACAATAGTTAATTATAATCATTTCCAGAAAAAATAGTTTGACAGTAAGTGAATAACTTGCAGTAAAGTCCACCTTAAAAAAAAAACACTCTTCACCTCCCCCATTTTCTTACTTCTGAAACTATGTCCAAGTTTTCTGGAGAACAAATCTCTTGGTTTCATTACAACTGCCAAAAGAACATCAGACAGTTTAAATTAAAGACTCTCTTTGGGACTACTTTCTGCATAGCTGATATGTAAGTCCAATGAAGTCATGGAAATGAAATTATTTAGTGTTAAATAACACTTGCTTTACCCAGCTTTCCTTTCATACTGTGACTTGGAAAAAAGAAAATCTTTTATAAGTCATTCTGAATTACCACAAAATTAAAATGTTCTTTCCTAACTAGTCTATTTTTTTTTTTTTATTTTTTTTTATATAACAGAATGTGCAATGCTAATTGAATGGTTGGTAGGAAAAATTTATAGACAATAATAAAGTCTCTTTATGGGCTTCTAACAGAAGTGGACATCTTTGGATGGAACAGTCATTTTACCAGTTAAGTTTTTAGCAAATATTTCTGAAGTCATATTCGAACTCTCCAGGGAAAGATGTCTCTGCAAGTATTGTCAGTGTTTCCCCAGTATGATGTTGAATTGCATTATATTGTTTTCAGATGAAAGATATATACTTATATATTATCTTTTTAAACCTGTATATTTTAATCTCAAGCATATCATTGCAAACATAGTGAGATATGCAT
>VWZK01013813.1:50101-75588 GCA_013396935.1 Baryphthengus martii
CAAAGATATGCTTTGCCTGCAAAGGTTGTGGAGTCTCCATCCTTGACAGTATTCAAAAGTTGATTAGACACAGCCCTAAGCAACCTGATCTGGCTGACCTTAATTTAGCAAGGGAGGGAACTAGATAATCTCAAAAGGTGAACTCCAAACTCAAAAATTCTGTGGGTCTATGATGTTTATCGTTCATCACAAATGTAAATGTTTTCACACCTGGAATGTACGTCTCCTTGTCAAAATCCAATGTTAAGAAAATCCTCTTTACTTTCAATACTTTTTAGAAAACAATTTAAAATATATATACATATATATATATATATGTAGAGTTAAAAAATGGCTCTTATTTTGAAGTATTATGGCAAACCATGAAAAGAAGTATATGATTGGTACTATAATTCATCCTTTTAACTTACATAAAGAGGACTATTCTATAGTTACTACTATAAAACTTTAACATAAACTCTAGAAAGGCCACAATGAAGTGTACTGCAGGTTTTGTGTCACAATTAGTGAAGCACTGAGAATTTATTATAGATTTGATAATATTCTTAAAAATGTCTGCATGCAGATGAGGCCTCCAGTTCATCTTACGGTGTGTGGTCTGAACCTTCCAGTGTTGAGAATCTCACAGATCCCACTGGTGTCTGCTACTGTTTGGTGTTTAGACTGGGTTTTTAGCTATCTATAGATGAGTGCAGGACACCTAAATTCTGAAAAGTGTTTGCTACTTTTAATCTTACTTTTTAATTGATGATTGATTAGTCTGTACAGAACACATTCTGTTGTTCTAGCATTGAAAAAATTCAATTTCTGAATTTATAAAACTTCTTAGCCACCTTCAAATTTATTTTCCCTTTCATAAGTTCTCTAACATTAGCTAAAAATTATTAAAATATTTAAATATGATATTTATTAAAATTGAACACAATCTAGATTAACCTGGCTGAGTTTTAATCAAATCATCACTGGAAAGTTTTAAAAAGCAAAATCATCCAGTCTGGGATGAACTAGTAAGAGCTTCTACCATACATAAAATGACAAGAGCCAAAGCTCACATCTCATCTTGTTTACCCGAAATATATGACACAGATCAAGATTCCTTATATTACTAAAATAAGTTTTCCTCATTCAGTCATGGACTTCATTTTTACTGAAGGCAGTTGCAAAACCTTCATTATTTTCAGAAGTGTAGGACTAGAATTCCAAATATATAAAAATGTGATACCGTATAATTTGTATGTTGGTTGTCTTTGGATTGCTTATGTCCTCAGTGGACAGGAATGATGTCAGTAACTATAAATTATTTCCCAAAAGCACTACTTTTTCAAGATCATAATTTTGTTATAAGGCATTCTTACAGTCTAGCAACTTTTATAGAATTTTTCAAATATAAACGCAAAAAAAAAAAAGGTTTCATTATTTGTATTCAAAGTAATGTTACTATATTATGGTGGTCAGTATATTTATATTAGCAGATTGTATCTGTAAATAAGTGCTTATGGCAGAAACTAGAGCACGTGGGAGCTGTACAGCTGTCCTTTATGTGATGCCCCTAGAACACACTTTGTAAAAACACATGGATTGTCACTATAATTTGCAAGAAACCAAACTTCAAATTAAATTTTGAACTGTACATTTGAAGCTTCATGCATAAGATTCTGAAAGCTCAGGTGTTATCCATGAATAAGGTGGAACTGATAATTTCTCAAAGCAATGAAGTTAAACTGAAAATGTCTCATAACAATAAGATAAATTTAATAATCAAATATTCATTTGTGAAAAGTGATTTATAAAAGCTCCCTATCTTGTACTAGAAACTAGAAGAATGTACAACACAATAATTATGTGCAAATAATCTAATTGCCATACCTTAATGTATTAAACTTGTTTTACTACCTATCTCATGTTTATTGTTATACATTTCCTGAAACTGTTTTATGAACTGTTTCAGAAAACATCTATAGAAATTATATATGATTTATTTATTTATGACTTGTATGAATTTTGAAGACTAAAGTATAGAGGAGTACAGGATGCATCCCAGGTGCTGGGGAGACATTGCATTATCATTAAGCAGTTTAGTACTGCTGAAAACTACATCAACTGGAGCTCTCCAGTGGAGGAATAGGTTATACATAGGTGGATCTGGACACTGGCTTATAAAATCAGCATCTAAATAACTCAGGATTAAAATGTGTTTGAGATGTGAATTAGATGCAAGTGTTTCAGCACGTGTCACGTTTACATTGGCTTGAAGAGCTGTGCTTCAGCTTGCAGGTCTATATTTCTATATAGGTAAATGCATCTTGAGACAGATATATGTAGGAGGAATATTTGTGTACTGCAAAATAGTCCCTGTGCTGGAGATTCCCTGTCTGGAGAGCAAACCTTCAAGCCTTTCTCGTCAGGACAGGTCATTAGACAGTCAATTTGGAAGAGTGGGGAAACTTCTATTAACATGACAGAATGACAGAATTTTAATCAAATTGAGAAAATTGTAATCCCACCAGAAGTTGAAATGGCTCTTGGCTCCTGAGATAGAATTACTATTTCCCAGGAGGATTTTTTGATTTCTCTTTCTAGGAGACCAAGAAGTTTAGGGGGGAACTGTGGGCTGTCCTTACCATTAATTTCTGAGAAACTCAAGTGATGCCCATATACTTCTGAAGCCATGTCGTACAGTATGACTACATGATCACCCACAAATGCCTTCCAGTGAAATTTATGTAACACCAAGTGAAAAGGGAACTGGTGTTGGAAAATACCAATTGAATCACCTCTCAATAACTTTAAGGACAGTTTACACAAGCATTCCAGCTCTTGATTGTGATCTTTTATACATTAAAGCTTGCTTCTTAAAAAGCCAGATGAAAATCTCTCATAGCAGTCTGTCTTTTATGTGAATTATCAGTGCTATACAGTCTGTTATCCAGTCCCCTGGAAATATGTCAGGCCTCTGGTTCCTAAGATTAACTTATAACTGCTTAAAGATTTATTCTTCTACTTTCTCACTGTATGTTAAGTTGAAATTATATATGTCCTTATTTATTTTGATTGAACAATATTAAATGGATTATTATTTAACTTCATAAAAACATTTTAAAAAATCTATTCATTCATAAACAAGTAGAAATGGCATAGCTTCACCCTTCCAAAATCCTTGTTTAAGGGATTTAGTAGACCACTTCATGTATACTTAGTCATAAAGACCATTTTGATTTGCACTGAAATATTTCTTTGGGAGAAATTATTACTTCCTTAAGGAAACTAAACAGCTACCAGATCCTGCAACATAGGTCAGATCTGTATTACTCTCTGCAGATCACTATAAGTAAAAATTTCTTCTCTTCTATAGTATCAACCTGTAGCACTCAGCTATCCCCACCAGTGTACGCGTATGGGTGTAAAAATGCATGCATATGAAACAAAGAACAGAATATGCTGTAGAACTACAAAATGAGGGGAAAGAGTGTCTCAGTAAGATTGAAATATTTTCATTTGTTAGTCAGGATCAGCTGAATTTTTATTATCCCTGGCAGAATTTTTCTTGACTTTTTCTTACACTACTCACTGCACCACAGACTTTTGGAACAACAAACACGGTCAAAACGTATTCAGCAAAATTCATCAGAGATGGAGCATCAAAGTATTTCTTTTATTCAGACAACAGAGGCCAAACACTCACTTTTGGAAGCCCTGAAAGACTCATCTACAGTCACCCAGAAAATATTTGGTGGAGGAAGGTTAATGGGACCAGAAATCCCTCATTAAAGGGAGCAAGGTAACTTTGCAAGAATCAGGCTTGTCTCTGTGGAATTCTGTCTATGTGGGGTACAGTTTTTTCTCATAATTTTTTAAGCAAATTACAGTGATTGGTTGTTTAGCTGTGGTTGTTTCATGTTCTGGAGAAGACAGAAGGCTGATGGGGCCGGAGATTTTATGAGACCAGAAATTAGGCAGAGAGGAGCCACGGCTGGTATAATTCAGCTCTTATCCAGTCCCTGAGAGAGTAACAATCAGTAGTCAGTTGTCTCCTGTGTGGCAGTGCACCAGCATATCCCACCCTTTAGCCAGCCAAGCAGGTGTAAGAGATGTAGCAAGGATTTGGGAATAGTGTGAGGAGTAAAGGAGGTTAGGGGGTTTGGTATAAAAGACAGGCTTTATTACTTTTGCAGCTGAAGGAATAACCTCCTCAGCTACAGGAGCTGTGATCAAGGGGCCATACAATTGTTTAAGCCACAAAAGGAGAAGGATGGCTTTTGAACCCCCCTTGCTATGAAGGGGTTTCAGTCCACCGCTCCAGTTTCTCAGAAGTGAGAACCACAAGTTAGTCTGCAACTTGGCATGGAGCCAAGTTTCTGCTGAAACCTTACGACTATGCAGAAAAGGAATGCAAGATTTATGGGGCCAGTGAGGGAGACTAAGCAAATGGCCATCTAATTCTGTAGTTCAGAGATGAGGACATTTCCTTGAGAACTGCACCCTTGCAACAGAGAGACCACATAGTCAAAATAACAAGTATGTGAACAGTGCCAATTATAAACAACTTTAACAACACAACAGAACTTGTGGTTTGATTTTTTTTCTTTGTTTGGGGTATTTTTGGATTTTTTTCCTTCACTTACCCATTTTACAACAAGCAGGGATGAGGCTTATTCTTCTGAATAAATCTTCCCTTCCCCAGATGGAAAGAAGGGGCCAAAACATAAAGAGACGTCTGAACACTGTAGCTCAGATACATGTGTTATAACATTGCAACATTCACGATTATTATCACAGGGGCCATAAATGGGGCTCTTTTCAAGACTCCTTCCATTTCCACAAACAGCTGCTGCCAGCTGAGGAATTTGGGCTGAGCTATGTCTAATTCCCAGCCGTGATCATCAGCGGCTTCTCTCCCAGCAGCAGAGGCCACCTCTCCAGCAGCTGCCTGCACTGAATGTACACGCTGCTGTGTGCTCTCCCCTGCTCCAAGCCCAGCTCTGCCTCATCCCACTGACAAACAGAAACCCTCTTGGGGGTGAACGTCCTTGGTAAATCCCTCAGTGGACTCTGGGGCAAATGGGGTGAACAGCAAGCCGACAGAGGCAGGGCACTTAGTCACGGAAAATAACACAACTCAAGGACTTCTTTCTGAAAGGATGGCAAGGAGCTTAACACAGCTTTGAATGCTTTGACTTAGAAAAGTTCACTGATGCTTTCCCAAGCTATGTGCTTCAGTATTTACTGGAATTTTTTCTCTATTTTCTGTCATTATTTACATCCTACCATCCATGAAATAATAAACAGTTGTCTTTCTCTACAGAGTATTTGCAGAATCCTTCTCCCTCCCACTTTCAAAGTAAAAGTTTGTTTTCCACCTTCCTCTTTCTTACAATGAAATCAGAAATATTAATATTTTTCTAAGAGATGTAAAAAAGCAGTGTCTGTTGGAATGCATGAAGCTCTTAGAATACATCTTAAAGACGATTCACAACTTTTTTTTCCTGTTCTTCTGTCTATAAGACTCATCTTCCATTAAGATCCATTTTGGCCTTATTTTTATCATAGATTATTGTTTTTGTATACTTCTGATCCTTCCCACGGGAAAGAACAAGTAAATTATCTCCTGCTGAGGTGACCTCTCACAAAGGTGGGCCTACTGATATGTTTCTACACAGTTTCTTTTTCCAAAAAGTTGCGATGCTGCTTCCCAGAACAGAATGAGGAACACAGAAAAATAGAAATAAATTCACACATTATGATCAAATGCATAATTCCTCATTGTGATAGTACTAATAATCATAAAGGCCCTAGCAAAATTTTAAAAAGGAATGCATTAACTGCTCTTTTCCATTTCTTCCTATTCTGTGTAGTGAACGCATATTTCAAAGTCTAACGGATATTGCAAGCTACAGATGTTATGAATTATTTTTCAGTGCTAGTCACATTTTTGGTACAAATAGATTCAGCCTTCTGGCTCCAAAAGTTAATACCTAAGAGTAATGATATATTCTTGAAACTAAAAATCAAGCAACTTCTATTTCTCTGTTCTTTCTAACTGACTTTTAATTTCAAAGGTCTGGAAGGTACATGCCTTCTCAAGAAGTACTGAAGTATTTTAGAAAGGCAGAAAAACATTCTAAAATAATCATGAGACTTCAGGGATTAAGACATTAAACAATAATAAAAAAAAATAATCAAGTATTACGAGTTTTCTGAACTCCTAGAATTTCCAGCTTTACATTTCCCACTGTCATGGTTACAGACATGAAACATCCCATCAGAGAATAGCAACTGTCCTGTGTGATTCATGCAATCTGCCAGGACTGTGTGCATAATGGCTTTAGTCAAAGTGGATGCATTGCAGATGTACCATCTACGAGTACTCATGCATTAAGGTGAAATGCTTATTTCTGACGAGTATTTTACAGTATTCAGAAGAGAGAATTTCAATGGCTCAAAAAAAGTGAGCATTATCTAACAAAATGCATTTTGAATGATCCTTTGGAGTAATATAATTTGATTTTTGCCTGGTTCATCATTTAACCAACAGGAAACAGATGACAATTTAAGGATAGCTCCCTCAGTCTTATTTTGGGATTTACCAGAATCAGCCCTAACATCATGTAGCAGCCATAAAGAGTCATTTGTGGGGGGATCTTCTCTGGTTTCAAGTAAACTTATCCCTTCCTGTTCTGACCACATGGTCATTGCACAGACCTAGTTTTATTATGATCTGAGGGCAGATGTGTTCCTGGTTATTTTTAACATAGCTATTTTTCATAAATTTTGTAGGACTGTTTTCAACGTACTTACATGCAAACAAAGCATGGAAGAAGCTGCTGTGGCAGTGCCTGGACATAGTAAATAATATTAAAATAAATGTTGGAAGAGTATTTTCTGACTGAACTGAGGAGTCTGCGAACCTGCTAGTTCCCTCTTTCTACCAGATGGTATTGCATATATCCTTGTAACTCTTAGATATTTCTGCTTTGTTACTTATTTTGTTTGTTAGTCATTTAGTGACAGACCTTCCCAAGGTTCAGCTGTCCCTGTAACAGTCATCTCCAGCCCAGAGGATGGAAACTCTCTGGCATAAAGTGAAAGAATAAAGAAGAGATATTAAATTTTGTCACCTAACCCTGAAAACAGTAACATTTTCATTCAGTTCTTGTATTAGATTCCGTCTTCCTTTTTCCTTTCCTGAATCTGAAACTTTCTATGCATCTCCTTTTTTTAATCATTTCAGTTACAGCTTCTCTTTCCTTTCCCATCTTTGCTTCCCAAATGTAAAGGATCAGTACAATCTTCCCAACCTGAAGATATGGAAATCAAAGCTGAAGACCTAATTGAATTTAAAGAAAGGAATTGCATCAGACCTGAATGACAGCATAGGTTTTTGGTCCTGTTTGGCTAACTATCTTAGGCCTTTACTCCTACACCTCTTAGGTAAAGATATTCAGCGAAGAGTTTGGGTATGGCACCAACACAAACACTCTTCTTCCACGTCATCCTTAAAATATGAAATAATTGAGAGCCTATTCAGTTTCTGAGGCCCACACTGGAGAAGTAGTTGGGAAAGTACGCACTCCTGTATAGCAAGTGAGGTCATCCTAGGCTTTCACATTTTAAGTGATGCAGGAGGTGCGGGCAAAAACTGGTTTTGGAATAAACTACTGCACGTTTCTGTTGTGCTGATGATGTATTACAGAATCAGACTGTAGCTCCATTTACACTTGCACACATCTAATATATTGTAGCATTTCTATAAATAATCTGTCCATTTGTTGTGTTGACATTAAATCCCTAAAGTTGTCATGAAATTAGGTGGGCAGAAAAGGTTTCTTGTTTTCCCCACTTTTTTTTGAATATATAAATACTTAAAGCGTCCCTTTTCTTACTGAAATTAAAACTGTTAAGTGTCCTCTCCTTAAAAGATTTTTTGTAGCAACTCCAAGCACTCCAAATAGATCCCACGAAACAAATGTAAAGCTGATATGGGATGTTCTCCTGGATGCCCTCTCACTTGCATGTATGCAAAAAGGACACAAATTCTTTAAATACTTCTTTTCACCTTTTTGATTCCTGATTGACTGCCGAAGAAGTAGAGTGGCCTATATAGCACATGTTATCCTGCTAACAACAGGGTCATTTGTACAAAGCTGTTCGAATCCTGTAATCGGTCCTGTAAGTTGAAAACTAAAACTCAGCCTCTTCACTCCTCCCACAAAAAACCCTGTGCAGCCATGGTCCTTGGTCTTAAGGTCCCTTTGTGTCTATGTTCATTGTTTCCATCTTTTTCCTTGCAAAGAAGCCAAAGAACAAGTTCTACTCCACCCATCTACTTTGCTTTCATAGCGTGAAAGATAATAATGCTCTGTGTTAATGACCTCTAAAATATAATACAATAAAAGAGACCTAGAATTTCAACATTTGTCACTGTTGTTTGTCAGGGCAAGCATGTAAAGCAGGAGAAATAGGTTTTTTAAAATTGCAGTGCATTCTGAAGGATTTGTTCTTAGATTTGAACTTCAGAAAAAGATAAAAATATACTCAGAAAAATACTCTTTTTCTCTGTAATCTGATTTTCTTCTTTTAGTCCGCTTCCTTTTAATCACATGACAGATCCAGTACATGGGTAAAGCAAAATACAGACCAGTGACTCCAAAGTTGGTAAGGAGGGGACACTCACAAATCTGGGTTAGAGAGAAGTGTTTTGAAAATCTGTATTAAACTAGAATCTTTTCCAAATACCATGATAACTGGGCTCTGTGACCAGAGATTTCCTGAGTAGCTGGAAGCTAATACTGGCAGTTCCTTGCTGTTATCATTGGTGGCTTCACATAGGACTCAAATTCCTAAGTGTCCTCCCTGTCGGCAGTGGGTTCTCAGTGGACGTTGGGAAGAAGCCTTTGGACTCCTCAGCTCTTCCTAAGTCTTGTCTGGGAACCTTTCGTAGTTGAATAGCAGAGGCTTTATGTTGTGACAAAATGGATAGTTTTTACATAGTTACATGTGTTGCAAAGTGTTAAGAAAATAAAACATACACTCTTGATGTTGATAATGCTAGTAGGTGTCAACAGTGATTCTTTAGTATATTTCAGCAACTGTAATCACAGAATCAGAGAATGTTAGGGATCTTGAAAGATCATCTGGTCCAACCGCCATGCCAGAGCAGGATCACCTAGATTAATTCAGAATCACCTAGATTAGGTCACAATCACCTGCTATGACTTCTAATAATTGACTCACATTTTATTAGCTATTTATTTGTGCATTGGGAAATTTTAGCAATGAACTCTTGTTGTAGTGCAAACCAGAAAACAGTCACTTCTTGTACCACTTGAACTCGGCAGTCTGGATTTTCATTCCTGCTACTAGGCTTTCTAAAAGGGCCTTTCCTAGTCTGAAGTAACCAAACAAATTTTCTAAAAAAACAAAATTAAAAAAAAAAACAAACAACAAAAAACCACACAGACTTGGTAACTATTACCTTGGAGTAAGAGGCTAATAAAGAAGGGATGTATTTAGAGTGCATTAATTTTCACCTGGAATTGTGTTTATCAACTGGAACTGGACATCAGCAATTTAGGTTACGATGCAACAAGCCCTGTCCTTTACTGTTACATTGGCAAAAACTAATGACTTCTTGTTAATATAAAGCAGTCTACATTCAGGCCAATTTTTTTTTCCTTAACAACTTTTCAAGAATGTTTTCTAATTATTGGGTTATTGACTTAATAATTTTTCAGGATATCCTGAGTACAGAGCTTTAATTCATGCTTCTTTAACTTTCCAGGTATTCAAAAAAACTGTATCTAAGCAGTATATATAGAGAAAAAAGTCAATCATCCATGGCAAATTTATTACAAAATAATGCTGTTAATCTGGGGGTTTTTTTTCATGCTTTAATTTTATTACATATAAATTCATTAGGCTGAAAATAAGTTGTATAGCCTCAAGTGGTCATTGAGGCACTATGTTGGCAATTTAACTCTCCAAGAGTGATGTATCCTTTCTGTCACTGGCATCCATCTTAGACAGGATGAAGTTTCCCATGGGGCAGTTGCCTAACTCTCCCCATGGTTATGAAAGAAGCTCAGATGATTTTCAGATAGCAAACATCACCTGAGATCACTTCTGTATTACAGATAATACCTGTAATACTTCCTTATAGGTCCTCCAGTCTGATCTCCAACATGTTAAGAATGTTAGAGTTCACTCAGTTAGCATGTGGAAAACCCAATGACTTGTGTTTGATGACAGCATAAGTGGTGTTTAGCTAAAGAACATTGCCCAAAAAGGCATTTAGTCTTCAGATTTAAGGCCACAGTACAGCTATGTAGAGGATACTCAAGGTATAAGTGACAGTATATTTTCCCAGATTCCATGGTTCCATTTATATTGATAATATTTTTTGTTAAATGATCCAATTCCATGAAATTAGGATATTTCATGAGAGTCTCAGCTTCTATTACGTATAAAAGGAGTACATCTCTAGTCTTTATTGTTAGAAGGAAAAACGCAAACAAAAAAAAAAAAGGAATAACTTGTCCTAAAGGCTCAGCAATCGCTATTTAAATTAATAAAACCTATTTTTATTTTAAAATTATATTTGTTAATGTCTGACAATTCAAGAATCCATGCTTTCTCTTATTATATCTTTAGAAACCTGTAAGATTTTAAGCTAAACATTTAACTTTAGGAATCATGTTTTTAAAAGGTTGGTAAACATTCAAATAATGGCAGGGATTCTAAAGCTAAGTACACAATAGTAAGTAACCCTATCTGTTTTCTTGAACTTATAAAATGACTAAGATTGATCACCAATAAGGTGCATATTATTTTTCTTGAAAAAGATTTTATGTTGACAACAGAAATTCAAATCAAGATTTATCCCAAAGGAGATAATTTCCCTTATAACGAGGTTCCAAACTGAAGTCATGATCAGAAAATGGATGTTCAGATGATTCTGAAAGATTTTATACAATGAGATACATCATCTTTTGTCAGAAAATAAATTAGCTGTTGTCAGGTTACCATGGTTCAGGTATTGAAGAGTCATCAGTTAATACAATTTAGACATTGTATGTGTTCCTATAAACTGTCTCATGCTACTGGATCCCTGTAATAACGCTTCACATATTTATGAGCTTTTCGCCCATTGATCTCAAAGTGCTTTTCAAACACACTCGAACATCCATACTGAGTTTCATATAAGCTTTTTTACTTTACAGCTGGAGCAGCTCTGCCCTGTTGAGCTATGAGTAAAATTCCAGTTTAAACTATAATACTGCCTGACCTGTAATTACTGACATCCATCTCTTACACACCTTTTAGAGACCACAAAACCTCTGTGGATGCTCACAGCATCTCACAGCTGGAGGGACTTCCCCTACGTCCTGTGAAGTCTCCAAGGAAGGCGATCTCATCGGATCCTGCAGAACAGACACGGCTCACTTCATAAGGGGCTGACAGACTTATCTGAAGGTGAAGTAAAGCTCTGACCACCACCTCCAAATGCACTTACAGAGCATTCTGCATGTGCTGCAGGACTGAATAATCACACATGTCCTACTGTCTACCAGAGCACTCTGGGAGGAACCTTTTCTTGAGACTCCCTCTGGGAGGATGAGACTTTAAAAGGAACAGTTAATCCTTGTTAGGGCTTTTATGAGGCATGTTTGCCTGGCCAAACGACTGCACATCTTCCCGGTATTTATTATTTTAAAGCATGAAGACCTGTCTTTGACCAGCTATATCAGCTACTCCTTACCTGCAGTGTGTGCTAATGAGGATGTTTGTGAGTTCTATGGAAAGTCTGGCTGCAGCATAGCAACACCTTATAGTGAGGTCTGATTCAAAAGTAAACCTGTGGCTCCCTTTTAGCAAGAGGAAGCAGATTCAGAAAAAGTAGTGCTTTTGTAAAGACACCATGGTGGCCTTCTTTGATGAGATCCTCAGGCCTGTTGCACAAAGGTAATACAACTCATATGAGTTAGGCACATGGGGTTCTGCTCTCAATCTGTCAGTAACCACAGCTCAGAGAAAATTCTTCTTTGGGGTGTGAGAAGACAGCATTCTCCTTCCTGCTAACTCAGCTCTTGGCTTGGAGGCAAAATAAATTAATTCAGAGTTATGTGCTTAGGAAGATGTGACTGAAGCTTAAAAATACAGGAATGCAAAAATTCAGCTGACAAGAGTGTAATTGGACCACTGGGCAATTTTTTTTGCCTGTTTTTATTGAATTTGGATTATTTTATTTTATTTTTATTATTCCCTTTCATTACTCATGACACAAGAGACTAACCTGATCTCTGGACCCTGGATATGGCTGTTCTCCTGTGGTTTATTCACGTAACTCTGTCAGATAGCTGGCTCTTTCCTTACAAAGCAAGAGTCTACAAACAACAAATGCCCCTCCCTCTGGGCACAAAAATAAAATGTGTTGAGCAAGATGAGACTTCTCCATAAGTAGTCAACATTAGGGTCCTCCAGATACCTTGCTCTGACATTCCCTTTGCACCCAGGGGCTGCAGAGAGCCTTCCTTTCATACCAGAGACTGAGAGAAAGAAAGGTCCTAATCCGGATTTCAACTTTCTTTTGTGGGACATAATTTAGTAAACTCTTAATATACCACTGCAAGAAGTTTTGTTATTGCTTGAAGGTATTCTTCAATTAGTGCCCATGGGACTAGATGACTAAATTTGAAATTATTGAAGGAGGGAGGTAGCTAATTTTATTGGGTCAGAAATGCCTGGAGCTGAATGGAGAAGCAGGTCAGGAGCAGTGATTAGCAGGGAGCAGAACTGTCATTGGTGGTTTCATGGCCCCCATGTGCATGTTGCCTTCCTGATTGCTGTGCCCCAAGCACCCTTCATCCTACGGGCCAGGAACATACTAGGTCGTCCTGACAGGACCTCCACAGTTGGCAACAACATTTTTGAGCTCTTGGGGCCAGCTCCTGGCTCTCCTCAAGATAGCAGGTAAATCTGACCTTGTCTGAGTCATACAGAAATGGATTTAAGGTTGGAAGAGAGGAGAGCAGAGGGAACATATGCCCTCTGAGTAAGGCCCCTGAGTGAGCAGGCAACACACTCAACTGGAGCGCAGAAGTGGCCATCAAACCTGAGCCTTGGCGAGCCTCCCACTTGGGCCACAACCCGTCAGGGCTGTCATAGCCACACGTGACAAGGATGGATGAAACTTAATACCAAGGCTGGGGAATTATGAATGATTATGACTTCCTAGAGCACTGTCAGGGAAATATTATTTATTTTTCAGGTCTGCACATTTTAAGCCCAGAGAGATCTCTCTTCCTTCATGCCCAGAGGCTGGATGTTATCAGCCTAGCCACTTCAAAAGCACAATCTTTTTGTTGCAGTATCTGCATCATGTGGGTTTAAAACACGCTCAAAATACCTCTCTCTCTTATCATCCCTCTCTAAATTATCTGGGAAACACAGACCTGGGCCCTTAATTGCTGTATTTTTGCACCTCCTTGTCAGTATGGAACTCTGTTAACCCAGAAGCATCTGCAAGCAGCAGACTGTAGTGCAGTTCTTCTGACAGAAAGTGTGTGTGAAGGAGAACTGAATGTACATGGGAACAAGTATAGCAACAAAGGGTTCCTGTGTGAATATCCCTACTTTTTTACCAAGTGAAAGCTCCTTACATTCTGCAGAATTGAAGCAGACTGGGGACAAGTTCCCAAAATAACTTAAATTCCATCAGCATTATCCAGTGTAACAACAAAACCTAGACCTTCATGGCATGTGGGTCAACCTCCTTCCCACTCCCCATCCCGTGTTTCCTACTATCTGACACCTAAACAGTAAAAAAAGAAAGTATCTTTTAACAGGGTTGGTACTTTATGAAAGCTTTATGAATTCATATCTAGGTTAGTCCATGCTCATTTGTGCAACTTGGCTTGCGTTATTCACTGGGTCTTTGCCAAACATATCTGCTGCGTAATTATGTGGCTTGCTTTAATAAATTCGCAGAAATTTCTAGGGATGTGACTAATGTTTCCCCCTCCTTTCTGTAATTATACGGCACCCACCACAATGAGACACAGGTCCTAATTGGTAAATTTATGCCATGATTTACAGTAATTATCAAAGCCAATAATGTAACAAAGGAAAATAGAAACACCCAGCTATACATTTAAAAAGCTGAAAGAAGCCTTTTCTTAAAAAAAGACAAAACAAACTTGTATAAAATCATAAGATAATTTGTCTGTCCACTGAGTAAATTGCCTAATTTTCTTGTGAGCAACACCAGCTTTTATTGATTTTTCTGCACTGCACACTGACTTAGACTGAATAATATTGGCTTAAACCAAGAGCAGTCTCACTGAAGTCAGCTTCATTACTTGAGATTTCTGCATGGGAAAGTCAAATACAGTGATGGCAGGCATGGCTTCACATCCTGCTGGTCTGGCTGTGCAGACAAGCCCTTGTACATGAGGGAGTAAAAGGAGTTTATGAGAAAGGTTCTCATGGTTTCAGCTTGAACAGTGTCTAAGAAAGATATTTAATAAGGAGCTCCAAAATGTGTTCATTGTTTTGGAGTGTTTCCAAGCTCTTTCTTCCAAAGAGTTGTTTCCAGCATATATGATTCAGAGCTGGTTATTCCGTGCTCATGTATTCCAATGGAAATGGGATGATTTCTATGTTGAGGTACTAGGCAGTATGATTAAGGGTCTTATAACTTGGACCATGCAATTTAGAAACTTTTAAAATATTTCCATCCTCACATCTGACCTCACTGAATTTATTCAATATGCATTTGAAGGAACAGCCTTGAAAAGTTATTTTCTCTACAACAGAAATCTGTGGTCTTTCAAAGAACAAATGAAATGTACAAACAGAAAATATAGGTTAAAAAATCAAATATTCTTTGTGGTTACAACAAATGTCCATCTTGTCAGGGCTTTATGGCCTACTTCATATAATACACTCTAGCTAACAGTAACTGTAGCATATTTCTTTGAAAAAAAACAGTTGCACAGTGGAAGTACGTGGCAGCCTCACTGTCTAGAATGTAAATATATATTCTATGAAGACATCCTTGGGCTTACCTAGGTCAGAGCACTGCACCACACGGAGATGGCACTGGCAGCGGAAGGGGCACACTGGTCCAAATCCAGATATGACAGGATCGTCCGTTGGAGGCATATCAGCTGACCCTTCATCCTCCAGCATAAAGTCAAAGAGGCCCTGCTGGTGGAACGGCTTGGCCAAGCATGCTGGCAGCAGTAGAACAAAGAGAAGAGCCAGCTTCATGGCTTAGTTCATCGATGTCAGGCAGAACCTGGGGATCGAAGCAGTACGTTTACAATTAAAGTAGCAGTTTCCCATATCTGCACAGTTCCTCCTGAAGGAGGTCCAGCATATCCACCAGTTGCATAACTCTTCCTTTTAATAAATGAAAACTGAATTGTGAAAATAGGACGGTTATATGATAGGAGTCTGCTAACTGCTTGTTAATAGGATTTTTTTTTTACAGAGCAGTTTAAAGGCAACTGTAAACACATCTGTTTGGATATTTAGAGTAATATTTATTAGGAACAGGCAGCGCTGTCAACTTTGTTATGCAAAACAGTCAAAACAATAAGCCACATTTTCCATGTGTTTCTTCTGCCAACGTAACAGTCTATTTGATTTCATTAGCATTTGTTTCATAGCAATGGCTTTGTCCCCTGGGGATGAACCTGAGGTTCTCAAACTCACTGTAATGCAGTATTTCATGTCTTGACAAATATTTTTTTTTCTAAGTGCCAGCTTGCTGTGTGTTTTAAATTATAGTCTAGTAAAACTGACTGAGAAAGAGTAAGATCTAGTGATGGGGTTGAGAGAGAAGGGAAGATCTTTAACAGTTTTAATGAGCTATATTTCTGTCCCAGTTTAAGCAGCACAACAAAATGGAATACAATGTTATGTTACATTGGATATTCTTGGCTTTCTATCAGAGTTTTTGGCTAGAGGATTTTATGATGTAAACACAGCACCCTGAAAATCCTCCACTTTGCTTTTCATAAGTATTTGAATTGATGCTCGTAGTATTGTCAGCACACTTTCTAATGGGACTTCAGGGCCTCATTTTGCAGACTTTCATGCTCAGGAGCAACTCTATGCAAATATGTATTGCCATAGATATTAAGAAAGATAACTGCTCGACTACACGTTCTCAGAACCTAGGCCTAAATTCATTTCAACACACTGCACATTGTGCTACCTGTGTTGTTATGTGCTAAGGAGAAGTTACAAAACAGCTATTTACAGGTTTTGTATCAAGGCTGTATAGTTCACTTAAATTTCTGAAAATTATTTTCTTTTACTATTTATTTTATATAAGGAAGCTTACCTTTTACAAAATTTCATGGGTCTAAAAACAACCCACAAGAAACTTGCCTTCAAGTTGCCAAGTGGACAGAAAGGCAAACTTGTCATTTAGGATCCTTTTCTTCAAGTGTATGGCATAGTCCTGAATACATAAATTGCTTTTTGTAATGAAAGCAAAAATTTTCACTTTCTTCCTCAGGTGAAGACTTCCCAAATACGTTGTCTGGGCACTCACTAGCTGGTATTATTTTTTTTTTCCCAGCAGAAGTTATCTAACAGTTAGGGGCGTGGTATAGAGTTTCTCAGCTCCACACTAACTAAAGAAAGATTAAAAAAAAAAAAAAGGATGAGCCAGAGGAGGACTGTTTTCTCTATACAATGACATATGGAACCTACCAGGCAGATGACTAATGTGGGCAGCTGATGTTAGGTGAGAGTGGTGTACTGAGGCCTCTCTTTCTAGAATACCACATCCAGGTACTCTAATAGGAGTGATGACTATAAAAAAAAAGCTAAAATCTTAAAAGCACAGGCCTGGAATTAGATACAATCCGTATTGTGATTGGGTACTATTTCTTCTATAAATTTCTACCTGCAGATGCCAATAACACTATCCTGCAGAAACCTTTAGGGCTCAGTCTTTTGAAAATTATGAGGTTACCCTCTAAAATATGCTAGCGTTTTTAAACCATAGCTTACATTTCTGTCATCTACCTAACAGGAAGACAGGTCTCTAGCATCTTCAGATGTCCTAAAGCCTTCAAAGTTACTTCACGTGGAGTAACACATTGTTTCTGTTGCCTGTTTAAGAGACATAGTTGTTTCCTTAGTTGAACTTGAAAGTATTTTCTATTCCTGGAGCAGGTACATTACCTACTGCACAGAGGGGTTTAGCAGACACCAACGTCAACTAGAGGGTCAGAGCATTCTAGTATGTCCCGTTAGACTAGCTCAGTGCTGCGCAATCTTGTGCCATATAGCAGGGGTAGTCTGTGTCTCCATGTGGGCCATGCTCCTGTGCTCCCTCCTTCCATGGCTCCCCACAAACATGGGGGGCTGTGTTCCTTCCCCAGAAACACCCCCATGATTCATGCGGAGTACACATGGAAAAGTAAGAGTGTCAAAGCAAAGTGCTGTTAATATATGGTGGTGAGTTCTTACCACAGTTTAATCTAAAATAAGAATTTTGAAATAATCATTATTAGGTATGAATTATTGTAAAACAATAATGCAATTTATTAATAGTACAAAATGAGAAGACAAATTTGCTAAATCATCATCATTCATCATAATAAGCTGCCTGGCGAAAACGATCAATAAAACATTACCTCAGCACAACTTATTTTTCAAAATGTAAATTTACATCAGTAAAGATAGAGAATGCTGCCCACAAACTCTGGTGTGGCAGTGGCAGTTTAAAGAGTTTCCTCAACTCTTTATTAAACATTTGTATTTTTAAAAAATATTTGTAAATATTTAAAACTGCTTGTATTTGCCCCCAGGGTCACTGCTGGAGCACTGTCCATCCAAAGAATACGCAATCAGGATCTTATTCTGGAGTTAAATTACTACTGCTCAAAAAAAAACCCCAAAAACAATGTAAAGGCAGTTTGGGAATGTCTTCACACTCTACTTCTTGTTCACATTAATATTCATGACTTTACTTATCTCAGTTAATCCGACGTAGGCCTTTTATTTTATTTCCTGTTTTGTTAAAACTATAATAAAATTGGTAAGAGCTATGTATTAAGGAAAACTATAGGACAACAAAGGATATCAAGGACCTAATCTGAGGACACAGCAGAGAAAATAGCAGACACAAGCTACACATTAATCAGGAAATAGGAACAGATATGTGCCTGCATGTCTTTATTCATGTACGTATTTGTACTGCAGGCACACATAGCTGCTCTTATTGTTTGCATGTGTAAATGAACATAAACATTTTGAGAAAAAGATATACACAAAACTGTACTAATAAGAAATGTTTACATTTCCCTTGCAAAAAAAAAACAAACAAAAAAAAAGCAGGAGAGAGGGGAAAAAAAAACCCCTGAATTCTTAAAGGTCTGTGACACAATATTTATGTCTGAAGGACATAAATGTTTAAATTTGCTTTAATTATGTGTTTACAATGAGGAAGACTTTTCCACAAACAGAGGAAACTATACCATAGACTTGGCCACATTTCAGTTTAAAATACCACTGGAAATATGCTTCATCAGTTCACGTCACCACACTATTGGTGGTCTTCTTGTCAGTTTACCTTAATATTAAGTTTTAAATCTTAGTTCACCTACTGTCAGCAATGTCTCAAAATGCCACAAAAGACAAGTTAAACAATATATGCAGTTTAAAAAAAAAATTCCCTACGTTATATATTTTATCCATTTTGTGTAATAAAGTCTAGATGTGCAAATACAGGAGTTGGAAGTTTTAAAGAGATTAAAACTCTGTTAACAGGAGTTTCAGCTGCAGTAATTTTCTTTTCTACTTTTTCATTCATAGGAACATGCTTTAAATGTGAGTCCCTTGTTTGTACACTGTAGCATAGCACTTTCTAACATTACAAAGGCATACACAGAGCTCGTTTAACCAACTACGATGCATTTTTTCCTCTGAAACTGAAATTATATTCATTAATGATTGAAGTACATATGAAGAAATCCAAATGAAAAAGAAATCACAAAGTGCAGTTTTAAACAGAAATGTAACAACTCATGCATTTTTCACACTCACTACATCACCGATTCTAAACACTGGATGGCAAACAGAGAATATACTGCTACAAAAGTTTACAGTAAGGAAAAAGAAAGGACTATAGCAGTGCTTATACAAATCAAAACAAGAGACAGAACAGTCAAATAAACAGTAGGAAATCTGCACAATCCTTGAGAATGCATTCTCATGTTCACAAGAAACAAAAGTGCTGGATACAAAACTTAACATTACTAAACATTAAGTAGGAATTTTTCCTTGCTTCTCTTAAAATTCAACTAGTTCTTGCCGTAGACTTGCCTGAAGTTTTATTAGTGCAGCATAGTTCAGGAGAATTACTGAAAACCGTACCTTTTAATCCAGGGATTTGCAACAGGAGCTCTCAAAGCTGAGATGTAATTAAACTAAATATTCAACCCAGGCAAAAGACTTTGCAGGTGTGGAAAGGAGGAGGGGGTAAGTTCAGCTCAGTGACTGTCACTTGGTGGAAAACCCTCCTGCTTCTATTCCATAGCACAGTTAAAAAATAAGGTTTCTCTCAATGAACACAATCCAGGCTGACACCCACATTAGATCATATGGTAATGATATGTCTCCTGTATTGTAGCCAGAAACTTTATCAGCTCTTTTGCTTTCTTTTCCTCCTTTTTCTTTTTCATTTACTTTCTTTCTTTTTCATCTGTTTAGAATCCCAAACTACTTGTACACTATAAGACACACGCTTTGCTGTAATTCATCTTATTTTCTTTATGTCCCCACAACATATATTTAGGAAAGTTTTCTTGGTTTTAACTATGTTTTTTTTTCTGACTCATTACTGAGAAAAATGCTTGGCTGTTCCTCTTGTTTATAGTACTTGTAATTCAAGGAAATGATATAAAATTAATCTTGGAGTTAGTCAAAGTGGAGTTTAATATCAGAAAAAAAAGGGTAGCTTTAGGTAAAACTATTTAAACAGATACCAACCTGCCTTTGCTTATGCTATAATCATTGTCAAACCAAGTAGTATATAGTGGAATACATTATTATCCTGTCTAATAATAGAGTTTTTATGTATTTCTTCAAACTGCAGCATGTTTTTGATATATATGAAAATCATGTTTTCATTAGGAGAATGATTCTAACATTTGTGGTTAGAGCTGCTTTATATAAACTTTGCTTTTTTTTACTGCTTTCTCACCAGGACAGCAAAGTAGAGGGGAAATTAGTTTTAAGTGGGTTTTTGAGGTAGGGTTTTTTTTTTGGTTTTTGTTTTTTTTGGGGCAGTGGAGATTTTTTTAAAGCATGAAAAGGAAAAATGTATCTGACTCATTGTTCAGCTTTACATTTTATTTTAGTAATTTCTGTTTTGAGGCAAATATCAATGGAATCTAAAATGCAGTTTCTCGATTCCTGTGCAATTTTAGAACTCTATCACACTGAAAGGAGAGCAAATACAATAATTACTATTTAGGTAGTAATCCAAACACATTGTGAACATGTGTAGCTTCCCTATGCTGTTAGCTGTCCTATCTAAATACTAGAGGCTTATGTCTCTGTGTTTTGACTTGTATCCTTTTATTTCTGCCCCTAGGCTAAGACCAGGTGCAAATCTGAAATTAAAGCCTGAAAAATGTGAAATGATGTTTAAAAGAAGTCTGCATTTTTAGAAACATAATCAACTCTTGAAATTTTAGCCATTATGTTAATTTAATTTAAGGAAGAGCCATTAAAACAGCTCTTATAGTTGTTCTCCTTTGGTGGAAGAAAACATGGCAGAATAATTGGCTGTTAGTTTGAGTCAGTGTAGCACAAAGGTGTAATCAGATATCTTACATCATAGCTCCTTTATATAGTCCATTCTAAAAGTTAAGGATCATTTATTCACTCCTCGTCCTTAAGCTAAATTCTTTCCCTTGCCTCTTCACTGGATTCAAGACTGCTAATGATTTTTGTTGTAATGTTTTTTCTACATCTGATTAGTGATGTTCCAAGCTTTTATGCTTACAACAAAGCCTTATCTTTGTCCAAAAGTGTTGCCATGAGTCTTGCTGAAATCTTGGCTGCATCTTAGTAATGTCAGTTATTTGAACCTTGGTCATCAGCTGCATCTGGTGTTTAAAAACATTTCAAAGTAAGATTTTGATGAGGACCAGGTCAGGGTAAACTTGTTGTCAGTTTGCTTCACAAAACCCATTCATATCCTTTCCCAGTAAAATCGTAATACATTTGTTCTGTTATCTGTTATGGGGTTGAAAGGTGTTATAATTTAATAGCTTAGTCATGTCTTTGATGGCAAGGTGGGGGGATGGACAGCCATTTCTCATTCTTTTTTGTCATAGGCATTAGGGAGAGTCAAACAAAACTGTGAAGATCAAGGCGGGTACAGGTGGAGCATGAGGTGCCTGATGGGTGGACTAGGGGTTCCCAGTCTACCTGCAGAGGAACTGCTGCCCATGGAGGCAGAATTTTCCTACTTGTTCTGTAATAAAGTCCACCCCAAGAAGCTCAGAGACAAAAAGATGCTAACCACCTTTGGGAATGATGAAAACACTTACGCTGCCTGTCAATATTCAGAGTTAGAAGGAATATGTGTTAGGCATCCAAGCTTTCCTAAAGTTCAAAGTGCAGTATGTGGAGGACTGAACAACTGAATGGGAGAGTACTTAGGACATTGAATATTGGTGCAGTACCCAACTAATTGTTTTGAGTAATTTGTGTGCTTTTATGGGAGTGTGAGATCCTTTCTAATACAAGTATTCCTTTAACCCCATTCTTTGTTCCCTGCTATGTCACTCAGAAGACAAACAACTTTTAAACAAAACCAATTCCACAACAATGTTAAATCATTATGTAATTTTAAGGTATAGGACCATACACAGAGCCTAACATCCATTAGCTTTCCTTCCCAGCCTGACCTACTTTGACTACAGCTTAGTCAATATAAAAAAAAAACAAAAAAGGAAAAATAAAGAAAAAAATCAGCCTTGGTTTCTGTACGATTTTATTACTCCAATTTAACAAACTTATAGGGCTACATGCTGCTCCAAATACTGATTCCCAGAAAGTTACAGGCAACAGCATGTTAATGTTATTTATGTAACAGTCTTTTTATTAAATTTTGATGGATAGCATCTGCTTATTTTGCTCTCAGCTTATTTTGTGGACCTTTCAAAGGCCAGTGGTGGGAGAGAAGACAGAAATCCTGCCTGCCTGCTGTTGACTGCTCTGCCTGGGCCCAGTAGAAGTCTCTGCAGGAAGGAGATGAGCAGCTGCTCTGTAAGGAGCAAACATACCCTGGGGGAAGAGCTCCTGGAGTGTGGGGCTGGGCTGGGAGAAAGGCATGTCCAGCAGGCACCCAGCGCTGCCAGCACAGGTTGCAGACTCCTCATAAGTATGGGGAGCCAGCATAATCTGCCCCTGAGGATGGAAAGAAAGGCTTTATTTTAGGGAGCCTGGGAAAAAAAAAAAAAAAAAAAAAGAGTAGCATTTATTGCAATCCAGAATGTTACTGGAATAAAACCAAAGCAGAAAGACAGGATCTGTCCTGTAGAAACATGGTGGCCCGGGGATTCAGGTTCTTCCTCATCCTAAATTTCCATTACAGAAAGAGGCATTTTTCTTAGGTTGCCTTCTAATAGATCCCAGCTTTGATGATCAAAGACTGGTTAGCGTTGTTGTGGTTGTTGTGGTAAGAAAGAAGAGCAGGCAAATCTGCCTCAAAGTCCTCATGAGCTAGCTAGGTAAGTGCCAACCCCCATCAGGAAATGATGAAACCAAATCCCCTGCTTGGCTGCCTCTCAAGGGCCCTCTCCACCTCCTCTGTATCTCATGCCTGAGCTTTACTAGTTCCCTAGCATGGCAGCCTCCATGTTCTGTAATATACTACTGCCCGTTTCTCGTCTTCTTTCCACACGATGCACAATAATTTCTTCCAATCAGCTGTAGTAAACTGCTCTTTTCCATAGCAATGGAGTCCCTCTCCTAAAAATGTGAGTAAATATTGACCCAGGCTTAGTAAATATTGACCCAGGCACAGCCTCACAAGGTAGCTAAAGAGACAGAAATGTAATTTCTGGATATTCTGAGTATCAAAGTTTCCTTTGGTGCTCTGTGACCTCAGCAATGATGGTCCTGAACTTCCTGACATTTCTACAGACCAGAATGACCAGTGTATCAGATTTTGGATGTGTGCTCCCCCTAGCACTATTTTTTTGAAGCCATGAAAACACTTCTTGTATAACTGAACAAAATGCAACCAAACTTCAAAAAAGAAAGCCCTCTCTGCACAACAGTCTCTTCCACCACTGTTTGTCTTCCCTTCTCTCCCTTTTCCACTCTGCAAAAATGTGTACCATGTACCCCTCGTGATCATCTCCCTGCTCTTGTCTGAAGTATGTCTGTGGGATATACAGGTTGCTCTAGGAAGCAAATTAAAATTGTTCCCAGATGAAGTACCTGACATGTGATCATGTCCTTTACTTTGGTCTCTTTTCTTCAGAAAGGCAAATCTGTTCCTGTATTTGACACTGGGTTTTGTTTCTGCTGGTATTTCTGTTCTCTCCTGAATCAAATAATTTTGTCCAGGCGTACCCGGTAGCTGTAGGAGCTAACCACATATCAGTGTAGCCTTACTACTCAAATGCTCTGAACTTAACTTTCACCCTTGATAAAGAAGCCTGTCCTAACTGGAACAGTTAGTAGTGGAACAGGCTGTCCAGGGACTGATGTTCAGTCACCATTCTTGGAAGTATTTAAAAGACATATAAATACAGTGCTTAGTGACATAGTTTGGTAGTGGGCTTGATAGTGTTAGGTTAATGGTTGGACTTAATGATCTTAAAGGACTTTTCCAACCTAAAGAATGCTATGATTCTATAATTACTCCTCACACTTTTGTAGTGTAGACATACATTTTGAGATCGCTGTTACCTATCTGCCTCAAAAAGGAGACAAATAGATAAAACTTTGTATGAGCCCTCCCAGCTCCTAGTCATCCTAGAAACAAAGAATGAGAGAAGAATAAAAGTGATTACGGACCAAAAACTCCAGAACCTTACTTTGACTTTACTTCTTCACCTGTAATCAATGGGAAAGAAAACATACTTAAAAACATTTACTGTCATACACACTGATATATTTCTGTACTAAGATGCTCTATTTGCTGTGTTTTGGTGATAGCATTACCTTTTGCTCGTGCTTGGCTCCTGCATGTCAGCAATCTCTTGTCTTCCAGAAAAATCTCCTACATGAAGGAAAGACTGTACCGGCAGATGCCCCTCACCAAAGGTACCAGGATGCTATAACAGCCTATGGAAGAGAACTTCCCAGGAAGGAGAGTCACTCCGGAACTGTGGGCCACAAAAGAGGGAGCGATGATCAGAGAGGAGATAGGATTAGTTTAGGTAAGAGGAGATGAAATTATAAGTGAGCAGCTGTTTCAACAGATTTTGGCCTTTCTTTACGTTTTACAGTATCTTGAATTGGAGTCCAACCATTTTCAAGAGTCAGATGAAAAATCCGAACCTTAATTCTCATTTTGATGGTCCTTAGATCATGCTCTGGACAAGCCTCATCATCCCAGCTGGATTACACAATGTCCTAGAAAAGGATGACAGTAATTCATGCAAATGTTGGAACGGTACTTGCTGCATGGCCTTTGTTAGTCAGGGGTTATGAACCAGCATTCAAAATGAGACACATCCTGTGCAGCTCTGATCAGCCTATTCCCAGATTATGAAAAACATGTGAATAGCCAGGTCATCCTTGATTTCCAATTTAGTCATCATAGAGAATAAACTTTTTCAGGGAGAGCTAGCAACTGTATCACTGAGGAAAGCCCTGAAAAACAGAGTGGAATAGAAAAATAAAAGAACCTTTACAGTAGGGTTTGTGTCTGTGTCCCTGTACTAAAATTTTCATTTTTGTACATCGGCAATCTGCTAGAGGAAAATAATTAATTTCTAACTTCAGCTAAACATACAGAATGCTGCCTTAGAAGGTATAACCAATGACATAACAAAACTTAACAGTTTTGTTTGGATTATGTGACCTCGCTATAGAGAGGAACTGTTGAGAATCTTAAGGTGCATGGTGATGAGTTACATGAGAACCAACCCTGTCTAAACAGAGTGTGCCCTGTGGAGTTCAAATTAAAAGGATGTGCTTTTCATAACTCTTGAACCTTTGAAGTAACTCATTGCATTTAAGTCCATTTTAAAACATAATAAAGAAAAAGAATGATGTGGGAGCGGAGTCAAAATAGCACAGACGATATCTAGCATTCAGGTTGGAGAAATGATCATGAAAATACTGTACACTGTGCTCAAATTCTACCTGATTTGAACATGTGGAAAAGTAGAATACAAACCTCTTCAAGAAGGGCAAAATGGATGTTCATAAAAAAGGGAAGTATGAAGCTTTTAAATTCATTTTCACACTGTCATGGTTTAGAATTAAAAAAA
>VWZK01013813.1:75621-144843 GCA_013396935.1 Baryphthengus martii
AAAAAAAAAGAAGTCTAGAATATTAAAAAAATAATAAATTCTATCAATATAGAATCAGATTTCTCCTATTTCCAAGATCACTTGGAATTAGGGTCATCAGCCATTAAATACTTCGAGGTTACACTATTGTTCAGGGGACAGTCTTCAAAATATGCATTGCATTTAATTAAGTATTTGAAGAGTCATTTACTCTAACTTTCTATTACCCAGATTTGGGCTTTCTTTTGATTATATTTAAAGCATATTCTACTTTTACTTTTTTAAGTAAGTTCTTCAAAGGATTTCTCAGAGCAAGTAATTGCACTGATGTTCCTCAAAAGTAATTTTCCATAGTCAAACTGGATAAAATATAGTGAGGGTTTCTCAGCAAAAAAAAAAAATAAAAAAAAATTTAATTCTACATGTAAAAACTTTTAAAGTGATGACAATTCCTTCAGCTATAGACTTGCAGTGGATTGTTTATTCATAATTAGAAAAAATGAAGGCTATCCTTTTTCTACATTATTCATCATTACATTTCCTTCTTTACAACATATTTTTCACTTACTTTGTTCCATACTGTGTTCCTGGAGTAACCTTCTGTTCCTGAAAAAAAGCTACATTTTAATTTAGAGGATAGCACACATATCCATTGTATTTCAACTGAATAAAAGTTAAACTATACTTTGATTATGAATATTCTTGATTTGCATTTATTTTTCTCACTTTTGTTGGGTTTTTTTTGGTTCATTTTTTTGTTGGGTTTTTTTGAGTTTTGATTTTTGGTGTTTTTTTTTAAATCTGTGTACGTACCAGATTAATTTATCAGTATGTTGGGACATACCCCCAAGAGACATAAATCATACCATCTTATTGAAACTGCAGCATCCTGTGATTTATGTAATTTCAAAATTTAGCCCCTGAATTTCTTGGCTCATCTTCATCTATCCTAATATACAAGGAACCCAAACCCTTAGAGATCTAAGTCGATGTTTGGAAAAGTGACTAACAGTTTTGCAATATATCTCTAATAAATCTGAGTTTCAAAGAGACTTTCAATGAGCAGTTTTTGAAAATCAGGTTTTGCATAATGCACTGGAGGATGGACACAGAACAGATTCAGGCACCAACACCAGCTAATCACTTTTGAAAATCTCAGCATATCTAACTAGTTTAAATCTACCAAGTAAATTTAAGGATGGAGTTATTTTGCTTTTCATATGAATATTAAATGGAATGATTCAAAATTAATGTATCAGCTTTCTATATAAAAGATGGAAAAAAAAAAGATGGCCTCTGAAAAACCACACATATGCTTGCAAGCAAAAATCTATTCAGAAGCTGCTTTTCAGTTATAAAACCAAAATCACTGTAAATCGGATTTTGGGACTTGGACAGGTTGGAATAGTCATTTTTCATTTTGTTAAAGGTCTTTCACTGTGTTCCTGTACTCTGTGTCTCCTCCAAACTGTTTGAATCAGCTCCACAAGAGGAATTACTTATCTTTCAGTCACGATTAGAAAATTCAGTTCTTCAAGGAATTCACAATGTAACCTGTTCACATTCTGCAATGCCATTTTTGTGTCCATTTAAAATGAGAAATATTTGGCAAAACAAGCAGTGAAATTAAGTCACAAAAATTTTATTTTATTTTTTTTTTCAAATTATAGGTTACACGAGAGAAAAACAGGATTTAAAACTACATCCAAGAAAATGTAATAATTTAGAAGACTTTTCAGAATCTTTCAGGCCTCACAAAAACCTTTCTTTTATGCCTTTATTGATTTTTTTTTTCACCTATCCAACTATATCTATAATTCAGGTTATATTTTAGCCTAAAAAATACCTGCTATTTAGTCTGAAGTACCTATCTAATAACCATAATCGGTTTGTCAAGTGTACTTCCAGAATGGAAACCTGTATGGTTTACAAAGACTCAATTTTGCAACCTCACTTCTTCCATGTCCCAAAGACATTGCATTCCCCCAGCTCCAACAGAATAAAGCTCTGGATTATGGGTTAAGCAGGCTTGCAGGGGAAAGTTAGGGTTACCTAGGCTTAACATTAATCTAATACAATTTTTAATTCACCTGAAATGGCTGGGGTCTCTCATACCCTTCATTATAAGCTTTATCAGGACATGCAGGAGATAGCATGGCCAGGCTGAGAGGCTCAACGATCTGATCAGTCTGATGAGCTCAAGTATTCAACTACAACAACAACAAAACACATTGTTTTGGTGGTAGATCTCTATTTCAACTCTTGCTACCACTTTACATAGCCACATTTCTCCTGACTCCTCTCCACTAATGTTACTAGCCAGACATTTTATCTGAATTTAGAATAGAGTTATGGAGCTCTCACCATCTGCTGAAATTCCCCCTCCTTTCCTGAAAGTCTCCCCACAGCCTCTCAGATTTTGTGTTCGTTGAGACACTTTGGTGCTATTTTCCAGAGCAAGCAGCTTCTTCATATAGTTTCTTTTTCAAGTACTGAATTGAGGATTTATTACAATATGTTTCAGATTAAAGGAGTACAAAATTGGTGGCACTAGAAAAGTACAAAATGCATGAAATGTAACTGCCAAATATGTTGGTGACAGAAAAAAGTTTTTTATAGTTTTTAAAAGTATTCATTGAATTTTGAAAGAAGGTTCAGCCTGTCTGAGAGTATTTTTTTTTTTATGTCTTTTCTTATAAGATTATACCTCAGGATATTTTATTTTTAAAAAAATGAAACCATAATACGGTCTTCTGTTTATAATAAGTTATCAGTGGCTGTAGAGGATGAAAATTCATATTCTTATATTTCAAGTCTGAAACTTTAAAAATAATATCAGATATCTTTCATTGTGGAAAAATAGAATCAAATTACCATTTTATAATGAAAGTTTGTACAATATTTATTGTAACAGTTGTGAGAAAAAAAAAAAAGTGTATTTTGCCTTTTATATATTTCATTTTTTTCACCAAAACAAATATTTAAGTGTGTATTTTCATCTTGCCCAGTTAAAAAGTGGTATGCACTTAAGAATTTGCTATTTTGTACTCTAAAGGGGAGAAGGAGTTGACATTTAATACTGAGGACAGATAAGCCTTGTGCTGGATGCTAAGAGGGGCTATAAAAAAACATTGTGATGACCCTATGATTTTTATGCCTACAAACTCTTGAGTCAGGGCAGCTGGCAATTATACAGTAAATTAGTACAAAATGTTACTTAATTAAACATGACATTTCTAGACATCCAGAGGACTTTACCCCTTTTTTTCCCTAGTTTCATTTTGTTTGTATAAAGCTGTTGAACAGAAGTGACTGATGTGACGTATGCAACTGCTTCACCAATCTGACCCAGAGTGTGCCCTTTGACCAGACTTCTCAGGCTTACCTTAAGTGTAAAAGATTGATTTTGGTTTAGATCTACTGCTTACTGAATTTTGGATTTCTGTGTCAGCTTTTCTGCAGTCCAAGAGGTGGTCCAAGATACATTAACTCATGATTACATAAGGCACAGTAAGAAACTGTGCATCAGTTTCTTAATTCTTCCAGTCTGTTTTGGGAGAACAGTGTACTCAGTATAGGCAGCAACAGAACACAAGGATATTCTCTATCACTGTGGGCAATGGCTTTATATCCACATGTATTCTTATTTAGAAGCTTAAGAATTAAATTATTTTATCAAAAGATTCTTTTGCTTGTCCTCATAATCATCCAGCTCCTTAAAGAGAGAAAGACCCAAAATGATCAGATAGGAAATCTGATTGTCTGAATTGTGTGTATGAAAAAGTCCAACAGTATTTAACAGGAAACAAAATTTGTTTTGTATAATATTTTTAAACCAGCCAACACAATCAAATGGAAAATTAATGAAAAATTTTATTATATAGAGCTCTGTTCTACATCCTGTTCCATATAAAATCCTGTTGAAAGAATCTCATTCATTATTTGTTTCTCTTGGGTTTTGAGTCATTTCTATGAAAGCACATTTATTTTATTCCTTTTTAACTCAATAAGATTTTTCAACAAGCGACTGCAAACTGGAGTCCCACATCTCTTTTATTTAAATGTACGTTAATCATTAACTAGCTATATATTACATAGTAAATATGACATAGTGTTTACAGGGTGGCCAAGCATAATGGAGTGGTTTCCTTCAGCATTCATTGACTTTCAGAATAAAAGTATATTGTATCTAAGGTAAGCTAGCACAATTAATTTGACACTATGAGTTTTATGGCTTGTGGACCTGTAAAACCTATAGACATAAAGTGTGACAAACACTCATCTGAAGCTGATATGCTTTTTGAGCTGATAACCCAGCAACACTTTGTGTCTGTGAAGCGGAAGCTCTTACACACGCTTTCTCAGTGTTGGTGTTCCACTGCAAACTTGTGACAAATTGCAGCATGAAAATCACACTAATAACAACAATGTAGGAGAGAGAACAAAGGAGACCATTTATTCCACCTTCCTATTGTGAGGCAGCATCAAGCAAAACTGCTCTCAGAGATGCTGATCCTTCTCCTGTGGCCATGTCTGCTCCTGCTCCCAGACGGATCCAGGAGTGCTTCATTCCCAGCACTGGATTCTGTTACTCAGCTCTACTGAAGCTTTCCTAATATCAAACATCAGTCTCTGCTACAAATTAAGCCAATTACTCTTTATTCTACTTCTTGTGGGGCTTCATAGTAACCTTTTGCATACTTGAAGAGTGTCATCATTTCCTTCCTAAGACTTCTCTAAAAAACTGCCTATCCTCTAATTCTCGTTACTTTTTTTTTCTCCCAAATCTAATGATTCATTTATTCTCCCACAGATTCTCTTAATTTAATCTTAAAACGGGATACCTAGCACTTTATATGAGTTTCACAAGAGCCTAGATGAGTGGAGTAACTATCCTCTGTGCCTTGTCTGTCACACTAGGTTGGTTTTTTTTTTTTATCTCTATGGAGGCATATATTAATGGTAAAGAACTTTCAAAAGGATTGGCTCTTGCTCTAGTTACCTTTTCCTTGAAAGTGATTAAGCCTCATGTTTTTTTTTTCAGTCTTAACAAATTGGAAGAAAAACCTGGGTTTAGACTAGCAGTCTTTTTTTTTTTTTTTAACAAATCTTTGTCACTGTCTTCTCACAGAATCACAGAATTACTGAGGCTGGAATAGACCTCTGAGATCATCAAGTCCAGCCTATGACCTAACACCACAACATCAACTAGATCATGTCACTAAGTGCCACATCCAATCTTTCCTTAAACACCTTCAGGGATGGCGACTCCACCACTTCCCTGGGCAGTCCATTCCAGGGTTTAATCNGGCACTTGGCCTTGTTGAACCTCATACCATTGGCCTCAGCCCATCGACCAAGCCTGTCCAGGTCTCTCTGCAGCATCTTCCTACCCTCTAGCAGATCGACACTCCCTCCCAACTTGGCGTCATCTGCAAATCTACTAATGGTAGACTCAATCCCCTCATCCAGGTCATCAAGAAAGATGTTGAATAGAATTGGGACCAGTACTGACCACTGGGGGACACCACTGGTCACCGGACACCAACTGGATGTGGCACCATTCACAACCACTCTCTGTGCCCGGTCGTCCAGATAATTTTACCCCAGCGCAGGGTGCACCTGTCCAAGTCATAGGCTGCCAGCTTTTCCAGGAGGATGCTGTGGGAGACTGTGTCAAAGGCTTTGCTGAAGTCTAAGTAGACCATATCCACAGCCTTCCCCTCGTCTACCATGCGGGTCACCCAGTCATAGAAGGAGATCAGATTGGGTAGGCAGGACCTTCCTTTCCTAAACCCATGTTGTCTGGGCATGATCCCCTGGTTGTCTTGTACATGCGGCTTCCAACAAAATAGTTCACAAATCAGAAAGAACTACTTCTTTAAAAACAAAAGTGACTACATGTTCTGAGAAGAAAGAGTTGACGCATCATATTCTGGTTAAAACAGTGTAAAAAAGTGACCATCTTGAGTTTCTGGCTTCTCTGTAGACTTCAAGATTGGTTGAATCAACAAATGTGAGTTCAGCTGTTAAAAGGCTAACATTTCATAACCTCTTAAGGGTTGACAGTGAATATCAGTGCCAAAGCTGTGACAACCATCCTAAAACTAGGGCTAATAACATTTTATTTCAGCTACTTTTGTCTATTATTTTGTACTGATTGTGTAGGCACATTAATCAACACAAACAAAACACACCAAAAGCAGCTCTGATCAGACATGAGCCAAACTCCATTGTGTCTTTGAGGCAGAGCAAGAGATCAGCAACAAAAACATATGTATAATATGGATGTTATTTCTGGACACTGCTCTGCATTTATCAGAGAATGACTAACTGGACATCTACTTCAAATGCCTTCAACTGTGTTAAAAAAAATGCCATGCACAAAATCCACTGTTTTACTCGAGGGATTGTAGACTTGGATTTCTTCAGTTTGCCTGCTGTAAATATTGCAGATTAAAATTCACTATAAGGTCATGTCAACCTACTACAACCAGGTTTACGGCAGTCATTTAAATTGGACTAATTAGCTATTTTACCCTTCAGATATGATTTGTAAATATTTCATGTGAAGTACATATTATTTCCAGGAAATCTTGTGATTTTTTTTAATGTGGTAAAAAAAAATAAATACATTCTTATCTTTTTATATGTGTCTCAAGTAAGAAATTATGGAATAAATTTGCAATGCCATTGAGCCTGGGTTTTCCTCTTCACTGGTATAATAAAACTGTGGAGGCAAATGTTATAGCAATTCACATTTCACATGAAGCAGTTACTGAAGGAATATATTAATACGGGGGCATGCAATGATGTGATTTGTAGACATGAAAGAACAGCCAAGCAACATTCAAATTGCAATTCAACAGGACTGTAGAGTTGTGTAGAAAGAGCAGAGGTTTTTACAACTCTGAAAAGTCTGTGTAATCCAGATACTTTCTTGTGAAAGCTGTTCTTGAATAATGGACATGGAAAAGACAAAATATCTATATTCATTACATTTTGTATTAAATGCTGTTAAATGTAAGACATTCCAGTATGTGAAAATGTGTATCCCTTGAATATCTGAATAGCTTGTGCTCTAGCACACAGTGCTATAAATAATAACTGTTTTCTGGGAATGAGCATTTCTTGTGGAAAAAATACATCACTCATTTAAGATTGAATGTGAATTAGTAAAAGTATTTAAAAAATTAAAAGCCAAAATCAAAAAAGTAAGACATATAAAGGGGGAAGGGGAGAGCTAGATGGAGAAAGATTAAAATTCAATCTATGCCTCTTGCTCGCCAGACTGAATCACTTAAAGTTTTCCTTCCCTAGCACATATATTTTTCTGACATCTTTTTCTATTATTCACCAACGAGACTTAAGAAATATGTACTCTTGAACACTCCCACAGGGTTATACCTCTTTCTACTTTCTCTCATGCTGAGAAATTTCTTCAGTCACTTCTAGAAAAAAAGTATTGATACAAGGCAAATTCCATGTTCAAAGTCTCTTAATTTAAAAAAAATTTTTTTGAAATATTTCTAAAGGACAAGTAGAGTGAATTGAGCACTGGAATAATATAATTAAGCACTAGACTCCTTTCAAGCTTGTATGTCACACAGAGGCCACTGAAAGCAAGCAATTTGACTGGTCACTGACCACTGCCTCTGGTTTTACCCTCTGCAGGGTTTTACCTGTGTGTTTCAGTTGGGCTGCCCTAGTGTAGTTCTAGGGCAGAAGAGTAAAGGCTGTTACAGGCACAACAAAATGATTGTGTAACTTATCTAGGATGGGCTCAGAGGGAAGTACAAGGCTCATGGGCATTCATAAATTAGTAGGAAATCTGTTTACTAAGTATACACTGTGTAGTTAGTTAGATGTGCTCTATTTAACAATCTCTTTGGAACAAGTTATTTGATAAGTGATTTTGTTAATCTAAATTCATTCAGCTTTGCACATAATTTAAGAGCAAACTGGGGTGTTTTTTTTGTCAGAAGAAGCAGGAAGTTCTAAATGCTTATTTAAAAGAGGGCAATGAACACTTTCCAGTATGATGTAAAAGTAAAACAAATACCATTCTCAGCCACATATTGTTCAGACAGACATAGTATAAATAGCTTATACGAGAGGTCGTGAGAAAACTGTCAGAATTAATAGGCTGAGATATGAAAATAGTTTGAGTAGTATTATTATAATGCATTTACTCAAGAGTATTTTCATTTTTCTCCAGTTATACCTCTTTTACCTTATAAAAAAACACTGCAAAATACGGTCATTTTTTTCTTCCAAATAGTTTGTAAGGAAAATTCTGTGTGATATTCTAAATAATAAGTATTGTAATGTATATAGTTTTGCCACTGTTTTTTATCAACAACCATTATGGTAGCAAACATCTAGAAAAACAAAATAAGTGTCATTTATCAAACATAAAAATTTTCCTCAAAAAATTCCCTTTTATTTGCCAAGTTCTGCTTAGACATTTTAAATGTTCTTTCGCAAAACTTTTGGTTTAGTGGATGCCTAAAGTTAAAGGACTTTGTAAAATCTTAGTTGCATACAAGGGAATAATTTTTTTTTCATGATTTCAGTGGCTGTTGAATACAACCATAAATAAACAGGTCAATTTTGTGCATCAGCTTAGTTGTGTTGGCTCAGTGGGAGATGTGGTAATTCAGCACTTCGAAAATGAGACCACATATGTACACAAGTATGTATGTTGAGAATTGTATTAGAAAATTTAAGCTACTGTGAAATCATGTATGAATAAAACATTACAGGAAAAGTAACCAGATATTTCATGTGCTAAAAAAGAAAAGTGTTGGCTCACACACATGTTAATAAAGATTTGTATTTCACTTCTGCAGAATACATTTGGAAGGACCACTAATTTCACTTTGCCTGTACTATTTCTCCGCTAATGATATGAATCCATTTAGCATTTCCTGGCCCAAATATCAAATACTTTATCTTTCCTTGGTATAGGATTGAGCTGACATTCTTCATCTAGGGATATTTGGGAAATAGCATGTAATATACTGCTACGTGTTAGTTACTGCTGAGTTTTGTTTTATGACCATACACATGCAGAGTATTGGAGCAGGCAGAGAACCAGCCTCTGTTTGTGAATTAACACTCAGTGTATTAGTCAGACAGAATGCACAGGCTTCTTGGCAGCATTCCTCTTTGCTAGTAATATCACTTATAGCTTTTTAATGTACTTGGAGTACCAAGCAGAGTAGTTTTGTATGCCAGGAAACACATTTCTGCCATCTGAAAAGCTGAAACAATGGAAAGTTTGAGGTTGTAAAGCTTTTGATTCTTTGACTAGAAGTTTTTATCTAGCACCAGGTGTTTATTTAGTAAGAAGAAACTAAATCTTATCTTGCACTTCAAGTCTCTAGGAGCTACGGTATTAATCTTAATATTAAAATGATACGTATTTAAGAGATGTTTTAAAGACTGATTTTTATGTTCTATCCATGTGATCTTTTTGAAAGGTGTCATTAGTTTGCACTTACAAGCACTCATGAAAGCACAGGGATGATGACAAAAGCAGCAACTAGAAAACAACAAAAATCACTGAATTTGAATCACTCATTCTTGGCAAATAACGAGTCTTTCAAAAATGGACCTTTTATGCCTTTACATTGTTGACTGTCAGAGATTTTAAAATATACTGACATTTGTTATAATTTCTTTTGAGCAAAGGGCTGAGAAATTATTGGTGGTAGCATTCAGATAATCACTTGAAGCAGCTTCCATGTATATTCAGTAAAAACAAATACAGAAACCAAAAGGAATGTAATTTACAACTTACTTGAATGCTTGAAAATATTTTGCCCTCATACACATCAAAATGTAGTAGTAACTCAAAACTTATCCCAGTCTAAATGCTCTTTATTTCCAGTAGGTGAAATTTCCAACTCACAAATTTTCATACAAAGATTTTCATAGACACATGCTGTCTCTTTTCTTAGGGACAGCTTGACATTTTCTGATTCTTTGAGATTTTGGATATGATTCATGGAGACAAGCAATGTCTAGGATTCTACAGATAATTTATCATGTGCATTATTCTGGATTAAATTTATACATTATAAGATGGTCATAAATTTTAGTCAACCCACTAACTATAAATATTAGGTAAATACTGGTCTTGACATCTACGTTCTTATTTCTTGATACACCTTGTAGATATATCCAAGAAAAGTGAATGTAATATGAAATTGAAATTGTTAGCAGGGAATAATATTCTTCTCCTGTAAAACAAATAGCTAAAACATACATCATCTATGATTAGATATATTGTCTGAACCCTTAACTCAGTACTGTTTGCTCATTATTAAACAAATCTGCTGGAACAAACTCCTGAAGTTTACTTGAACGCATTAGCCAATAGTAAATAATGAGAAGGGGACAAGAAGTTACAGGGCCTTTAACAACCTCATTAAACCTTTCAGTTCCAGGCATCAAAACATATCCCAGAACTACCAACTATGGAAAAGATATCAAAATATTCTTTATACCTGGGTCTTTGACGTTATTTCCTAAACAGACAAGCATCATCCCTTACTAACCATGTGGGTCTTTTGTGCAATGATTTCTGGCTTATGGGTAAGAACCTCAGTTTCTCTTTTATGAAGAAACCTGCAGCTGGGAAGGATGCAAAGGCACCCTTTCCCATCTGGAGTTGAAAGACAAGGTGAGATGTAGCCATGTCTCTCCTGAGACACTCTCACCAAGCTCAAGGCACTTAAGGGCAATAAGTGATAGATGTCCCACAGCTCTCCAGGCAGCCACCTCCAGCAGCAGTTAGATGAGCTTTCCCGGCATTCGGAAAGATTTTTTCCCACAGTCTACCACGAAGATTTCTTGCTGCAGCAAACCCTTTCACTTCCTCTTCTGCCACCACTGAAAAAGAGATGAGATAGTAAATTTTGTAATCTCAGCAGTTTTTATGCTTTTTTTTCTGCTGCTCTTTCTTTTCTAGCCTCCAGTTCTGCCAGTGTTTCCTCACAGACCATGATTTCTTGTCCTCTGATCTTTCTCAGTCTTCTCTTCTGTTTTTTCCATGAGTCCACATCTTTAGCAAAATGCAGTGTCCAAAACTGGACTCCAGCTGTTGCTTTCCCAATGCTAACTGTATCTGTAGGTTATAAAAAAATATTTTGTATATCTCCCAGAAAGTATTCCTGTGTTCGTATCTCAGACTTTTTTTTATCTCTTCTCCTATAGTGTGGCATAGCTGACATGTTAAAATTATTTTCTGCAGAATTAGTACCAAGCCTTTTGCTCTCTATTCTATGTTTGTGCTGTTGTTAGTCCTATGTAAATCTGGACTATGTCACACAATTGAAATCTGTTTGAATCTGGTAATTGGGGCATTTTGCTGGAGTTTACTGGTGATTTCCTAGCAGTCGAGTACACCATTGAAAGGATGGTTTATCTTTACTTTACTTATTTAAGACCAGATGAATCATTCTTCAGACTACTGTGACCACACCAGTGTTGGTTTAAAAAAGGTGCTGTGGGTGAAGAATTGAATTTACATCCAAATATTTAATATCTAAATACTCCAGCTGTGTACTGATGGTATCAACGCTGTTAAGGTGTATTTTACTACTAGAGGCATTTTATTTTTCACAAAATTCGGCCAGTCATAATTTTTTTCCCACAGCTCCTCTCAAAGTCTTGGTAAAATGATGAAAGCTGAAAAGGTAAGAGCCAGGGGTCTCCCAAAAAAATGGATTTCCTGCCTGTTCAGAGTGAATGAAGAAGTCTGGTCTGAGGCTCAGCTGGGGGCTGCTCCTGGGAGCAGTGCTGATGCCCCATGACTAGGCACCCCTCAGTAGCACATCCAGGGAATGCATTCACTGCAGGGCGTGCAAGGCTTCCCAGGGATGCCTGAACCAAGGCTGCACCTGCAGAAGGTGAATGAAGTAAAGCTGCCACTCCTGTAGTTGTAATGGTGGGCGGCTGCTTGTGGTATAAGGCATAGCCAGGGGTCTGAGCCACCATTCCATGCTCTCTGGGGTCCCTTCACATATGCAGCCAAGAGCAAGCTAGGTACTCAAAGGATTAGAGCCCAATTCACACTTTCTGGGCAATTAGGAACAGGCAATTTAGAAGTTTTTTTTATTCCATTTTTATTAGGTGCCAACTGCTTTTTTACAACTATTTCAGAATGATAGCCTAATTCCATAGGTCATCTGAAAAACTAAAATCCGAAGAATGGTGAAAGTTGAATGGAAGGCCACAAACCATTCATGATTTCATGAAACATATTATAAGCCTGCATAAATTCTGTTGATAAATCTTACATGCAGTAAGATGCCTGACCTCACACTTTTAGCACTGAAAATATGGCATTTTAATAAACTTCCTTTGGAAATGTTTTGCTGCTAGTCCTACTGAACCTGCATAGACACAATTTGTAAATAGACACAAAAGGAAAGTGTTTGAATTTATTAAACAATCTTTGGGTTTCCTAACTAAAATTATGTTAACTTTCTATATGCTCCCTTAAAACTAATTAGAGTACAGAGAGCTGACAAGCTAAGGTAAAAAAAAAAAAATAAAAAAAATAAACTATTAACAGAAAGCAAATGAAAGGCAGTCTTACTCCTCTCTACTATAGCGAGTCATATAATATAACTAGTACTATGACAGTTCCTTAAATATTTAGCAGCATAATGCAACTTATGCATGAGAGTGTATAAATGTAAATATAACTGCAGTCAGGAAATTGTAAAAACTGAATTTAAATTGAAACCAGAAGTATGAAGATATTCCATCGTCCTCTCTTCTGGTGGGGAGTTATTTTGCATATGTGGATATCAGCAGGAGACCTTGGCCCCTCCATAGGAGTACGCGTCTGCCCCATTTTGTCATTTTTAGGCCTGGTGCCATAGGAAGTGAGCTATTTCATCATTTATGCCAAACACTTGATACAGAGTAGTGATCTAGAGTTCTCTGTCACTAAACACAAAATTTTATCATTTCACCTTTTCAGTGTATACACAGACAGCTATCCATTGTTTTATGTTGCTATGGCAAATGGAATAATTTCATTTTTCATCTGCAGGAGAAGATAAACAAGAAATTGATACCTGCAAAGCTATCAGAAGTGGAAGGGGTTTGAAACTTGAATTTGAGTAGACTTCAACTGAATATTGCCTATTTAAGGCCAACATTTTTTCCTTATTTCAGATAAGGAGGAGCATTAAGAGTAGTTAATACAGTGAAACAGTTCTTGGGTTTGTGCTATGTTCTGAGTATAATGATCAGGGGTTTGATTTCTTCCTTACCAAGAAAGGAAGATAATAGCATTACTACTCAAACCGAAGGGACTGAGTCTGCTGCTCAAAAGGAGACTGAAGTTTCATTCCTGTCAGGGGAAAAAAAAAAAGTTATTAAAAGTGCTTCTTTCAGAGTAAACCAAGGGCATTTTTGAGTCTGCAAGAGGAGGGGAATGCCAGCAGCAGTGACAATCACTATCCAAAACTCCTAACTTGCTGTTCCAGAAGAGTCAACTCAGTTTCCTTTACAGCTATCTCAGGCTTCATATCTAATTGCACAATCTTTAATCTTTTCTATTCAGAAAAACAACATAGTAATTTGTTTAAAAAATATGTGAACTGGGGGCAAATTGGCTGCCTTAATTATGAATATTCCATCTGTCTGTTTATTAGTTTAAAATATTTCCTGATGAAGTATAGAGACAATTTGTGCCTCAATAGCATGAGTACAATATTAATTGTTTTGAATGACTTAGAATTCAGAGGATTGTCTGAACAGCTGTAATTTGAAAAGCATATGAGAAAACACTCTCTAAGGAGTAACATGATATCTTTAGACAAAAAAAAAAAAAAAAGACTGTTTCAAATGCAACTTTCAGCTGATTGCTGCATATTAGTAGCCAGGCCTCAAGCTAGTCAATAGACATTAAGGCAGAAAGTCCAGTAAAGACAGCAGCGTAGGCACAAGTTTGTAAACCCAGTATTATCCAAAGCCAAATGAAAAATGTACCATTTACACTACTTATACAGCATTTCAATTCCTAAAAAAGCTAAATAGTACTGTGGTTCATATGCTGCACTGTCATCAGACAGCTGGGTTTGCAGAGGGTTTTTATACTGAAGACAAAGAGGGAGGCGTCTGCTGCTGTTTTTAGGAACTTGCATACAGTTGCTGAACTGCAAGGTCTCAAAAGGAAAGAGTTTTTTTGATGGAAAACCATTGAGAAAACAAAGAAGGCTAACATATCAAAAAAGAGTATGAAAAAAAATTGTTTAGTATAAAGGCAGAAACTGATAACTGAGGAATCCCTTTTCACTTGGTCTCAAACTAGCAAAGCCTGAATTTGGATTCCTTATATTAAAACCTTTGGTCTAAGTAAATAGGGGCATTGCGGGCAGAAGGGAGCAAATCAGAGACACAGAAACAGATGGTCATTCTTCAAGCCAACCCAGGAACCTGTTACTGTGACATGAAGAGAAAGAGAAAGAGAAGGAGGAGGAGAAGGAAGAATTAGCTGCCATGTGGCAGAGCACCACTCTCCAAAGGTGTGAAGAAATGAGGCAAGCTGTTAGGGGACAAGTGTGTTCTCTGAAAGCATCAGAACCTGTTGCATTATGCTAAGTCTCACAGTCTCATACTCAAAAATTGTATTAAATACAATTTATATTGGATGACATAAATATTAGACACTCAAAGACAAGAATTTCCAAGGTGCTAAACTCTTCTTGCTACCAGCAATAAAAGACTTGTGGATGCTACATGCTTATTTGAGGAGTATCAAATTAAACAAAAGAATCTATAAATAATAAGACATAAATAATGCCATCTGAAAATGCAGTGTTTACTTCTGTTGCCTCATTTCTCCAGGTGCATAGGAGGAATCACACCTACTGCCCTCTTTCACATACCAGAATGAGAAGAGTTACCAGACTCGTGCTTAGAAAACATTTGTCACATGAAGAACATTGCAGTTTGGTGTCAGAGATCTTTATTCTGTCATAAATCCCATTAAAATATTTCCAAACAATAGTGTCAGGGAGTGTACAGGAACTGGGAAAAAAAACAGAGGAGAGAAAATGAGGAAAATATTCATAAACAGGCAGACAATCATGTATTCATTGTTAATTCACTTCTTACCTTTTTAATTAATTTACAACTTATTATACTACCAAGTACCATTTCCTGTCCTGTCAGCTAGAAGTGCCATTCTTCCTAAATGGATTGGAGGAGCAGGATATTAGTTTGCTCAAAAGTACTCAGTCTTCTTGTATTTACTAACCTCTTGCATTATTTCTTAGCATATTATACCAACACCAGTTACCTAAAATCACTAGTTTGAGCTTTAAATATTGTTTTAAAATGCCAATGTCTGAAAAAAATATCCAATCTAGTTGTACTGCCTTACTATCAGAAGACTAATTTCAAAATTTATTTCCAAGTATCTAAAAATGAACTTTTCTGCAAAGATTAAGAGAAGCAAATATGATGACCTTTCTCTCACTGTAATTAATAAAATACTAGAATTTTTCTTTTCTTTCTTTTAGTGCATCTTGTCAACAAGTTTTGCTAGTCGTAAAGATAGTAACCACACATATCTGTACAGATTTAGGAAAAGATGACTGCTGACAGATAGTATACTAGCCTATGTATAAATTGCATAATTTCTGCAATATTCTTCCATCTTAAACTGATTATTCCAACCTGTGTTATTTCTGAACAACATTGTTACCATGGTTTCTTTCCCCTCTGCCTTGTGTAGCCCTCTGACTACATAGTCACAGGTATCCAGGAACATGGCTTACACTACTGAATAACATTTAAATAACTGCATTTTAAAATGTACTTCAAACTATCTTTGTAAGCTGTAGGGTAAAGGAAAAAAATGTCAAGTCAAAAGTCTTCTCAAATCTTTCAAACTATATGCAAAAAATATTTTTAATAAAAAATATCCAACATAGGAATTCCAACAAATAAGATTGACAAAGAATCCCTCTTATAAAACTGAAATATTTAAGTTCCTTATTTCAGATAGAAGAAATTATTAGACATACAGAATTCTAACTATTCTATTATTATAGCTTATAGTATGCATCTTAAATAATGGCTGGTATTCATTCCTTGGATATTATTGAATTCCCCAACTCAGTCTAGCATGATGACCTACAGAAGTAGCAATGTGGCCCCCAGCAGTTCTTTGGGGGAGGCAGCGACATCACTAACCAAGGTATGGAGCAGATACTGTTTTCTATTTCACATCCACTTTAAACACAGAGATGCAGAAGAAGGACCCCATCTCCCTGGGAAAGTGAACAATCTTCTCAGTGGTACTTGCATTTACTGGTATCTCAGACCCAGTAGCTTTCCTAATCCACTAAAAACAGTTTACTGAAAAGCAAGAGTAGCTCCAACCTAATCTTTCTGGTTGGGCAAAGCTTTAAGCAATGCCCCAGAAATTAGGATATGTAATCTTGAAACCTATCAAACTGAAAAGCAGGGTTGCCAAAAAATAAAAAAAAATAAAAAAGGCTAAACTTTTATCTTCTTGTTGGACTCAACAGTATTTCTCATATTTAGTCAGAGCATACCTACCAGGCTGGGTTTCCCAGAGACATTGGAAGAGCTTTTTCTAAGTGATAGTTGAGTTTTGCCATAAATTGTGAGAAGCCATTTCAGTCAAGCATATCTCTGCACAGACAAAGCACATTCTGAGGTACCTAAGCAACTTCTGTATGACACTTGGTGGAATTTTTATATCTGTAGTTAGATAAGGTGCTAGCCATGACAGGAAAAAAACAAGTGTGAATGTCTACTGCATTCCCTTCTCTGTAATCCCAAACTGAAGAGTAAAAGGTATTTTCTTCTTTCTGAAAAGCTGTTTCTGGTGGTTTCAAAGAGTCATTTGAAAGCTTAGCACTGTGACCAGTTTTAACTCCACAACTGAGGAGATAGCACTGGAGAGGAATTAATGACCAAAGGCAGTGCACGATGAGTGGGAACTTCCCATGCTGGTTTTACAGCTGTAGCTATCATCTCATGAATCTACAGTCTTATTCCCTTAGTAAAGGTTGCCCTTAATGCTACCCCATTTCTGTTTAAATTTCTCAAAGTGCAGACCCCACATGCTCTATGATTTTTGGCATAGAGTAAATCTCTTCAGTGCTCTCTAAATGCTGTCACTGCTAATTAAAAGAAGATAACCCTGTTTTCCCAAAGCAATATCAAGAATGCATCCTACAGTTGCTGATATTCCAGTTTAATAAAAAAAAAAAAAAAAAGAGCATACAAGCCATTCAATTTAGCCCATGTTCTTTGCATTAATGCACAAACCATCTGTCACTCAAATCTCAAATTTTTTCTTCAGAAATCAAAGGAATTCCCATTTGCCATGTTCATATGTATCAAAACCAAATTTCTCAGCCACAGCTGCAGGATAATTTTCAAAAGTTTTCTCATTATTTTTAGGTGTTAAGAACAATTCACACCCTGAAAGCTGACATGCTTCTATAGGGAAAATTATTTTAAGTGTATGTAAGATATAAGATACCCTACGTTTATTTCCCAGGTGATGGTTGGAGTATGTAGCTAAAAGCAATTGTATGAATTACACTACCTTTAAGTTTAACATGCTGGGAGCAGAAGAGTTTCACCAAAAGTGCTATACAGGGACAATATGGTCACATTTTGGCTTTTGGAAGAAAGTAACATGTTAAAGTTGATTGTTGTAGTCAGGCATTTTCGGAAGTTGTGAGAATCTAAAAAGAAGAAGGTATGTGGCAAAATTAAGGAACACAGGTTCCATTATTTAATATGCTAGCAATCCTTTAACATAAAGAGAGAATAATAAGTGAATAAAGCAATGTTACAGTTCTTGTGTTTTCCTTCCCTCCTTCCTTCCTTCCTTCCTTCCTTCCTGCCTTCCTTCATTCCTTCATTCGTTCGTTCGTTCGTTCGTTCGTTCGTTCGTTCCTTCCTTCCTTCCTTCCTTCCTTCCTTCCTTCCTTCCTTCATTCCTTCCTCATTGTCTCTTTTCTTGCACTTTTACATTCCTTGGAGTACCAATCACCTTCAGCTATTTGCACAGGGGCTATATTAATGTTTCAAGACCTGTGATCAAGGTACCAAGCACAACTGAAGTACAATTTTGCCACAGTACAAATAAACAATACAGTCATATCACTAAGTAGTGACATATGATAATTTCATATTGCTGAGGATAAGAATATATATAACTAAGGATAAGAAAAAAAGAGCCATAAGAGAGACACTGACAGGACAGGACCATGGAAGCAACGGAGTACTTCTGAAGGATAGCAACTGAGTCAGCACATAAATAAGGGGGAGAACATAGGCAAGGGGAACAATAAGAGAAGGGAAGAGTCCGGTTCAGAGGAGTTAAGAAAGCAGGAATGAGAAACATGATATGGTTTAGCAGAGGTCCACTAAGAGAAAGATGCCCGAGATTTTGATGAGGAAATTTTGGTAAAGCAGAAAGGGGAAGAAAGGAATCCTGAATGAATGCACATTATCTCCAGTTCCTCTTGCTACAGGGCAGTAGTGATTTTGGTTGATTTTGGATAATTTCGTTTTCATATCAAATGCCTTTGGATAATTAGTATTTACTGTCCTGGTTGTTCATAACAGCAGATTAATTAAAGTTTTTTCATACTTACATGTTGCTTTAGTACATCCACTGTTCCTGCTGTATGCTTAGCAACTTTTGTGAATTAGAGTGCCTAGAAAAAAGTATACAACACATGGTACTTGCAGGTACTGCATTGCCAAAGGCACGTTAAACACTCAACTTATAGACATCTAATAGTTCAGAAGTAGGATACTTATACCATGATCTGCATCTTTGCCCACGTCTGAGTAAAGACTATAAAACGTCAATTCTCCGAAATTCTCTACATCTCAAAAAACTTCGGATTTGAACCTGGCAGTTCAGTAGGGCAGTGCTGCAGGCATTCACAGTATATAGCAGACTTGAGGCTTCTCTGATTCCTAAGATCCATAAAAGCACCTCTCTTCCAAACATTCTCCACCTATGCAGAGTTGGGGGTCTGGCCTCTGTTTGGAAAACCAAAATGTGCACTTTTTTACAGTCTGGTGGGATGCGCAGAACTGTTCATTTTCTCCATTTCATTTCCTAGTTCTAATCTCAAGTATATACTAATGTATTGAATCGAAGTGATAGTATCAAATATGCCAGGCATCGTGATTTTATGCTATTTTAGCAGTGTAGCTTTATACTGCTTTTCTCTTTGAACTTGGCAACAGAGGCACTGTGTGAGAGGTCTCAGCCAGTGACCCCTATAAATTCCAACAGCATTGCCTGGGTCTTCAGGTTAACATATTCCTCCACTGAAAACTGAGAAGATCACAAGACTATTCTGTAGGAGTGAAGTCATCAACAAACCAAGGTTTCCATGGTTAAAAAATATTTGCCTATATTTAAATATACTAATTCTTCCCAACCAGTAAGAGATTCTGAACTAAATGATAACTTTTAGGACTAACTCCCCAAACCTGCCACAACAAATCTATTAAGAGAAGGGAAACAGTGGGAAGTGAACTTCCACATTAAGAAATATGGTTGGAAAATTATCTTTTCTAGTATTTCATTACATATAATTGCACTAGCCACATAAAAGACACCCAACGGGACTCTGGAATTGAAAAAAAAAAAAATTGTTTGTTTTTTTTATCGAATCCTTTTTTATTTAGGTGTTAGCAATAGAGAATGACTATACATTAGCATCAGCCTAGAAGGCAGCCCTTACAGAATCACAGCTGCAGATTGCTGCAAAAAACATCTACTCTAAACAGGCAAGATAGGTAGACTCATCGGATTTGGCACCACAAACATGACCCCTGGAACAGCAGCTAACAAACTGGTGGCAGAGTCAGAAAGGGAGTGATACTTTAGAGGAAAACACTAAGTAGAAGGAAAGATAAGGAGAAAGGGGACATTGAAAAGAAAAGGGGATAACAAAACAGGATAAGGGGAGAAGGTAGCTGTGTCTTAGATGGAGGTGAGTCAGTGCACCGTAATTATAGGTCCAAATCTCCCCTATGTACAAAGCTCTCCAAATTCTCAAGGAATCTTCCTTAGGCAACATCTGGGGATGTCGTTGTAGATGAAATCTCTGACTGGATCTTCCCTCTGAATTTCACCCTGGAGGATGGATAGGAAAGGAGGAAGATGACCTGAATTTCAGTTTTCCCAAAACTCCTTCTTGCATGGTTCTGGGATCAGAGTGATACTTGGGAGGCGAAGAGTTACAGCTGGGCCTCATCATGTCCCTCCTCCTCCAGGGCAGCTGCCCATGCCATCTGGCAGAAATGTGGTTTCTACCTCACACAAAGTCTCTCTCTCACCACACAGTTACTACACGGCCTGTTTATTCCACTGTTGTAGCATATTCCCTCCATTGCATTTTTCTGTTCCCATCCATCATTTATACATAGCAGATGACATCTTTCCTGGACAAATATATGGTGGAGGCGTATTTAGCCTGCATAAAAACTCTAAAGCATGTGCAGAAACTCCATTGGCAGACTTCTTATTTATCAGCCTAGGTTTGTAAAAAGCCCTCTCCCTCTGTCTTTTATTGTTTCCTTTTGCTTTCCTTACAAATAACAAAGTCTACGTAGATGTAACCCAAATATTTAAGACCCAGGCTCTCAAATGCAATCCATGTCTGTTCATTTTCTTTATGGAAAGTAAGACTGTGATTAGACATGAAATAGTTGTAGCTAATAAATCTGCTTCCAAGGACTGAGTAATCTCATTACAAGTGGGAAATGACGGTTTATTCGTCAACATATGGAGCGCTTTAGAAGTACTGGAATAGCCAAACTAATGTGGAGAGGCAAAGTCAGGTTGAAGAAAGCAAGGAACCTCTGGTGATGTTTTACATATGTAGCAGCTTAATGTGGGAAAGATGAATAATATATCTCATGTCTACCCTGGAAAATAGTTCAGGCTTATTGTAAAAGTAAAGATATTTGGAGTACAAGGCCTACATAAATGTTTGCCATTAATACAGTAGGTCAACTTGAATGTTCTTAATACAGATGAGAACATACGTTATATGTGGTGAAAAGGTGGAGTCATTTGGAAGTGCATATTCATTCTGCTTGGAAAACTTTTCTGGCACAGTAGTCCTTGTGGTAAGGTGTCAATCTGGTGTCATGTGAAATGCAAGATTTACTTCCAAAAATATGGGATCTCTTTTGAACTGAGTTTTTGCTGCTTTAATTCAGTTTGGGAGAAAAGCAAAGCTGTGCAATTTTCCAGAGAGAAAATCAGTCTTTCTTCAGAGTTTATGTCTTCTTTTCATGATTCAATACAATGCCTATAATGATAGCTGTTTCCACAGAGATAGAAGCTGCAATAGCAGTCCAAAAGAACTTTTAACTGTTGACACTCATCATGGTTTTAAGAACCTTGACTGCCAAACCAGAATGCTTAATTATCACTTTTTTTTTTCTTTTCATCCGTGAAGTGTGTGTGCAATTTTTTAATTCACACAATGAAATCTGAACAAAAATCAGACCCTAGCTGTCTTTTGTGTACTTTTTTTATTGCTGTCTGGAGGGAGGTGGTGGTGTTTGCTTTTGAGGGTCAGAGGTGGTATTCATTCATCAGCTGTGCATGAATTAAAATCTTTAATTGTTCCATTGGAAAATGATGCGCTATGAACATTTCTCTTGGAGATAAATTAAATGTCAGCTTTATACTTGTCAGCCTACATCTTTCATTCACTAATCACAAAGAGGTCCTGGACAGCTGCCAACAAATATGTTTATAAGCCATGAATATGTGAATTGTTCTACATTTTGGCCAAACGGAAGAAGCTATTGAGCTCATAGCCAGAAAAAGACAACTGGCACCCTCAAAGCCAGAGCTCCAGATGCAGGCAATGTCTCAGCAGAGGTTGAGTAACATGGGTGGAGCTGTCTCCACAAACTGATGAAAGTACAGAACTGGGCATTTTTTCTTTGAAACTGGCTGCTTTGTCAGAAGCAGATAGATACTAAAGTCTGGGAATAGTAAGTGTGGCCCTGAAAAGGTGCTAAAAGAGAAAGACTGAAGACTTGAAAAATTTGAGCAAGGAAGTAGTTTTCATCTATCCCTTCTCATTCAAGCATTTATTGATATTCGTTGTATTGGTTATGTTAAAAAAAAATCTGTCTCATGAAATCATTTTCTCTTTATTGGGGAGAAAAAAATAAAACCAAAACTACACAAAGCTCTGAATATTGGCTAACTGCTCAGATTTCATGGGACAGCAAATATTTTACAGAAAGTAATAATAAAATAATGTTGTCTGTTTTTGTACACTACATTTTTTACACAGCTAGAATAGAAAAATAAATTTAATATCAAAGGCCAAATGAAATTTAGAGAACATCATCAGAGAAGTCACAGTGAGCATTTGACTGAATTTTAGAAGACGGAAGGAAATTGAAAGTCTTGTCAGGAGGGAAAGGAAATTGTTGTCCAAATTTTCACAGACTCACAGAGTGGTTGAGGTTGACAGATACCTATGGAGATCATTTAATCCATCTCCATTAAAGGCAGGCTGTTCAGGGCTGTTTCCAGTCAAGTTTTCAAGGATAGAGATACCAGAGCCTCGCTGAACACCTCTCCAGGCAAACTCTATGTTTTAGCAATACAGACAGACTGAATGAAGCAGACAAGAGTCAAAGTGAATATAAGAAAGGACCTGTGATCTAGGACTAGGAAAACCAGTTAAAGATGTAGGAAAAATGTGTAGACAAATCCATAGAAGGAGCTCGAAAGAACGAAAAATTCAGAAAAAAAAGTCATTTGATGGCGTTACAATATAAGGATATAATTAAGGCCATAGACAATAAGCTTTACCCTTTTCAAAACCAGTCCAATTTTATGAAGTTTAAAGTTAAATATGAAACCTTGGTTCCTCTTTAGCAATTGGCAAAATTCTCAACTACATCCAGCATGGAATATTATCACCCTAATGTTTGAGAAAAATATACATAAAAAAGGTAAAAATAAAGTAGCAGTGGTAAGACAAGTACCAAAGAAAAATGATCACCAGAAAAAGGCATTCATGCATTAAAAAAAAAATCAGTCAACTGAGATCAAAGTAAGAATGGACCAACACACTATTTTACTGGTTTCCTATTTAGAAAAGAATCAGGGGCACTTTAAAACAAGGAAGTAGACAAGACAATGTGCTCACCATATCAGTTGTGAAACTTGTCCATATGAAGGTCCAGAGGAAGCAGAAAAAAATAATAATTCTGGGGACAGAAGGAAACCCTCTAAGTTGCATCTCAAGACGTAAACTGGCTGCATGTTTTGTCTGTGTCATCTTCTACCCCACATTAGGAGAAGGCAGGATTCAATCACAGGGAGGAGAGCCATGGGGAACTGTGGTACAGTGTGAATAGCTTGTGTTAAGCCATGATAAGACGTATTTGAAAGAGAATAGGAACATTAATGCTATTGCATACTGAAGTTCTTATCAGATTCAACTGGTACGCTTGAATATCTGACAGTGTATTGTCTACCAGGCTCTTATGAGCGGTTGTCATCATGGTATGACAGGTTAAGATATCAAAATACTCCTGAAGGGTTCAGCTGTGCTCAGTTGAGCTAAAGGTGAATTGAAATCATATAGCAAATTTCAGGTGTCACTCCACTCCTTTAATGATCCATCCTAATATTCTTATTTCTCACAGTGTTGAGAAGTATCGTCAAGCTTATATCACTACAGCAAATCCTCCTTTCCTCCCTGTTGCACATATTGGCAGGGAAGTAACTGAGCCATTTAATGCTATGGTAGCACAATTAGTAATAACATAAATCCAGGAGGGCATGAAAAAAGCTGGATGGAACCAAGCATCTGGACTACTTGAAAGGCCTTGACAGTAAATGTATGGTGCTAAGACTTCAACCCTATTTCTAAACTTGGAATTGACAGTGAATTGATAGATAATAAAGGTGAGAGGAAATCCAAAGCTGGATCCACATTTAAATGTTTAAAGTTTCATCATTTTGCATGTAAGCATCGAACTACCATCCACATTGCCGGTGAGTCCAATACAGGGTTAAATATCTAAGCCTCGAATGAGAGACTGCTGTTTATTCATAATATATGTGAAGCTGAATTTGGAAAGACCACCTAAAAAGTGAACATGTCCATATATGCCTTGTAGAAACTAGAAATTTCATTGTAATGTGCTGGTGAAGAAAATCTAAATTGCTTCTTGTTAACTTTTAAATAAAGAAGTATTATCCCCCTTCTCAAGGACATGAGTGTAAAACGGCTGACACCACACAAAAGAAAGGAAATTGCAGTGGAGATTCAGGGTTCAGAGCCATATTTTTTAAAAAAAAATATTTTTTAAAAAAAAATATTCTAGCTCAAACTCTTTTTTCCATTCTTGTCATCCGTTCACTCTTCCTCTGTCTGACACTGCAGTGAGTGCAAGCTTCCACTGTATGATGACCTGAGCACAAATATTTCATGTAAAGTACTTTCCTTTTTAGGGATATATCAGTAATCCTAAACAGTCTTTGGCCTACTAAAGAAACTACAAAACCTTGTAGTCCTCCCTAAATTTAAAGTACTGGGTCCTTTTTTATACTTACCAAAATTGCACAAGTTTGAAGCTAGCCAAAGACAGTTTGTGACAACAGAATAATGCTGAGGCTCAAACTCAAGACCACTGAATAACAGAACAATGAAAACTAAAAAAAAAAAAATAAAAAAATAAATCATAATCCACATACTATATGAACAACTTTCATTGGTGAAAATATCCTCAAAACAAAGACAGGGCCTCTTCCACAAACATTTTTTTAAAGCTTTTCATTTACAAGAGGTTAGAAATCAAAAATAGTTCAGAAATTTGAAAGGTGTTTTATTTAGTAATTTGTTAAGCAAACACTGAACCAGTACAGAATGCAGAAGGATAGGCTGGCAATCACATATACAAACTTTCATGTTTATGAAGTAGAAAAAAAATGCTATAAATAAATGTCTGGGAAGCCCTGCTGCTTACCACTTAAATGCTTGAGCCAGTCTAGGCAATAAATAAATAAATATTACTACTCTTTGCCAAGCTGACGGGTAAAATGCTCTCAGAATGTTTCCAGTACTTTATGCCCATGACTTGGTCATAGACCACAAGTAAAACTTTTCCATGAGCATTTTGGAATTTCCACTTCTGTAGAAGACAGGGAAATGCACAGCCACCATCACCACAGGGAAAAAAAAAAAAAGAAGTTTCAACAAGCTCCTACCGAAGTTGTGCACCGCAAAATTGTCTGAGTCCTTGTGTTTTCTTGATGTAGTGTCACAAATAGCACTCCATAAGTCATTATCATGACGACACAGCCACAGCACCACCCATAGCAGGGTAATCCTGAGGACTTCTACCCATGTAGGGTCTAGAGCCTTCATGAAACGAAAACGTCTGGTGATGTTCCACAGAGGCCTCACAGGATCTCAGAAAGTGAAGAAAAGATGGAATAATCAAAGTGGAGTCTGTGGAAAGCAGACGGTGTCATGTGAGAAGGATGGGACAGCTTTAGTGGCACAGTGGAAACAAGGAAGCATTTTGTTTCCTCTGGCTTCAGAGCCACTTGTGGGAGATTTTGTCAGACTTCTTGGATGGTCAAGGTGGGGAAAGAGCGGTCTTTCTTCTCCTGAAGAGCTTGCTTTTCCCTACTTGACTGGCTATGTCCAGCTCCTGCAGTGTACAGGCGTGGCAAGGGAAGCCATGGCCCATGCGGGCTTCACAGGACTGCAGGTCAACAGCACCCTACTTGGCACACCCATAGTGATCTTCACCGACACCATGTACCATGAGCAGATAGGCTGCTGTACTGCTGGTGCTTCCTCTCATGACTATCTTGACTGCTTTGGGTATTATGGTCTCCAAATCCTCCACCCTTTCAGTGTTCAATCTCTGCTTTAGTATCAGGTAGAGTGACACCTTTAGGAACATCCTTTTTGCAACAATGGCAGGTTTCAGGAGCTGTCCTGTTAATGTTTCTTAGGGCAGCATCATAGCAACAGGTGGCTAGAAGGTACCTCAAGAGGTCAGATGCTCAGCCCATCTCCATGTTTGGGGGCAGCTTCAAGTGTATCTATCTATACCATATAGATATCTGTGCATTTGAAAGAACATAGATGATTAAAGAGATTCTCCAATTTCTGTAACTCTACCAGTGCTCAGCTAATGTCTGATCTAAATCTGTCTTGCTTCAAAATAAGTCAGTTTCTGCACGTCCTGTTTCCCAATTAGTCACTGTCTTCTGTGTAGCTGTCTTGGACATACCTATTATCATTTGCCTTTTCAACTCCTCATTTTCAGACTAAACAAATCCAGCTCTCAGCTTTTCCACATAGGTCTTATTTTCCAAATGTCTGTTTAGTAGGAAACCACAGGCCAGTTTACAGGCTTAACTTTGAAATCCAGGACTAAGCTTCTATTATCTGTATACTACAAATAACAAGGTAATATGAAATATTGCAAGATAACTGACAGGAAATTTTAGAAGGGGATTTCATAGCTTGACAGCACCTAAAAAGCCCTTATTTGTAAAGGATTTTCGTGCTCTTGATAATCTCAGACTGGTAGATGGCGAACACACAAGCGAAATCTGGAAATACCATGCCTACTATGTTGAAAAATAATCTCTCCTCCCAGATTTCTGTCTCTCTCTACAGCTCTCCAGACAACTTCAGTTGCACAAAGTAAAGGAAACTTACATTTGAAAGAAAACTGAAAAGCTGAAGCATCTTGTAGGTTCCTCCTCAATCTGCCCTGATGCTTCGCATGCTACAACAAGCATTTTGCTCAGCATTTGCAAGGATCACTTCATACTTTGTGGCACCCTTGCACTTTTTGCTTCACAGAGGATGGAGTTTGCCATTGACGTTGCAACTTATGTGAGCAATTAGCTGTACTGGCAGTGCAGTGCCTTTACTATCTCATAGTCCTAATCAGGATGTGTCATTCTCCTCATTTGACACCTCCTTTCATCAATTGTTTTGATCTTGCTTTTGTCTAGAAACCACACGCTGCAAATGACACATGTACCCATATTGGCAAGACCCCTCATATGGAGTCATCCACGTACCGCAGCAGACGCAGAGCTGCTCGCAGCCAAGCCTGATGAGTAAGTTTTGAAGATGGCTGCTTGCAATAAAACTGTGTGAATCCACAACACAGCATGCAGTGTCTCCAGAAGACTGCCGCAGACATCCTGAGTTTCTCAGAGGTTGCCAGAGAGCTTCCTCCAGCTTGAACGGAGCCTCACACTGGATGAAGGCTGCTGTGTGGAGTGGAGAGGGGAGCTGCAGCCAGGTCTCCTGTCCCCTCCCTGCACTGTGGGTTGCCTCTGCTGATGGCTGATGGTCAGCATCAGTGTCATGGTGACTGCAAGGTGAGAGGGTGTTTGCCCATTGATCTCATACCAGGTCTTTGGAGGGGGCGAAGGATCCCCTGAGTATGACAGAAAGGGATTTTCTAAATCCATCGCAGGCTGTGAACAGCAGGATAGTGAGGAGGTCCTACTACCATCTTTTATCTGCATATGATCATGCTAGAGTGACATACGTGCCTAGGATAACATTAAGTGTCTTAAAGAACTTACAAGGAAAAGAGGTATCTGAACCAGAAAACTTCATGAACTTTCTTAACAGAGCTTCCACCTTGTGAAAGTATGGATGTCAATGATACGGTGGAGTAAGCACTCTTGCCACCCCAGGGTGCTCAGCGTGCTGGAGCAGAAACTCCCATTTTCACTGGAAGAAAATTATGTGCTTCTCCCGGGGTGTAAACACCTTCTGAGACACTTAAGTCCCTGTTTCTTCAAGGGTCAGGATGTCAATCTATCTCTAAGCCACATGGTTGCTATCAGGAGTCCTAATTACTTCGGCACCTTATCATACATCTTTTATTGTGACGAGTGGTAAGATAATAGGGAAATGCCTACATTATATAGTTTCTAACAAACTTTCAGAGATAAATCACAGACATCTATAGTAAATGGTAGCTACAGCAAATTAAAATGCTTGGAAGAGAATTGTTTTGTGTGAGGCTGCCACACTTCTCTCCAGTATTTCTTCTGCTGGTGTCTGTGGTGCACCCAGGATGTGCTGGATCTGTTTACTACACACATTTTACACTATTAGGCTATGCACAGTTAATGATTTCAGGACACTGACAACAAGAATAGTTCCTCACCTATGAAACAAATACAAAGTCCAGATCTTCCCAGATCCATGTAAGTATATTGCACTATGCAGTTGCTTAGGGAAGTATCTGAGAATTTTGGATATAAGACAGCCTGGCTGAAGTTTCTGACTGAGAGCAATCACATCTCATCTGTCAGTGCTATAAGATAGCTGCTCATCTAATAGGAAATCTACAAAATTTGTACAAATATATCCAGAACATTTTTATTTTCTGTGAAAAATAGGTGTGGTAGGGAAAATATAAATATATTGTCTCACATTCTTCACCTGTTATTCCCCCACCACGTCACCTGCAATTTGCCTGTTTTTTTCAGGCTTTTCCTTTCTTCTATCTCTCCCTCTCGCTTCCTTGTTCCCTCCCTCCTTTTGAGTATATTAACTCTGCAGAAGCCAGCAAGCATATAATAAGGGCTCGTTCTTTTTATCATTATTTGTTGTAGAAGATGTTAGAAATAACAGCACTTTCAAGGTTTTCCTGGGTTCTGGAGCTGTCATTCAAGCAGGTCATGTCTAGGATGTGATTGAAATAAAACCCTGCACCTTTTCCAGTTATCTTCTCTGTTAGATCTATCTGACACATGCACCTCTAAGGCTTTTTCCTGTTCATGATATGCCATCCAGGCCACCAGCATACTTCAGGTTGTCCATGCCTTTTATTTAAATTACTTCCTTTTCTATAGATTGAATCCATATGATCTTTACCTCTTCACTTCTTCCCTAGCCCAAATTTCTAACTAAACCAGAGACAGGATGAGGGCCCTGTTGACCCATGACCAGACTTTGTAACCCGGAACAAATCTGGGAAGGAAAAGCAAAGTGATCTCTGGTCACCTGGGGCCACATCTGACATCCCACTACCTCCCTTGCCTGCTTCCCTCCTCCTGCTGCCCTCAACTTCCAGTTCCCCTTTGCCCTCTAACTGCTCCCTGACTTCTTATTCCATTTATTCTCCTCTATCTCTCTACACAGTCTCTCCCTTTTCTCCAAAGCTGCTACTTGATATTCCTCCATCACTTCCCATTCGGAATGCACATGTTGCACTTTCTTTTCACAAATAGCTTCAGGTTAGCCAGTAGACTCTGATTACAACTATTCCATACACACACACACACACCTTTAGCAGAGCTGGATTTTAGTGAAATGCCTGGAGAGGTTTCTCAGATTTCAGCCAAGAGCAAGGTTCAGATTTACATTTCTTGGGTGTGACATGGAATCAGTAACCAAAGTATGTGTTCCCTTGAGCAATTAGGTTCATATAACCCCCGGCTCAAGGGCAGATATGTGTTGGGGTATTCTGCCTGCCAGTGCTCACTCTAATTCATCTGGGAGATGACAGCTATAGTTATAACTCTCTGTAAAGACTAATCTATTTCTTTTTTCTTTTTTTTTTCTTTTCTTTTTTTTGTTTTCTTTTAATTTAAGCCCACACATCTCTCTCAGTCCAGTTTCTCATGTAAGCGGCAGGTTTGCAGTGAACACCTGAGAGTACCCGGGGTAGGAGTAAAGCCAGGGTTTGTGACTCTATATGGGGACATACATAGCTATCCCCATGTACACACAACAGCAGATTTCATCTAAGAAATGGTGTTTTGGTCAGAAAGTTGTATTTTAAGATCTTCTTGCTCATTGAACCTGAGGTCTGCACTTCATAACTAATGCTGCATCATGAGCAAGCTTGTGCAATTCTAGACAAGACCAGCAAGAGTTTATGGCTTTACATAAAAAAAAACACCTTGCAAACATAAGGAGTTCTCCATCTCAGCTACAACAAAACTAGCAATGTACTATAATAAAGCATTTGAGGGCTCTGGCAGTCACAAAGCAGAAACATAAATGCAGTCCTGCTTTTCTAACATAAGCTCTTTAAAACCAGCCCTACTGTAATGGGTAAAAGAGTTGTTAGAAGACAGTGCCTTTGATTAAAAAATCCTAGACCACATCAGACTACCCTATTGTCTTGTAACAACTACCTCTGGAAAACTCACAACGTGGCCTGCTTATGCCAAGCGCAACACTCAAGATGGCCAGCCACTATCACTGCCTTCTCTTTGTGATCTGGGACCGGGAAGATTGGCCTCAATAGACGCCTCTCTTTTCTTAATGACTCACAGATGACTTTGCTGGCATTTCTTGCAGTTCCTCCCAGAAGAAGTTTACGAGGTGTTTAGGGTTCAATTATTGCTGAATCAGTGCATCTTCATTCAACAGGAAAAAAACGCACTTCCCTTATCGTCTTGCACTGAGGTTAATTAAAAGCAGCTCTTCAGCTTGCTGTGGCCTGTTTGCCCGTCGTGTTTTGACATATATTGCCAGTGATAACAGATATCTGAAAGCAATTGTTCTACTTGTTTATCGGGGCACACAAGTATATCTGGTAAAAGCAGGTCTGCATAGAAGTTTTTAAAACAAGCATGTTTATTCTTATGCATTTATGTATGCGTGGGTGTTTGTACACATAGATATATATTCTAGGGCCTCATTCTCTCATATCCTGTAACTCACCCAATCATTCATATCAAGGACATTGTATCTTGCCATCTTTCCCCACTGGATGTGATCTCACTTCTGGAAGGGATCATGAAAACCTTGCTTGAAAGAAGCAGACCCTGATCTTCTGATCTCACAGTTGTGGCACCTCAGTTATTTTCAGAAAGTCACCTCCAGTATTAGTCTCAAATGAGACAGACTGATTTAGAACACTCTCAAATATTTACTGTTAAATGGTAAATCAAAACAAAACAAAAAAAATCAAAAAAAGTATTCACCATATATCTTTTGCAGGGCTACACTCTGAGGTTTTGTCATTAACATCAAGCTGCCACAGTGCTGTGGTAGATGTTTTCAGATGTCCTGCATGACAACCAAAACCCCTGCTTGTGTATTTCCCCCACTGACTTCTGTCTGGTTTTGCATTTTCCTTGATTACAGTTGGATATTTGGAAAGGTCTTCTGAAACTCTAATTACAACTGCAGTGAACATGAAAGACTTCTGCAGTTAAATTGCCCACATAACACCAATTTTGGTTGCATTTAGTTTTTAATATGAAAACAACAAACATTCCACAGCCAATTATACATACCTTAAGTAAAGTTCAGAGCAGAGAAGGACCCTGATCACTGATGCTATTTAACTCCCTACAAATAGCCAGCTCACAGAACTGCATATGTAGATAAAGAAAGGATACAGATATTCCACAAAAATGTTGAAAACGAATGCTTGGTCAGCCCACTGGTCTAGCTTCAGTAATTCATTTCATAGAGTGACATGCTGCTGTTCGTTTTTTTTTCTCCAGAGTGCTGATTTTACAAAGGGAAGAGTAGTGAAGCTTACTCAACATGCAGACCTTCCTTTCAAAGATAGTGCTACAGATTTTGGGCCCAAGAATGGTTGATCAAGCCCTGTATCAAAGTGGGGAAATTCTATTACCAATCCAAGCTCATATGATGGAAGGTATGCAGAGCATCATGGGAGTGGTTTCAAGAACGAAGTGGGAAAAGAACAAAAGGACACCATTTGGATTTGCCTTTAGTTGAGGCTCAGCTTGGAGATTGTTAAGAAAGAACTTCTTTGAATAATGCAAGGAACAAAATATTCACCTTAATTATTTTCCTGTCTTCTTCTCCCTCACCCCAGGAAAATGAACAGTTCACAGCCTGATGTAGGTTTCAGAAATGTAAGTCTGCACTGTGTTTCAAAGTTCGTTTTTATCTGCATTTTTAGCAACTAGCCACAAAAGCTAAAGATTGTTAAAAAAGAAACAAAACTGGGCTTGGGCTCATGCTAAAATGAAAGACTGATTCTCTAGAAAACTCTGAGGCAAAGTAAACTCTTTGTGTACTGCCAAGTGTAATTTCACATCCTTGCTGATTGTCCTCTTTCTCCAGTGCAGTCATTCATTTGCTCTGTCACATGTCCCACATTATAAGAACATTTATCAGAAAGTTTCTGGCTCATGGTTGTCAATGACTATGTGGGTTTCTCTGGAAATTTTCAGACTTTTTGTCTTCTCAGTTCCCAAAGATATATCGCCTCTTTCTATTTTTAAAGAGCAACTGAATTCCTGTAATTGCAGAGATTATTACTGTGTCATTCATACTTCCTTTTTCATCGGAGCAAATGAAAATCTGTTTAGTCAGATAAAGCGATTGTGATCATTTAGTGAAAAGATAGCTCATGCAGAACTACCAGCAATCTATCTTTCTACTTGACAAAACCTTTGGCAAGGGTGCCTGTAACTGGCTAGTAAAAATAAACGGAGTCACTTGATTTTCCGGGGGCTTAAGTAACACAAATTTACATTCAAGGCTCTGACTGGAATAGGGCTGAGGCAGATGCTCTACTCCACCCACTGTATCAATTAGCATGATTTATTAGTCATTTTTTTCCCAGTCTACCTTCAACTGCAGATGAGAATTAATCCTTTCCTAGTTTTAGAAAATCCAAGAAATTGTAACTGGACCCTCTAGCCTCTGTAAGACAGAAGATAGTTTGCTCTGAAAACAGAGTAACAGCAGATGCATGATGCTTCCACCAGGACCATGAGGTCATTATACTCTAGATTGCATAAAGGGGAATAAAAACAGTTTTTACAGTAATCCTAGACAGGCTTTCTTCCAGTATTAAGAACAAGATGAATAAAAATCCAGAAAGGGACTTAATTTTTCAGTTTGAATATTTTAAACAAGTTTCCATTTGTTCTCCAAAATCACAACCTTTTGAAATCTTGTGGCCAAAACATACCCCTTACTTACCAGCCTGCTGACTTTTTTCTATGATAGGTGTCGAGATGTCACCCTTCAATAAAGTCTGATATTTTTAGGATAAAAAATACTGGCCTGAAGACTCTCATAAACTGGTACTTTTGAGGGATAATCCTTGGCTTCATGTAATCTCATATTCACATATAAACGAAGCAGCAAGTGGGCAAAGGAACCAGAACATTTCAGTTTCTTAGTGGAATACAGTGGAATAAATTACACGTATTACACGTAGCTTTACTATGTCTGCTGTAGTATTTGAATCAGCTGCTGTCATTGTTGGAGTAAAAGAAGCAGAGAAGCCCCACCCCAAAGCAGAAGCAAATGACAGAGAACACAGACAGCCAGGAACTTCCTTTTTTATGGCCATGACTGAAAGGGGGACATTTCAACAAATATTTGGTTCTGATTCACTCCATTTTGGTCTAGACACTGGCCAACCGTACAACTAAAATTAAGCCAAATTTTGTTCTTGTTCTGGTTCTGACATCCACAGAGTCTCTCTGTAAATGCCAAACAGTAACTGTGATGTAACTAACAAAGTTTGAGTCTTCATTCTTTCTATGCTGTTTATATAATGGATTTTTGAATAAATTCAATTTAAAAGAAAGCCCCATGGATTGATCTTGGCAGTTAATCACAGGCTGTGAGCAAGAAGGGAGCTTCTACTTCACATTTCTTTAGATTAGTTTCTGAACCTATTTCCTAACAACCTTTCAGCTACTATTGTCAGTGTTATGAAGCAGATCTCTCTGAAGAAAATTACTCTGTATAAATTTGGTGGGAAAATGTGCTTCTTTCCCTCACCATCATTTTGAGAGACTCACTGTACGTAAAAGAAAGCCTTAAGTCTCTCTAGAGTTGTTGTAAAGAATATATATTTTCCTCTACCTGCAAAATAATATACAGCTATATTAATATACTGGATTCTTTTTTGGAAGCTGTTTCCATGAGGAACTCTGAATAAAGAGAAAGGAAACATAAGGAATTTGGAGCAAGTTCTACTCAGTCAGATTTGAGTTTAGGCTTGCAGATTTTTGTGCTTTTCCAAATAGAGTTTGATGGCAGTACTAATATGTAGCATAATGGAAGACAGAGACCAGCTGTGCTTTGAGAGTTAATCTCATAAACTGCTTCCAGAGAAGGTCACATTCAGAACCCCCAGGGCTTCCAATCTGTTCAGACTTGAAAGGTATGTCAAGGAGGAATTGATTTTAAACCATCCAATTTTAACATGCAGTTGGGCCCCCACACTGCAAATCTACTGTGCACCCAGCAAACTACCAGTACACAGACCTTGGTTAGAAGCAGGCTCCCTTTTTCTCAAATTTTACATCTCTAGGAGAAAATATGTAGCAATCAGAGATCCACAAAAGTTAGTGATTTATTTGACACAGTACCTCCCATGAACTTTAAGATAAAAGGCTGCATTTCCTATCACAAACGTCATAGTACTCGCAGTGCAAGCACTGTGTACAAAATGTTGAATTCTGCTGTGATTTGTTATCTTCCATGCTCCACTGCTGGTTTTGAGCAAAAAGGTGCTAATACTGTCAGGCAAAAGTTCACTTAGATCCCAAATACTTCTCAGGGAAAAAAAAAAAAAATAAAAATGGAGAGAAGGGAAGGCAAGGCAAGGGAAGGCAAGGTAAGGGAAATTTGAAGTTCATTGGAGCTTGGACACTATGTTATAAAAGACCAGGTGTCAATGTGAGATTCAGGTTCACTTTATTCAACACAGACATACATAGAAATCCAAGGAGGTGCCACTCGGCTGCCTTTTTTCTCACTTTTAGATCACTTAGAATTTTAGTAACAGTCTTTTAGTAACGGAGGTAACATATCCAGAAAGATTCAATAAACTTCATTCTTTCTAAGGCTGTGAGGTTCTTCTTATTAACAGTCAGTCCATCTCATTTGAGCCAGAAGAAAACTGTTACTAAGATTTTTCTCTCTGAGTCAACAGGAGACACTGTTTCACAAGGACTGAGAAAAATCTGAGCTCCATCATGGACCATGGAACACAATCAGGGGCCTATCCCAGCCAAAAAGTTCACCACTCTCAATGAGATTACTTTTCTTGTATTCATAGGAATAAGTCTGTACGTCAAACTCTAACCTTTTGGTGTTGAGCAGTATGCAAATGTCTGCAGGAGATATCTGCACTACAACTTTCCAAGGAGACAACAGATGTTCATTTTCCAGACTAAGATTGCTAGAAGTGCAGATGAGAGGAGTTAATGTTCATTCACAGGATATTCAGTTGGTATCTTGGTTTAGATATTACAGCAATTTAAAAAGAGAACTACCTCATTTTGTTCTACTCTTGAATATCATTGTAGATGCTTAAGATTGAATAGTGCTTACACATTACATGTAGATGTTCCAGGTCTGCGTTACTAGAAATTAAAGGTGACAACATTGCACTATATAAGATTTATTGACCCATCAGATAAGCTCAGGAGACTTCACTCCTTGGAAAGTAATAGTGTAGTAAAATCAGCGAGTGCAAAATTCACACTGTGCAAAGAACTCACCAAAAAAAAATAATTATTTTGTTTGGTGTAAGTTAAACTTTCACTGTAGGTCCATTTTCAAATTACAGTTCCCAGCTGGCATCACTTCTAGTTTATAGCCACAAAGACCTTAACATTTCCACATTTCCACAAGTCTTCCTTTACAAACTTACCTCCGTATGTCAAAGCTACAGTAGAAAGATGAGACAGCAGATTCCTTTGTCTATAAGGAATAGGATGAAAAAATGAAAGATCACAATGAACTCAGAGGATTGATGCCCCTTTTGCATCTTTGTTGTCCCCGGAACAGAACTAGAAATTGCATATGGGGAGTTAGAAAGTTTTGTCTTATGCATCATTGCTTTTCACAGAGATCAAGACACCTTTCTTACAAGTTCCATAATAGGAACTAGATGATTATTTACAGTACTAAAGGGAGATGACTTTAGTTTCATCTAACTTCCATTATGGGTAAGTTAAGCACCCGATGTAATCAGTTACATGTGCAGCCACTCTAGTGCATGGAGAAGGCTAGGTACTTTTAGGAACTGATTCACCTCGTTAATCATACAGACCTATATTAAGATGAATCCATTGCCACATGGCTATGCGATTTCTTTCCAAAAGGCACCGAAGAAGCCTAGGTGGCTAGCTGAAGTTGGATACCTAAGATCCATACATCACACCCCTCAGAATCTGTCCTTTGCACCATCTTGCCATCCCAACCAGCAATGCAGTGTTAAGCTATGAGGAATATTTGCTATTTCAATATCAACATCTTCCAGTCAGGTGCCCCTCCTATCCACATACTGTTTCTTTCACATGCTGCACACACTCAGTGACAAGAACCATGTCTTCACTAACTTATAAAAGGAAGGGAACAATTGTACAACTCACTTGTCCAGGACCACCATCCTTTACAGGATAGCTAGGGTAAGAACAGTATCTGAATGAGCATTTCTGCTTAGGGGTAATGTGAGGCTGCTACTTTAGAAACATTTTTCTGTGAGTTCAGTTTATACTTGGCTGATGTAAGAAAGTGAAAGGCCATGCCACATCTCTTCTTGTGTCAGCGTTCCAGAATATGAGTATACTGTATTTAAGCCCTATTTCAAAGCTCTGCTTTATGGGAGTCTCCATAATGAAGACAGGTTCCTTTGTCAAACACTCTTTCAGAATCCAGACACCTGGTCAAGCATTGGGCTTGCCAGATGATGCTCTGCTTTGTCTTCAAACATTTCAAAACTATCCTAAGCCATTTAAAACTCTATAAATATTGTAATCTTTTATTCTTTTCTTTAATGGCAACAGACAGGATTTTGACTCTTCCTCTGTTTCCATACAAATGGCATGTTGAAAGTGTTGCCAGTTCAGTCCATTAACTCACTTCGTGTATTTTGAAATGTACACACTCAGAAATACAACTGAGTGGAACTGGGTTTCTTGAGATTTCATAATGGTCCTAAGACTTCATAAATTTTCTCCTTATGCCAAAGAACAATAGGAGAAATCATAACGTCCCCAGATAGTAACTTTCTGGAGAGCTGAGGCAGTCACCTCTCATTTTGTAAATTTAAGATGGAGTATCACTTGGGACTAACATGAAGTATCTCTGGAACTAACATGAAGCATCCCTGGAACTAACATGAAGCTTTTCAATTGCAATGTGCGCCCTAACCACCGGGCAACTGGGCGTGTGTGGGGGGGCTCTCTCTGCTTCTCTCTTTCACACTTGATCAGTAATTCTATCCTGAACCTAAAAAAGGGCTTTCTTCATTACTTTTTTTTTTTTAATAGCTTATTCCTTATTTTCTAACAAAAAAAAATAAAATTCAAAACCAACAGGTTTGCCAAAGAGTCTAACAGCTCTATTATGGTAAGGCAACCTAACGTAACTTTTCAGATTATCTGGGTATGCTATTAGGAGTTTCCACTTGATATATCAGCTCACAATCCAATAGGTCACCTCAGGCTTCCTTACAAATTTCCTTTTGGGATCTCTAAAAGTAGGACTTGAAATGAACTTCACAGTTTTCAAGAACTGCCAGCTTTCATGATATGGTCTTGATGGTCTCTGAGAAGTCTCAGTCCTGTGACTTTAAAAAGCAAGTTCTTTGATATATCATCTTAGAACTGCATCCTGTTTCTTAAGATTAACTTTTGGACATGTTGCTGAAGAAAAAAAACAACAAACAAACAACAAAATAGACATAAATATTACTCAGGATCACTCTGAAAGCACAGAAACCAGAAGGTAAGCATGAACTTTACACATATATCTTCCAATATTTTTTCTTCTTATTGTGGTGTTATGGGTTTTGACCACAAAAATTGTAAATTCTGTATTTTGTCATGTTTTTTTTAAAGCAGATTTTTAACAAAAGCCTTTGGGTACATTTTGTTCAGAATAGAGACCACAGAGCATTTCACAACGTTTATGAAATGTAGACAAGAAAGTCTGAGGCAGATGTCATTCAGTCCTCTGTGCTACTTTTCTTATTCAGTTAGAAGACTTTTCACCCTTCCACTTCTTCTGTCATAATTCCTTGTGTACTTAATCCTCTCTCTATCTAATCCAACAGCAGATGGGACATCGAGTCTAAGGAGGAGCAGGAGTACACCTGTCTATATCTAACTAGATTCAGAGATGTCTGACAGTGTACTACCAACTGTCCCATATTGGCTCCTATCAGCCTGTCTGAGATGCTAGAGAGTTTCTTCTTAGGAGTACATGGAAATACTTCTGCAAAATAATCCTATATCTATTTTTACCGTGGAAATTCCAACAGCATTACTGTTGTTGCTTGATACTGAGCCTGCCTTTCCTGTAAGACAACATTCCTAAATCTCAAACTCAGTGAATTATTTTTTTCTCCTTTTGATCTTCTTTCTTGTCCATAGTACAAGACTACTATTTTATTTTCCTTGGCACTTGTGTGACATTGTAATAAGCACAGAGCAACATTTAAGTAATTAAGGCATTAAATAATGAATACTTTCTTATTGACTTGGTGTTAGAAACTTCACAATAAGTGTGAGAAGGCTATATTGGCCAAATCAAAGAGAGTTTAGTGGATAGAGTACATTGTAATTTGCTGTTGCTTTACACAATGCCAGAAAATACTTATAAAATATGTGCTCATTGGGCCTGGGACAGGCACATGTGATATCTGACCAGAATTTCCTGGACACTTGAGTCCTTTTTTACTTCAATCTACAGAACTGCTCTAGAAATCAGAGCTGTACTGCGCAGTTAGAGGGTTCATAGTTTATTCTGTGCTTCTTGGCTTCTCAGGATCGAAAGACAGAGAAAGTACCAAGAAAATATAAGATTACTAACTTTAAATAAGCAGTTAGGGAAAATAGGGGTAAGTAACATTTTCTTGTCACTGCATTAAGCAGTTCAGTGTTTGTCCAGATGCTTTATGTTGGCTGTTCCTTATTGACTACTGTCAAACTGTTCACAGAGCACTTTTCTGCAATGACATTTTCTTTTTTTTTTGTCTTTTAAGCTAAAATATGAGTATATGGTGTCCATTCTCTGTTGAGCTGGACTGAGGTCAGATGGACTGAGATCAGTTGCTAGGCACTAAAAGCAGTAGTGGTGAAGCAGCTAGAATAAAGCTGCTATCCGCTTTTAGCTCTGAAAATACACATTTGGAGCTAATGTTTTGGCACCAGGGATTCTTGTATGAGCCTCCTAGAATGCTCCCAAAGGCCAGGATGGTCAAACTGCATGCAGAAACAGAAGCAAGGTACAGAAGAGGGGAGTAGCACTACACTTGATTATGTCTTGCACCATGCTGTTCCCCCTCAACAGGTTTACAAAGTGGGAGGACAGAAAAAAAAAATAAAATATTTTTTTCGTGTTATTATTTATGACATTTTTCCAAGCTTTTAATATTGTTTTACTGAAATGCTTTTCATACCTGTTTTCTCTCTTCACCCTTTATGTCAGGAGTCTGTCAACTGCTTTACATGGTCCACAGGAAAACTCAAGGAAGAAAAATATTTGTAGGCTTGGAGTTTCCTTTCATCAGTTTTGGGGCTTTCCCCTTACCTTGCCAATATCCTGATTATCTTATTTCATTAATGAAAGTATCACATTAGGGACAAAATTCTAACATTCCTGATCTCCCAAAGACCACAATGAAGTTAATAGGAAGAAGAAACTTACAGACTTGGACCAAAAAAACCCACACAAAACAGACTTGTTCCACCATTGCCAGATGATCGGAAAAAAAAAAAAAAAAAAAAAAAAAGAAAAAAAAGTTGTTTTAGAAAGGCNAGGAAAAATAGTTGCTTTAGCAAGGCTAGTGGAGGGAAAAAGATGGAGTCCCAGTGTAGTGGGCTGAGCTGGGGATGTGGAATAAGGAGGTTATAACATAGCACTTCACAGGGCAAGCATCATGTAAAGAAATAACATGAAACAGGAGAACGAGACAGACAGTATACTCCTGCAGTCTCACACAAGGCAATAGTCCAGCATTAGATAGAGGACTCCCTGCAATACGCTACTAGAGACACTCACAGCTTTGGGGAGACACCCTATCCCTCACCCTACCCCCTACCCCACCACTCCACAGCCTGTTCGTAATGCAGCTGAGATACCTTGCAAACTGGCTCACAAAAAGCACTCAACTACTCTGTGGTGGGCTGGGAGGGGATGCTCACAAGCAAGCAGAGCTCAGCTTTGTGGCTCCAGATACAGCATCTAGCCACCATCACAGGGCCCGCTGAAAGCTCAGCATTTGGCACAGAAATCCCTGCTGCTGAACAGACAGAACTGAGAAACTCAGTAACCCCATCGTTTCTGAACTCATCAGTGGGGTTTGTGTAACAACGAGCCATCAGCTCTTTCACTTCGAGTACTGCTTCAATTTACGTGGCATAGTGGCAATATGGCTTTGATGAAGAAAAATGTGAAGGGATGTGTTCCCTGGGGAGTAATGCAATATACAGACAACGTGAGGAAGAAGCATGCTGTGCTGTCAAATGATACACATTCCCACCCAGAACATTTTTATTACTCTTGGAACTAAATTAAAGTTTCCACCCTCATTTGCTGAAAGGGTAATCCAGATTTCTGTGATACGCGCCCAGATACAGACATAATCCCTTTCAGGAACTGCTCTGCCCATTCATTTCTTCAGCTTTTCTGCTTTCTCCTTCACTGATGATACTCGAGACGTATGGAAAAGAATGAAAAAGAAAAAAAAACAAACATGTGGGATCAAAAAACCTGAGACTAACAGATAAAAGTCCTAGAATTGTCAGTAAGAAATTCAATACAGGACTGGATAATGTTTATACACTAAGTGTGAAATGAAAATTGTAATTAAAAATTGTATGGCTGTATTTCAGAAATATTTTAGATACTTATTCTTTGATCTCTTTTCAATCCCTTAATCAAGAAACATCCTTTGTCTTTAAAAATATTATCCTTTAGGACTTAAAAAAATGTAAATAAAATACTTGCTGCAATCCAATTTCCTAGCATAGCAGTTGATACTATGCAGCTTGTATTGCTGTTGTTTTGTCTACAGCTCAGAAAATTGACTTAAGTCCTTTCAAAATTTCTAGGCATATTTCACTCTTTTTCTTCTGAAGTTGTTAATTTTTCCGTCATTCTTCTTTTGCACGTGGTTGGTCTCATCCTTATTCCCTTAAAACAATGTGTATTGATAAACATCTCAACTGAATTATCACTGGTAAAAACAGATGTTTAAAAGCCACCTATCAACTTCACAAACTTGTTCCCCTTCTTAAATGCTTATTAAGATTCCTGAGGTTCCAATATACATGACTACTCTCTCTCAGACTTCCTGATTCTGAGACTGAAATATTTTGGTTCGCTGTCTTCAATAACTTTCTTAAACCCTCTATTTTCATCAGACATTTTATGTCTCATGACATACATTCCATTTCACTCACTTCATCTGATGGGATTTTCAATTTCTGGAATATTATTACTTTGCTTCACTGAACTTTTTCAATATTCCCATTATCTACCATGGATTTGATGTGTTTCTTTTGTGTTATAATACTGAGCATGCTAGCTGCATCTGTATTCCCCCCATCAAATAGAGCTCAGGACTAAAACTGCAGGGTCACTCCAGAGTTAAGCACCTCTGCTGATAAGTATACATGAGCACGAAAGAAAGAGGGAAAATATTTCAAGAAAAGTCTGACTAACTAAAAAAAATCAGATTCTGGACCTTCTGACAAGTTCCTTATCTGCATGCTATTTGCACAAACTACCACAAGCAATCTGACAAAACCACAACTAGAGCATTTTGAGTTTACTGCCCACAATCCAGAAAATAAATAGTGTATGAAATGCACCAGGGATGTTATAGTTCATACAGTATTAGATCTCCACTTCTGGTTAGCTTTTGCAACCCACAAGATCCTGTTAAATCTGTTGATTTTAAAGATGTAACTGAGACTTCAGTTTACCTAAGCATAGGGCTGGTCAGACAAACAAACCACTGATCATTTGAGGCTAAGTCTTCCCCACTGAAGTCAATGGTATCTTTGCCATTAATGGGAAGAGACAGAGAATCAAATCCTGATAACAGATAAAGTTATTTTACCTATCTGAAATTTAAGTTCCACATTTGAGATGCCTTACGTTTTCCCGAGGTTTGATGTTTTCATTAAAAACAAGGTGAGTATGCCATTCAAATGCAGCTGTAGAAGAATCAGACATCTAGTCTAAGCTAGTCATCTAGGTTCTTCCTGCAATTAATGCAGGCAGAGAGACAAAGATTCATCCCACCTGTCTCATATAACTCTCCTACAATACAATAAATCAGGACTTGGTCTTTCTGTTGACCTTCAAGAAAGCCCACATACCAACCTTTCAGATAGCTAAAAGAAATGATTCCACCTAACCAAAAGTGTCTAACTTGAGCACTGCTGTTGCTGCTGTAAATCTAAGTGTAAAGAAGCAGTTCAGACTTGGCTTGCTGAAAACTCAACAGAGAAAATTAAAAAGCCCCATTGCCTCAGCTGGACGCCCATATTAAATGGCTTAAATGTGACCTTAAAATTTCAGCTGGTACAGGTGAGAATAGCACTGATGGCTATGCTGATTTCATCCAGCTACAAACCGGGTTTGGAGCGTGAGCAGGGAAAGTCATGTGGGCTCTATCCCTACCCAAACTCTTATGATCACTTCTGCAGTTATACAGAAGCACCTCTTGATGCTGTTAAAAGGCCCCTTTGTTATTTCCAGCTTTTTCTGGTTTTCCTTTCTCTCCTCCCTCCCTCACCCCCACCCCATATTTTACCTTTTCTCCCCACTCCTGTATTGCTAACTTCCACAGGGAGGAGTACTAGACCATAAATGAACTGTGACACTCTTCTGCATCACAAATATCCCCCTCAGTATTCCTACTGGTCTCCATTCCTTCTCTACATATTTTGTGTCTCAACTTGTAGTTTCAGCTACTACAGAATATATTCCAAGGCATCACTGGCTTTAGAGGTTGCAACAGTTTAAATGGACCATAGCCTGTTCTATGTGCCTACAGTCAACTGACATGGCAGCTGTAAAATATGTTATAGTCATCTGTAGTGCTAAAGACATGTAGCTAAACCCTCTCCAGCCAGAGCATCTAGTAGTGCCAGTGATGCGCACTAACCCAATTCTGCTTTAAAATATACTCCTGAATCTGTTGCCTAAATCTATGAGCATTATGTCCATGTGAATAAGAACACAAGTCGGCTCTAACACTTTAAACCCAATTTTTAATATTAATACTGAAGAGGGATAGTCTTATCCTTTTATACATCTTCACTAAGATGTGATCCAGTAAGTTCCTTGCCTTCATGCATGTTATTTTTTCTTCAGTGTGCCATTGTACAAAATGGATGATTAAAACATCATCCAGAATTTTAATATTAGAAGTACCTAATATCTAGGTGGATTAGCTCTTGTAAAAAAAACAAACCAAAACACAGAAAAGTGGAAGAAGGACTCCTTACTCAACAGGAAGACAAAATGGCCTTAACATTCTTGCATTGCACAAAAAAAATGTGGATAAGAGGTGGTTATTGTGAAACTTTCCATCAATTTGAAATAAATGTCAAGCAGTATAATAACCAACAATTTCTTTTCCTATTACATCATAATTTCCCTGTCTTAATGACAGATTATATTAAAAAAAAACCCAACCTATTTGTCAACATTACCACTTTTGCCTCATCTGTTCTCTTTTTTTCGTTTGGATTTCTTATTTCTGGAATCCAATCAACCTCTGACTCAGAAGTTTCCCCAGATTTTCAAATAATTGACCTTAGGGTTTAATCAGGAGTGAAAGCAGGAGCAGGTGGGAAGAATCTTTGTAATTTTGTTTACAAGCACGTGTTTCCAGAAACCTCGCCTGAACTCAGTGGAAACATAGCTTTAATTTTCCTCCTATAAAGGATGGATTAAGTGAAGTTGCTGGAAAATGCTCCACTTCAAGTATCTGACTGCATGGTCTTGCAGCCTATTAGAAATCTGTTAAGATTACAACAGCAACATGACTTTGCATTACATTTTTTGCATTTGAATCTACATCATGAACAAAAGGAGCTGGAGTCAGCTGGGTCATTCTCAAATAGTGTTTCACATCATGTAATGATATCAGGGCCTGGAGAAGGTCACTCTGCTTGCCATCAGAAGTCTCATAATCACACATTAGCAAGGATGCTGATATGAAAAAAACAAACAGTAGTTCAGATAATAACGCCCTATTCAAAACTCAGTCTATGCAGATTTTTTTCAGTGCTTTTGGTATAAAAGCAGGTAAGAAAACAACGTAAGTGTTTGTATCGCTTTAAAAGGAAAACTACTACAGTTCTAGTAAGATGTTTTGTCTTTACTGTTTCCACCATAAAACACATGCTAAAGAATTATTCTTACTGATTTCAACAGAGTTAAGCAAGTTTTCGAAGTTTAATATAATGGATGATTAGAATCAACTGGAACGGTGACTATGACTGAATCAGAACAAAAATGTGCATTGTACTTAGAAATTACAGAGGGCCTATCAAAAGAGTGAAGGAGAACCTTTGGGTAGCTAGGAGACTTTTAGATACTTTCATCAAGACTAGACTTTTGAAGTTATCCAGCTGTTCTTCATGCATCTACTTAAAACACAAAAATACACAAGAGTCAAGAAAATAAAGAAATAATGTTCATTCACTGCAATTTAAACCAGTCTAAAGTATTTTCTTGTACTGGTATATTTTGCTATGTCTCCTCTACAAAGTCATTCTCCTAGGACTATTTACAGAATGTCAGATTAACGTGTCATAAAAATAACTGAAATATGTTCCAAACAGTGATAGAGATGCCAAAGCATCACAGAGTTCTTCCAACACTCTTATATTACCATTATTTAAATATCACTGGCTAGTCGCTAGCGTTGTGAGTCACTCTTGTGTAAGGTCAGTGGGATTATTTGTTGAATAAGGCACCAGAAACTACCCAAAGGGTGTTTTGGGCTACAAACAAGAATGAGCTGAGAATGTCAGGAGTCTCAAACTACAGAAAATGAAAAAACAAACCAAAAACAAACCACAAACCTTTTATAGTGTCGGTCATATCTTTTACCCCTAGCTATAATAAAAGCCTTTACCCTTTGATTTGTACCAAAGTATTTGGTTTTCTAGGTGTTTTCTATTTGCCCAAAGAATTGCCAGAGGAATAAGTAATGAAGACCTAATTTATCACTTCATAGACCAATTGGGATCAAAGATTCTTTTTTGTGGTTTTTTGAGACATGAAGAAGAAGTAACTATGAAAACTAACTCCCAAATTTTCACTATTTTTACAGTTGCTTTTATTTATTTTCATTTCTCAAATATGAGCAACAATGCAGGTGATGAAAACAAAATAACTTTGGTACTTTTATATTCAGAAAAAAAATAAGTATTTTCTTGTTTTCAAAGTAATTAAAAAGGTAGAAGAAAATACTAAACATGAGTTTTTTATATTTTTGTCGTCATTGCTACTGTTGTTGCTGTCACTGTGATTGTTAGCCAGTCAGTGAGGTGGGTCTATGTCATTTTCTTGAAATGAGACCTCAGCAGTATCAGAAGGAATTTTAAACTCAGAAGACAGATGTTTTTTTGGAATGTAAAAGTGAACTATTCCTGAATAAACTCAAAAAAAACAGAGAACAGAAAAAGAAGAACATAAATCTGTTGACTTTCTCCATCCATTCTTTCCTTGCAGGGCAAGTATTTTCTCTCAGACCTCAGTACAGCAACTCAGGGACCACCAAGGTTACAATAAACTCCACAAAGTCCCTTTGAGTCCTTAGGAAAAGTCTAAGTAAAGCCTTGGGATATTCCAATCCTTCTTTGTATGACTGCTTTCAAAACTATTGTAATTCAATCATTTTTGTCTGTGGTTTGTTTTGGGTTTTTTTTTCTGTCCTTATATACAGTTTCTTACTAATTTTTCTTTGTCCTCTTCCTGTTTTGTCCTAGACCTTTAATTCAAGTAATGAAATGCTCAAGAAAGAAACACTGAAATAGCTGTACAGAAGCCTAAAGTGCTTTTTTTCTGGACACCTCGTACAGCTAATAGTCTAATCCCCTGTGCAAGGGAATTCTGTATTAAGATGGTTATTCAGGTATAGTCTACATGGTAGGAGAAAGTAAATGAAAGGATAGAGGTGATGAAGGAAAATTGAAATTCATGCTTCCCAGTTCGTAAGTACCTAACATTATGTTTAGACAAAACAAGTCTAGAGAATCCTATATCTCTTGTAAGAAACGCTGAAAGCTGAAAACATCACATTTGCTACAGAAGAACCGAAATTTATCTTGTTCCTTGATTTATCCTTTTTTATCCCTGCACTGGGTAGAAGAGCACTGGCACCATAGAGGCTCTGGGACAGGCTGTACAGCACTGCCCCTGCACCGCAGCAGGAAAAATGAGCACAACTGCTCAGGTGATGTTGTCTGGAAGGCTTCTCCTTCTTTCACTGATTGCCTCATTGCCTCCTCTCCCCTGTAGCACTAAGGAATGAGAATGATGGAAGACATTTATAATAAAGTAAGATTACTTATTTTGGAATATAAATTGCAAGCATGTAAGCCTGCTCTGTAGACATACGCTGACATATCTGCTGTGACACGGAGAAGTTCATGGAATAATACAGTTTCTCTTTGGGTGAAGCACTCACTCAAGATCCTGTCTAAAGCTTATGATAGTTCTGAAGTGCTCTCTTTTAAAAATTATGTTTAAAATTTACTTTTTATAATGAAGAAAAAAAATTAATTCAGTGCATCTTGAACAGTGGAAGCACTGATTTTTTCTCCTTAACTCACTGGAAAATATTAACCAAAGAGCATATAGACCTTTATATAAATGCTTTGCTATTCTATCTAGTCTATGCCTAGACCTGCTCTAAAGTCTACAAGGTAGTTTCTCTACATATTGCCCATTGGGACAAATAATTTATACCTGCAGTCTCACAGTATTAATTACCCTAAAATTTCTATCCATTTGCCTTTTCTTTAACTTCACACCAGCCTCCTCACCTCTAATGCATATACCACCTCTTACAATTTGAAGCTCAAAAGGGAGTTTTTTTCATATATACAGACACAACTTTATAAGTGTTTTTTTTTCTGGTCTGCTGTTGGATACACATGCTCCCCACACACACTTTGGCTTGGAGAGTCGAACTTTTATTTAGATTTTAGTCACAGTATAGGACTACTAGCTTTCCATCTTTTCGGAACAGACTTACCTTTTATCAGCAACTAAACATTGATTGCATTAGATAACTAGAAGCCAAGCCTGGATGGTGTGATTGGGTGTAACTGGATGTATAAAGCCATAGTTCATGATCTTACCCTGTCTGATTGAGCAAGCCCGTTTTATCGCATATCTGCAGAATACTATAATGACCTCCACCCCACAACCATAGGCTTTTTAGGGTAAATCTCTCTCTGTTTCATCTGCCATCCAGACGAAATACATGGCACTATATTCCTTTTTTTTTTCAGATACAAATCAATTCACAGAAGACTTTTGAGCAACTTTACCAATAACATACCTAATAACAACAACAACAACAAGAAGAACATAAAGTTAACAAAAAGCCCCACAATTAAGACAGTTTAGGAACTTTTCAGTTCCTTTAATGGTAAGAAGGTGAAGGTTTATTTTTAACTAAAGTTTTTACTGGAGCAGTAATTCTTTTTATTTGTAACCAAGATGGGAGTGTCTGGAATGTTACTTTTTATTTTTAAAATAAGTCATTATTTTCACCATCAGCATTCATATAGGAGTCACACTGATCACAATACTAGTGGTTGAAAGGTCTGAACATTTTTGTGGTTTCTTGAATAAATATCAGTAATTCAATTTTGGTGTTCTCAAATTCGTGGAATGCGATATTTGGAAGGGTATAAGAGCTGAAAAACATTCTACTCCAAGAAACAAATGCTTTCAATCTTGTAACACTGGATGGAAGAAGGGTCTATTGGTTTGCTTTGCTTTTTCCGATGTGGGACAAGACCAAAGTCTCCGCAACAGTTAACAGTAGCTGACAAAAATGTACTCACTGATTAAAGATTTTATTTCTTTTAGATATGCTGATCATACTTAGCTCATCAATACTCTATGTTCCTGTCCAAGAGTAGCATTCAGTCCTGGTATTTTACTTTTTTCTGTGAGCAATTCAAGTGAAATAATAGGCTTGTTTTATTTTATTTTTTTAAGGAAGCGGACATGGTGGTTTCCAGCCTTGCAGTCTTGATTATCTGTTTCTGCTCAGCCTCTCCAGTTCATACTGCAAAAGTCGAGTCCAAAATCCAAGCCAATACTACAACATTTTTTTCTTTGTGAAGTCTCTAAAGATAAAGAAAAGGTCTTTTCAAAATGTTTATAAAGAAAAGAAAAGAAAAGAAAAGTAAAGTAAAGAAAAGAAAAACAAGAAAAAAAAACCAACAGACTACAGTTGGACAGAACTGTCTTTATGTTGTGAAACATCCTGTATTTTCTGTTACTCAGCAGGCATGACAAGAACTCACCTCTTCTGCTCTACCTATTGCCAAATGGGACACATTCATGAGGAAGCCACATTTGGAGAAAACAACATGTGGGAACACTACATACAGTAACTGCGCTGGTCAGAGGGAGAGTTTCTTCCTTTGGATGATAATTGTCATGCAAGCGCCAAGATTGTCTCTAGCTGGAAAATTGTCATATTGCCACAAAATAGGGTGACTAACATTCTTTGGTACTGTTAAAAGGATCCAGGGCCCTTGAGACCCCATAAACACTGAAAACTACTATTTCTGGAATACTGTCATAGCATTTGACTCTTTTAACTACATGTCACTGTTACAAGTGTTGCTTATGAGGTTTTACTTTGGCCCAAACTACCTAAAACTGACAGTCCAAAGGAAAATGAAAGAAGACTGGAGGAATTGCTATGATAATTATTGAGTTTGGTCCCTTGGTACCACTGGTTCCTTGCCCTGCACCCACCTCCATCAGTGTCTCTAGCTACTTTTAAAGACTGATCAGGCTTTGCAGCCACTCCTACATCTCCAGAGCATTCATTCTTGTAACTATTCACATGGCATATTTTCATGCCCTATTTTTGCAGCTTTTTTTCTAATGCCAAGAAACAAAGTGCTGACTCAAGGGAAGAAGCAGGAGAGTTAACAGTAGACAGACTCGAACATGCGCACACAAAAGAAATACAAGAAACGAGGAAAGGACAGAGGGAGAAAAGAAAACAAACAGTAAGGAGATAACAGGGAGAGCATAATTTCTCACCGGATGACACCAAGAGCTGCAGGAAAGAATTTTTTAAACCGTAAATAGTGGGTTTTGCACCACTGACATTTGTTCTCCTATACAGTATCTAGACTCCTTCAAAACCTAGACATGGCATGAGAAATCCAGATGGGTGACACCTACCCTCCCACCCATCAGGCCTCACTGACATGGCTCTGGACACCCTATGCTGACTGGTGAGATGATGGACATTAGAGAGTTGATCAGCACAGTGGTACCAGGAGTCAAGCATTCATCTGTTCAGCCACAAATAAGCAGTTAGTACTGTCCTTCCCCTCCTGGTCCTCACAGGAAGATCAAGGGTGAAATAACCATTAAGGGAAGATTAGAGAGCTCTTAAATTGCACCTAACACCATTTCTTTCATCTCTAGCTGCAACTTTACAGTGTAAATATCATGCTGTGAAGACTTAAACAGAGAAAAGTGTTGACCTGACCTTTTTTTTTTTTTCTCTTTCCAAAAGATGTGAATCCCTTGCAAGAGGAGAGGTCCCCTACACAGCAACTCAAGTCAATGCTTTTCTATTTCAGAACTGACAATAAAATAAGTAGGTACCTATATTCATTCCAGCTTGGGGCTACTGACAAATACTCAAGTTAATGGAAAACAAACTCGGAAAACAGTAAAGACAGCTATTAAAAAAATCTGAACATTCAGTTGCTGTGTTGGTTTTTATACAGAAATAATTCAAAATTAAATAAACCAAAAGTCTGCCTTTGTGTGTGGTAAAGCTGAAAGATTTGTGGCAAGACTTGCCAGCAGAAAACAAAGAGAAGTAACCTACCTAGCTGCCTGGACTGCTGTAATTATGATCTTAAGCAGAATTTATATGCTTAAGAAAAAATTCCCTCCCAGGTTTTAGGGGAAAAATATTAATCTGGCAGATGGTAAAACTGGCAGTTGGTCAATCAGTAATAGTGAGATATGTGAGGAGAGACAATTACGGGCAGAGAAAGATGGGAGAAGTCATGGGGTAGGGAGAGCTTTTGTACTTTTTGATTGCTAAACAAGTTGGATTCCAGAATGAGCGGATGACTCTGTGGATGGATGCTATCTGGAACTGATTTACTGATTACTGGGTCAAACACCAGAGAAGGAAAAATAAGGATATCTTTATCAATTGATCTCAGAATAATTTCTGGGACTACAATATATTTCATTTTTATTACTGTCTTCCTCATCTTTCATAACAGGCAATGACAACCAAGATAACCAAGCGTGACCAAAGTAAAAATTTGACCCAAAAAAAGTGGGTCTGGTATGTACCAAAGCACATTTATGTGATTATTGAACCAATCCTGAGAAAAATTTTAGATTACAAAGGCATGGGGAGGGAGAAAGAGAGGAGCATCCATTCATACAGGAAAATCAAGCTGGAGGGGATACTCCTGTTTTCAAATACAATCTCCTAAATTAACACGCACATTCAAATTACAGTCGTTAGCACACTTGTTCATAAACAGAGTAGATGTCCAGGTCCTCCGAGCCCTCTCAGTCCCACAGACAAAATTTGCAGAATTTCACTGATATTGTACAGGTTCAGGATCCTTCCAACACCCTCAAGCCCCCAAACAAACAAATAAAATGTGCTGAATTTTCATACACAGTTTACACAAAATTGTAAGTTCCCCTTCGCTTCAAAAGCCGCTTTATTTGCATGAGGCAGCTACACTGGGCATGAGGTGTGTGTATTGCACCTCAGTAAAGAACAACCCTGGGGTTTCAATTGCTTTGTATCTCTGTGAAACTAGAGAGAGTGAGAACACAACAGCTCCAGCTGCCTCCCTCTATGGCTGGTTTCACAGTGACACTTTTGTAGAAAACAGTGTGCTAGAGGTAGCCCCTGCTATTATTACTGTAGCAGAAACAGTAAGCATGATGTGGCTTATTTTCATTCCATTCAAATTTCAAGATTCAGAACTACGTGGCTCTGGTGAATAAACAATGTCTGTGGCTATCATAGTCTTCACAGAGGGGCTTCTTTTTCTGCTTTTATTTTAACAAAAAAATGTCCAAAACAGATTCTCCTCTGGCAGCCCAGTTATGCGTGTGTGTACGTGTGCAACTGTGCATGGAACAAAAGGGTGAAGAGGAGCTCTGGGCTTTAGTTACTACTTGAAGTATAACTGCTTTGTACTTTACTAACCTTCTGCTGCTTCCAAGAACAGCTCAGTAAATCGTGCCTCTTCCACTGAAACTGCGTACACACTACTGTACATTTTCAGCGGGGTTCCAGATGTGAGCAATTAGGCCACTCTGTGTTATTACACTGCTTCCCGCACATGAGACATGGCTAAATAAGAATAAACCAGTTCCTTCTTGAAAATGTGCACAGTCCTTCCCAGAGAGGCAGTGGTGGTTAGCTCTTGCTGTCAGATTCAGCAAGCACTTTCCAAATTCATGGTCTAATACACGCCTAGACGATGTCCTGACTGCATGCTAGGAGAAGGTCCTATTGCTCACCAACCCTTGCTTCACTCTTGTTCTGCTGATGTGAAAAGATTTGACTCTGAGGCTGGCAGGCAGCTATGTTGTACAGCATCTCCTTCCTCCTCCCGCTTCACAGCCACCACGTTCGGACAACAAGAGAAAAAGAGCAGTCTGAACACAGCATACTCTAGAGACCAAAGACAGCTATTTGGACTGAACCCACTAAGAAGTGTGTCCAGGATTGCTCTCAGTCCCTCTTGGACCCGAAGTTTGCCAGGCATCTCAGAGGAAGCCGTCATTTCCACTTGCTGTCAGTTCTGTGATGAAATCCCAGTAAGAAAAGCACAGCTAGGGAAAGACAGTCTGCTGGAGGAAAAGGTTTAGACCTTTAGTAATGTCTAAACAAATGGCAACAAGCATTGAGTTTGTTTTCTTGAGAGATTCCAGACTGCTCTGAATTCAGTAAACAAAAGCTGCCACTGACAAAGGCAGACATTTTTCTTTTCCCTTCAGAAATCGTAGATGTTATTCCATGTTCTGTGGTGGACAAAGTTTCTTGAAGTAACTATAAGGTCTTCATCAGTGATATGATGAGAGAAAGGCTCCAAGAAAGCAATCCAATTGCTCTTTGAAAAGACACTAGAGATGGATAGGCATTACAGACAGACTTTAAGACATTAAAAATAACATTCTGAACCACTTCTAAAATCATAACACCAGACTAGCTACTAGTTGCTCACTATGATATCTAAAATTTTGTTCTAGTGTTGAAGTATTTAGCAAGTCCACTGGATTGGGCTAACCTGACCCTAGTAGATGGCTATGGTGAAGGTAATCAAGTCATCCTACCTTTCTGTCCCTAGATTTAGTTTTGCAGCATGTAGACACACACTGAACTATGAAAGAGGCAAAGGTGGCTATAATAAAAGAGGGTAAAAAGAGAGAGAGAGAAGTGTTTACAAGGAAGTTTTATACTCTCCAACTGTCTTCAAGCTATGGAAAAATACCCTTGGAAATCACTGAGAAGAAGGGAGCAGTCACAGGCTGCATGGTGCAGCTCATGACTGTTGAGCATTTGGGGATTGAGAGGAGAACAGCAATAACTTACATGGATGTAACGGCTCCAGTATTTTGGAAAAGTTATACTTATTTACTAAAAAATATCTTGTATACAAAGGGTATATCTTCCCTATCAAAACAAACAAACAAAAAAAAACAAACAAAAAAAAGTTATTCCTTTATTTCTCAATGTGTTTACATCATCTTTGTACAGACTGACACACACTAAAATCCTAAATATTCCTGGGGTTCAGACATCTTATACCATGATCACCTATTTTTTTGCTAGATCGTCAAACAATTGGCTGTGGGAATGCATTTCACTGTCTGACTTGTGAAGGTTTTGGGCACCCTTGACAGCTACAGAACAGAGGCTTGGCTCTGCTTGATGGCTAATCCGCCACCTGTCAGAAAGCCCTTCCTTTTGGTGCAGATTCCTAGTCGACCCTAGCCAAGCAGCAATGTTGAGTGCATCAGGGAGAACTCTCCACATTTCAGTTTCCCCACAGGAATGTCTGGGGCTGCTCCTCAGGAAATATCCTGCTTTAACCCTGCAGGCACCCAAAGAAGCAGGGAATGTGCTCCTGATGGCCAGCACAGCCTCAAGAAACATTTATCTGCAGGTCTGGGTTATTTGTTTACTACTATGATCAGTCTGTGACAACAGCAGAGCCTTCTTTGTAGGGGTGGATTTCATTTACCGCGCCCTTTCCTTATCTAGACCCCTTAGCCTGTCTCAGCATGCTACCCTACCAGGCCACTTAGTACCTCCAGCAACATTTTTTATTCTTGTGCTTTTTTTCACGTTTTCTTCTTTTTGTCATGTGTTTCCTCTTCCAGATATAGATGAGATTGTGAGGTACATGCAAACAAAATCTACTTCATTTCTTTTTCTTCAGAAAGTGCAGGTTACTGATGCTAGGCTTAGGAAGAAAGAAATTTAGGCAGCCTCTCACTTTGGCTACAATGAGAAGTGCTTTCATGTTTGTAGAACACAGTAAGAGGTGACCGTACAAACTCTCCATGCTAAGGTCATGGTCAAACGCAGCATGAGGATATATTTTCTCTGACTATTTCAGTGGACTTTGAATCAGGCAGAGGGACCACATGACCATGTTCATGGACATGAAGCACCTACACCATAAGACAGAGATGTCTATCCCTATCCATTCTGATCTTCGAATTTTTCCAACATCCATCAGATGAATAGTAAAGATATCTCCCCTTCCTGATTGCTGTACAACACACCTTTCCAAAAGTCCCATTCTTCAGCAGCTACTTCCTGAACTGGTTCTGTTGTCATTGGGTTTCTGATTTCAGTTAACCTCCCAGCTACCTGGAGTTTTACCTTATGGTGGTTCCTTGAGACAAGTTTACCAGTTTTTCACCACATTCACTCACTTCCACGCAGCCAGTGCTTCTCCCCAACCAAATACTCTTTTTGAGACAGAGAAATATTTGAACCCAAACTTCAGGAGTGAACCCTGGCAAAAATTCTTAAGATAAACATGACCGCCCCTCAGCTTTTACGAACAGCTGTTACAAAAGAACAGAGCTCCTCATGCAGCGTGAGAGGACAGGCTTGTATTTCAACTCTTCTGGCAGTACAAGGAAAATAGGGGCTTGATATGTTGTGGAGGATTTGTAAAACTGAATATTTAATTACAGAGTTGCTTGTTGCTTTTTGGTTTTTTTTAAAAAAATAAAATCAACTGTAAACTAATGAATAAAGTGCTAGTTTACAAACTCTACAAAGTTGAATGCATGGAACATTTCAAAGAATGAATACACGAAAAAAAAAGCATCATATTTATCTCATGAAGTTATAACATGGACAGTAATTTATCCGGAACCTTCCTCTGTCATTTCATGCACAATTTTTTTCCAGTCCCTGCTATGTGGTATATTAACAATCCCTTTCCATCCAAAGTAGTGGTAACACATGCTTCAAAACAGCACACATTTGTAAGACTTTATGTGACCTTTCCATTCTGTACATCTTCCCAGAATAGGACGATGAATACAGTCCAGCCTGTTTGAATGTTGCAAGTGGTCAACAATGTTTCTGTGGCATGTGGCAACTGCAAAGTCGACTATAGAATACGTGGTTGTCAATATGAGAAGTTACAGTGCTGGTAAAACTGGGCAGCTGTAGCCCTGAAGAAGTCCTCTGCAAAGTCACTGTAGGAAAAAATCACACTTAAATTCAGTTAAAAGCTTTCTGAGACTGGTTTGAGTTACCTGCAACAGTAAGTGTATAGCTTAAATAACAGATGATACCAAGGATGTGGTGACAAGGTGGACCACCACATTCCCCAGCCAAGTGCCCCCCAGAACCAACATGTGGTGACTGCTTCCTAGTGCTCATGATTCAGCAGCCTCTGAGATAGAGACTGGCTGCTCCAGGCCACCAGCCCCTGAGCTGCCTGTGCTCCCACACATTCACTGAAATAGATGCTGTGACAGGCTGGGAAAACTCCTGTTCCTTTGGACACCATAGCTGCATGACCCTGAGTTTTAAGCAAGCATTTTCTCCTCTTTTGATCAACATCCATGTTCTCTCTTCTCTCTCTGCATTCCATTTCAAGATCTGGCTTTGTTTAACCCTGAAATGCAAAGGGAATGCTCTGGATTAAATAAAAAAAAAAAAAACCACAAAAGAAAACAAAACAAAACCAAGAAAGGTCCCCCTCCCCCCTCCATCTTCAGACACTTGTGCAGCAGCAAACCTGAGTGTGGTTTTTCTGTTCAAAGCCACAAACTGGCCTGAATTTGCTAAAACCTGGACCAGTGCACATAAAATCTTCAGCGTGGTTGTGAACTTCCCTGCAGCTTCAGAAATTCAGAACTGGTCTGCCTGTTTTCCCCTAAGAGTCCCCCAAATTTGCTGCTAGCACCGCCTTTGGCTTTGCGAGCCCCAACATCGCCCCTTCGTGGCTGGACTCATCCTGCATGTGGCTGGGCCAGCAGCTCTGCAAGCTGCTGCCTCACATACCAAAACTGGAAAGCACTGATGTGTTTATGGAAGGGGGTGGGCTTCCCTTGCCATCCTGTCCTCTCCCCCTAAATTCCAGTCTGAGCAGGAGATCAGACAAAATAGGCTGTGTGTCCCTCTCCAAAACAGACTTTGCCTACTCCACCCTGCATCCATGCCTTAGTCCTGAGAAGCCAGAAGCTCCAGCTGGTCACACAACTCTTTTACGACATTTTATCAGCTTTCATTTTGTTCTCTGAAAACCAAGGATCTGCTTATACATGTGACTGCTTTCTCTTCCAGGCAGTATGGTACGGTAGATTCAGTGCACTTGGATGTAGGGCAGGAGAAGAGACAGCGATAGAGAAGGTCAAAGTGCCTGCAGTACGCCTTTGCATCTCCTCACATTCCTGGCAGGACCATGTTATAAATCAGAGCATTTGCACAGTTGTTTTATTCTGCTTTTCACAAGAGCCAAGGACACTCGGTGTACAGCCTCCTTCTAGCCTGAGCGTGACTGTCATCCAATCCCTACCAAAACGCTGCTAGAGGTGTGGACAAGAGCCATTTTCCCCACATACCCCTGCTGAGGATCCCACTGTTCCTTCATCAAACCAAGTGCAAATCACCTAGGGTCACTCTGCCAGGATGGCAGGAACACAGAGCACTCAATCACTTGTTCAGGATTTCATTTCTCCGTTTAAACTTGAAATACTTTGGCCTGAACAGTGTAAACAGATGTGGCTGAGCTTTGAGATCCTCACATATCCCATCACATCCCTTTTTAATGTAATGACAAGATTAAAGCCTGAGCAAACATGTAAGGCATTGATCTCTCTTGCCTAGGTGGGAACATCCCTTGCTCCTCGGTGCCAAAGCGAGGATGTGTTTCACGACTTCTCCGCTCTCTACAGCAGGCTCTTTGTTATCACATTTACTCTTTTCCAAGCCTTCTACACTTTTTTTTCCCTCCGAGAAGCTGATGGCTCCTTTATCAGAATCAGTCAGTGCAAACTGCTGGATGACACAAACCAGACGGCCCGCATCCGCTGCAGACTGGGACAAAAGATGGAAGCAAAAGATAATAATGAAGCACATCTGGCTGATAAGCATGTTTAAATTTTGCAGAGATTAGCTGTGAGAACAGGAAGGAGCTCTTTCTCTCCTTTCTGTTTGTTTAGCTTGCTTTAATTGTTTGTTTTTAGGACGAAAAACATGCCCATTCAGACTTATCGAGCAAGTTAAAGCAAGGCACGGGGAGAAATTCGCCTCATTAGAAACATGAAAGCAGGCAAAAGTAAACAGGACTTTCCATTTCCCGGAGCCACGTAAGCTGGTGAAAGGCTGCTGGGCTCCCGGCCATCCTCGCTGGCGCTGGCCAGGAGCTGGGGCCGGTGCGGAGCAGCCCGTGGGTCCGCCTGGCTCCCCTGGCTCCGCGACAGCGAGAGGGAGGGAGCGGGACAGCACAAGCGCCACCTCACTTGCAGATGGGATACAGCAGCCTAGGCAGGTCTTACTATTCCTCTCGTATGGCAAAATGCTCCCGTTATTTATCCGGGCCGTTGCAGCGTGTACTGTTAAGTACAGGTTATGCAGCTGCGAGCCTCTCCTGAAGTCCGTGAGTGTCTGTGCTTGGCTGCCACGGATGTGGGAAAACGAAACAAAACAAAAACAAACCAAAAAACCCCCCCAAACCCACGAAGTTATTTTGTAAGGAGAACAAGCAAACAAAACACATTTGAAGAGGGTGTTGCAGCCTGAGCGACCGACGCAGCTGCCGCAGGATGACATTGAAGATTTCCTAATGTGCTTGCAAAGAGGAGAGACCCAGGCTGCCACCAGCAGCTCAACTGACATTTATGGCAGAAAATGGGGAGCTTCTTTTCCTGCCTGCCTTGTGCTGAAGGACAGTTTCCAAATCCGAGACAGCCTCTGACCAGTTCCTACACTGCAAACCTGCAGCCCCTTCTGTGGATCCCTGCTGGTGTGAAAGCTGTGGGATCAGATTGAGGTATACAACACCTCGCTTCTCCTTCCTTTCTGACCGACAGCGCACACAGGAGGTCCTCTGTAACACACTTGTACAAAGATTAAAGCAGAAATTCTATCCGAGCTCCCTGTTCACACCTGGTAATGGTACAAATGAAGAAAGATGCAGTAGAGTCAGCTATATTCCTAGTACCTTATGCCACCCTGGAGAAGAAAAGCGGTGGTGGAGCTGGGTTTCCCATGGCTGTGCATCCCTGGGGCCCGCCAGGGAGTCAGACATGTGCCACAATGTCATCACCCTTTGCAGGCACTGCTAGAGCTCAGGCACTCATAGCACTGTATTAAAATACTTTGGTTCAGGCATTTAGGGACCATTCCTTCACTGGTCACGAGGGGCTGAAATAACAGTAGATCAGGAGGGCAAATCTATGATACTCCCCTCTCACCTTAGCTGTAAAATAGGACCAGCATGAAACAGAGAACAAAACAGGGCTATTGAGGTCAGAAACGGTCTCTTGACAGTCATCTTATTGGGGAAGGGAGGGGATAAAAAGTTTAGTTCTGTTCTTCAGAACATATTAAGAGACTATTACACTAATATGTGGACAAAGTACAACTGATAGAAATAGTGTGCTTCTTGTGTTTTAAATGATGTGGTTTGTTCACGAGACATCCTTTTGGAATGCTACACAAACTTGTTTGCAAGACTCACAGTGCAAATGTACAAAAACCAGCTGTACTCATAAAGCTAGTTAGTTATGTTGAAGCCTGACAGTCCCCGTGACTCGACCTGAACCAATTGCTGTTGTCCCCACTGTTGGTGGCAGTGCAAGAATCTTTGTTTCATGTACATTTATGAAAAAATACCTTTTTGTTTTTCCTAAAAAAAAATTCTCTAGGAGTTGATTATCTCTGAAAAGCCTGTAGTTGGCTCCAGAAGCCCCTTCAGTGTAATGATGTGAACTTTTGTTAATCCTATTGGCACTGCAGCCTCCAGAGGGCTGGGCTGCTCTGGCTCCACTGTCCACGTTGCCGGATGGGGATTCATGGGGTGGTCAGGGGCTGGGAGGGGTGGCTGGTTAACACCAGCACACATTCCAGCTGTGCACAACTGCCTGGATGCTAGAAGCAATGCAGAAATACAGCACACCGTTTCTGTGACTCAGATTGCAGGAGAGTAATGAGAATGATGATTTATTTCAGTAGGTATAGCAGCTAATGGCACCTGTTAAGAATGAAGCCTCCTAGGTAATTATAACCAGCAGTAAAATAGTGTTGGCCCTGAAAACCTTCCTATCTAATTATACATATTACTCCAAAATTATTACAAAGCATCTTTTTGCTGTCTGGGTTCATTTATATAAATGACAACTATTTTAATAAGCATCTTAAGTACGTATCAAAGATTCAAAATGACACAGGGAATAGCAGCTGCTTTGTAGATGTCTGTTTTCTGTAAGATAATATTTTTATGATAGTTCATGTAAGACAAATACAAATACACCATATAAGACATTGGCTTGCATATTCAGTATGTTTTTTTCCATGTCTTTATTTAAAAATGTAAATCGTCACATTCACATACTAGTGGTACTTGTGTGCTTTGGTGCAGTTTCTGTCTCAGAACCCAGACTGTATCTATTCATTTGTATGAAGTAATCCTTTTCTTTTCTAGCAGGGTAGATGCGATGGAGCCAACTTGAGGTGCCAAAAGGCAAAGGACAGGCACTGATGCAGGAAAACAAAGCTTCAACCAAGAAAAGTACCAGTGGGTCCCTATGGCAGCTGTGAGACCTGATATATTACCTTCGTAAGATGTGTGCCTCCACATAAAAGAAACAGTAATAGGAGCATTGATACTCCACAGTTTAGCATGTTGTAAATAAATAATGGGATTCGCAAGATAATGAGTTGCAATGCCTAATAATTGTGGCTTTTTCACTTTTGAAAATAGGTCACATCATTCCTTGCTCACTCTGAATCGAGTTTTTCTCTGTGCTGAGCGCCAAGCATGTGACCGTAGCTGTAAAAAAGAAAGCAGCAACAGACCCTTGGGGTATAGAGATATTACAGCAGCCACGCAACACATTTCTGCATTCAGAAAAGCTTTAGTATTGGATCAAGCAACAGCTACTAAGTAAGGACATATGATTTTGTTTTTCATATTGTCAGAAGAAAATGTGGAACTGATAAGAAACACCTGTCGAAATGGAAAGCCATCTCAGAAACCAGGGTTTGTTTAGATGATGAAGAGATAAAATCTGAAGGCATGTGTTGCAAGGCAAGATAATCTTGAACAGAACGTCTGTTAAAAAAAAAAAAAAAAAAAAGGGAGAAGATGCAGTAAGAAGCAGTAGTTTCAGGTAATCGGCTTTCTGTGCAAAGGAAGGTCCTAGAGGATCTTAAGGCAACATTGGTGCAGTATGCAAAACTTCATTAGCTGCGTGGATGTTGTTCATTCATTTTTCTCCATGGAAACATGATTCTATTTGCATTTTATTTGCATCTTGCAAATATTTTCCTAGAACCCCAGCAGGACACTGGAAAGCGTAAAAGCACACATTACCAGCTGAACATATGTAACCAAAATTTTCTCTTTGCTTGCAGCTCAGCCTATTCCATGTGCTCTGATTTAAAGCCCCGTAATACACTTACCACATAGGAATTCTGTTCAGCTACATTTAACCTTTATTTTGAGGGAAGATTTGTCAGATCATTTCTTTTACTTAAGGCATACATATTTTCATGCCTTTGTCCTGCTTGATGTGAAATAAGCAGTTTTTTAAAGGAAGTTGATCTCAATATTTCTTTTCATAGACTGGAAAGGGTGCAGTAGTACAGTGATAAATACTAGGAAATGTGCAGTATGCTGTGGATTTAATGGAAATATTGCCACAATTCTGTGCCTCAGTGTTGTGGCATTAAATCAGTGAGAAGACAGAGGCAGATTGCTGGTGTGTGTGATGCCCAGAGGAGGAGGCAGTTCCAGTAATAATTTTAGAGACTGTAAAGTGACTCTAAAATGGAAATCTCAGCTGCAGTTCTAGGAGGGCCCAGCTGAACAAGACACACAAGCACATGCTCAGTTTTAAACACATAAGTAGTCCTGAAATCAATGAGACCACCCACAGACTTACAATCCCTTAAGAACTGAGCCCTTAATTGCTCAGTAACTGCTGCAAAAAGACATTGTTTCCTTTATATTACTTAATATTAAAAAGGCCTTTGCCAACACAAAACACTGGAGGAGTCCAACTCAAACTAAATGGATAAAGTGAGGAACCAAAGCAGCATTGCAGGAGAGCTGTTTTTTGCTAGAATTCTCTCAGTTCAGCCCACATTGAGTCGCTCCTCCTGTTGAGGTCCATGCTCAGCAGCACTCATTTTAGGAAGGACCACCTTACAATTGCTTTCCCCTTTGATGAGCAATACACAAGTTCTGCAGGTTTGGAGGTTGGGGTTTTTTTGGGACACGAAGCCCTAATTAAGGCCTTGTTACCTAAAACTTTTATCTGTGGGAAATCTTTTTAAGAACTGCTTAGGATGCCAAGCTGCTTTCTCTGCAAGGGCACTTCTGCAGCTTCTCAAACTGTGTTACATGAGTGACAAGTGAACTTTAATGAGCTGATTCTTTTGCAGTGTATGAGGCAGGGAAGTGTTAATATCTCTCTTTTATAGATAGACAACTGATCTGCAAGGGGTCAGAAACCTCAGCTGCAGAAAATCTGGAAAGCTGAGCTGACTTTATTGGAGCTGCACTGATTTATACCAGCTGAACATATGGCCCCAGAAGATTAAGTGGTCTGTGTGAGAAATCTGTGGCACATCTGGGACACTCCAGGGCCTGAGTCACAAGATCATTCTTCCTGCCCATAATGCTTGCAAACATGCAGCTACGCAGGAGCCTCTGCTAACTTTAACCTCTTGGCAAAGTAGTAATGAAATTGTTTGAATGACTGAGCCCGTGGAAAGTAGGGGTGAGCCCATGCTGTTGACAAAAGCTCTTTCTCTGGTTATTTGGTGCATGACATTATTTTGTACAGGTAAGCCAAAACTATATAAAATATTGGATTATTGCATTTACAGTCATATTCTAAGCAGAGACATAGCAGAAGGAATTCACAGTCCAACATGGGGAAAGAGTCCGTCAAAATCTTACAAAATGGGATTTGTGTTTCTTTTTCGCTTCAGTCCTGTGCCACACTGTATATGAGTAGCTGAGGGCCAATACACCACTGCAGAGGTGTTTCTCTGTATTTAATTTATTTATTTATACATTTATTTATTATCATCAAGGGGTTTCTGTAAGCCCAGAACTGGCATATGCACATTTTCCTAGCTATCTTTTGCCCAGGTAAGAAAGAATATTAAGAAATACAAAAGGAATTAATAAATTCATATACATATACTTTAATAGGCTGTTAAAGCATGATTGGTTTGCAACTGGGACAGCTGTTGTAGCCACAGCAATATTTATTTAACTATTGCTCCAGGACAGAAAAAAAAAAAAACAACAAAAAAAACACCACAAAAAAAAACCAAACCAAGAAACCTTAAGTCATAAACCCAGTCTAAATCTTATTCAAATAGGTTTCCAAAAAAATATCTTGGGGTGAAGCCTGCACAGTTTGTGGGGAAAAAAAATGATGAAGCTGTTCACAGGCAGGCTTTTGTTGATGTGTGGGTTACTGTGATACTTCAGGAATGATGTCAAAATGATACAACGTTAACTGCTCATAATGTTCATGTTACAATGATAATTTCAGATAATGATGCTGGTGAGAAAGGTAATGGCACCAACAGGTCAGAAAAATATAAAGAAAATTCATTCAGAACTTGGTTTATTACTGCATTATATTTAATTAGCAGGAATCACTACATCAAATGACATAAAATAGTTATTGACATATTCTTAATTTCAAAAGGGAAAAGTGGAATTGAACTGTATGTCAAAAAAAAAAGCCAAAAATAAAAACAACCCCAAAAAACCCAAAGGAAAAGAAACAAAAAAAGAACGATCTTGAACAAAAGAGAAGAACAAACAGGTACCCTACAACACTAGTCTGGAAAATGAATGAAAAATGTAATCAAACTATCCCAGAAATTAAGAAACACAAATCTTAATCAATTCTCACAAAAATAAGATCAACATATTGCAAGATTTTTAGAAGATTAATAGTATCATATAGTGTGAGTTATATTTATCCCAAACTTCAGAGTATTTATTTTAGCAGGATTTATTTTTAAAACACACATTCAAACATTTGTTAAACTACCTACTGAAAATGAGTAAACATCAAGTGACCCCCCCAATGAGGAATAAAACAAAAAGCAAAAAAGTTTGCTTAGCATCCATTATCCAGCCTGTTACTCAACAACGGAGCAACATCTGTAAGCAGTTTCTCAAGCGTTGTCCGTAACTCAGCACCACCACCTGCTGTTTGGGAAGGAAGATAACAATTTCTCTATGTGTTCAATGTGTCTAGCACGTTAGATATCCAGTATCATGCAAGCAAAAAGAATTCACCCATTTCAAACATTCAAAGAAGAAAACAAACAAACAAAACAAAACAAAGTAGAATTCCCCATCCCCAATAATGAATGGGAGAGGCAGCTCTGCTCATTTTAAGGATGGGGCTATCCTACCACAGATACGGGGTGAAGAATCTAAGGGGATCACGCCAACCACACCAGCACGCTGCTTCTGCTCTTTTGGCTCGGGTTTCCCACAAAATCTTTATAGACTTTGGCAGCAGATATGACTTGGCTCCAGCGTGCTACCTGTCTTTCCCCAGATTCTGCAGCTTGGTAGCAAAATAGCTTATGTTGCCTGTATTTCAGCTCTTCCGTCTATGGGGGCTGTTGAAATTTCCTTGTGTGATGATGCTTTCATGGGGGAGATCAAATGAATACTGGCCTCTCCGGTTTATAAACATGGAACACGGTAAGGTCCAAAGCTTTTCCTTCAGAAAATTTAGTGGGGAAGCCCCTCATCCCTTAACATCGATGGAATGGAAAGGAGAATCCGTGCCATTGCATTTTCATAAGTAAACAGAAAGAAAATTGTAGCTGAGTAGGCCCTAAGAAAATCAAGGGAAGATACTTGATACCATTCCACTGCCCGTATCCAAAGACGCAGCTAAAAACTGTGTCAGCTGCACCTGAGAATTCGACCTGCCTCCGGACTGCAAGAGAAACTGAATTACAACCGATGGGAACAACTCCGGGAGAGCTGTGCTCCATATGGGCTGTTAAATCACAGCCCAAAAGCTGCCTCTTTTTCCCACCAGCTTTCCCTCTAGACAGGTAAATCTCCAGGTAGCCATTTAGGTCTATCTGCGTATCTAATTCTTTCCAGGACCCAGGCTCTGTCCTATATCTTGTGCAGACACGCCTGAAGCATGTTTAAAAGGGCATGTCTCTGATTAATGGCAAACAGTGCAATTCTTAACAGATAGTAAAACATCTGTCCTAATCAGTACTGTCAATGAACTGTGATGTTAAGAACGTGGAATTTTGTGTCACAAGTTTAATGAAACTCCACAGTTCGGTTGTGGTGTCTGTAATTCTCATTCACACCAAAGAGGAAAGGGTTTAGGGTCTTGGCAGGGATAGGGGTGGTTTTTTTGTTGGGGTTTTGATTGTTGTTCCTTCCCTTCAAAAATGAGAAGTCATTCATGGTTTAAAGCTCCTGTTTCTTCATTGTCTGTTTCTATTCAGCTCCTAAAGTAGGTGTACAGGTTTTGTTTTATTTGCATGCCCAGTATACACCTGGAAGCTGTAGAACTTAGCTCATTACCAGGTTGATGCAGGTTACATTTTTCTCCTCTCCTGGTCTGCAATCCTAGAGATGTTGCATGAAGCATAGCACAACCTGATTACCTCGGAGCATCCAGATCTTGGAAAAGCTCCAGTTTGCAGTTTCCACCCTCCCTAATTTCTCCCTTTGCTTAAAACATTAAAGGAGCCAAAGACAATTTTAAAACTAAAGGATATTTTTCTTTGGGTAGTCTTTTTTTGTTTGTTTGTTTGTTTTTTTCCTAAAATGGAAGAAATATATCCTCTGTATCAACAAAGCTGAAGGTACTTCGGTTGGAAACTGGACCAGTTATGTGTCATTGGAGCTGGTGGAGTCAGCACACAGGAGCTCACCTGTTCTACCTTGATGAGTCTGAGAAGTAATTATTGGACACAGGGGTTGGAGATTTCTTTCCAGTTCTTTCTCTACCTATTCCTGCATCAGGGATGCACAGGGATGCACAGGGATGCACAGCTTGCAGCAACAGCCATTGAAGTGAAATAGCATGGTGGGGGCAGGGTGGGTGGTGGTGGTAAGTATATCCACTTGATAATCAGCTAACTGAGATGCGGATCAAACAAGGATTGTTTCCCTCAAACACTGTTTCATAGATACCTGAGACCATGTTCACCTTCACTAACTCCAGGGACTTCTAGAGGGTGATCAGATTTTAAGTACTAACCTGTTTCTGTTGGCTGCAGAAATGAACTAAAGACAATTATATTTTAAATTTAGGTGCCCCTGTGAAGTGCTCCTGTTCAAGTGCCCCAAGGCTGGAGGCTGTAACACTGCTGGCACCCACGTGACTACAGGATCAGAGAGAACACATATGTTGAAATTGTTACATTGAAATTGTTACGTGTGTAAATCAAATATGAAACTAATACTTAAAAAATTATCTATATTTTTATAACCACTAAATGCAAGTCTGGAATATTTCCTACTATTAACCAGCAGTAGATTTTTGTAGTGGAAAAGCTGCAAAGTTACCTAGCAAATATATAGCAATAAAAAAATCTGATGTATCCCTGTAACGACATACAACAGCACTGAATTTATCACTGACTTTCAATCTGTGTATGCTGGGAATTCCCCTTGTCATTTCAGTTACCTCAAGGAGACACTGAGTACAGAGATTTTTAAAACCTCTGTTGTTAAATATTTCAAAATAAATCTGCTGTTCTCCCCCTCTCGTGACTGTGATTAACTTCATTTATTTAAACTGTTCATTATTGCATCAGCAGAAGACAAAAGCTAACCTCTATCCATCTTTTGCACCTAAAGGAAATTCCACTCTGATGTCTCTCTGTGTTCTCCCTCTCGTTTTCAAGGTATTTTTTTTAAAAAGTGGACTTCCTTATAGCACTATAGGTCACTAAGTGCACACACATCAACATTATCAAGGTTGATGTGAATAACTACTAGTTGGTTATTCACTAACCATGCAAGAAGAAGATGGCTCTCACCATTATGATTGCCATAGAAAGAATCCTGTAGCATAGACTGAATGTGAGTATTGAATAGAAAAATAGATTAGAATGTAATGGGAATTTGGTGATGAATTTCTAATAACTTGTTATGATTTAAATCTAAGGGAAAGAGACCATGCAGGCCCTTAAATGTTCTATGATATATGGAATATTTTCTTATTTCAGAGGCCAATCTGAGTGAGATTTTCTAGTTTTAGAAATGCCTCTCGACTCACTAAAATAATCTTGCTTTTGTCGAGCCTGAACTCTTTCAGAGGTGAGGACAAATTCTGAGGTACTTCAGTGAGCATATCCTCTGCCAAGTTCAGGTTTTCCAGTTTAATCATGTTATCAAAAGCCGCCTTCTTAATGCCCTTCTCAGTTATTTGATTGTGACTGAGATCAAGGTTTTCTAGATCTGACAGCTCACTGAAGACATCAGTAGGAATTACTGATATTTTACTGGCTGCTAAATATAATTCCTTGAGGGGAAGAATTGAGGGAATGAATGCTCCTCAGTTGACTGAAGTTCATCTTCACCATGTGCAAAGCTGTTAGGGAGAGAAATGCCACTTTGGGGAAGAGTTGATGGCTTAACCTGCTACTGTGGAGGCTCAGTGCTACCACGTTCCCGTATTCAGGTCAAGCTCACTCTGCAACACTGCAGGTGCTGTCACTGTCTGGCCCCAGTTCTGACAGGGCAGTGGGCAGGTCTAAGATTATGGTCACCCATGCGAACACACGCGAGCTTCTACAAGCCTTCACAGGCCTTTTATAGCTCCATCACTGAGCTGCTTGTTCTTCAGGACCAAGAAGTCTGGTGACGAATACGCCTTCAGGAGACCCAGCTGGATGAAAACTATCCCTTTATTTATAAGCAGCAAATATCTGGCACTAAAGGGGATGCCTTCAGGGATATCTTACAGCCTTTGCCTGAGAACTAAACCGCTCTGAAAATAGGATGAGAAAAGTGAAACCACCACTGTTGTTAGCAAAAGAAGAGTTTCAAAACTATTTGTGTGTAAATTCCTCTCTAATATTCATTTAGCTGTTACAGATATATTGTCATTTACTTCTCTGTATCAGTAGAATGAACATATAATTGTTACTATTTACAGTTAGAGTACTTGTCATCTGTCAACAATATCTTTTATAAATTCTCTAGGGTTACATAATTTGTTTTTATTTTGAGCTGATTTTCTCCTTTTCTTTTTTTGAGTTTATATGATGTATCTTCTGACACCAGTATCCCCCTCTAATGTTCTCTTCAAGCATCTGTTTTCTACATTTCTATGATTTTTTTCAAGAAAGAGTAAATTATTACCTCATGCTTTGATGCATGCTGATGTATGATTTGTTCATCTGGTAATCACATGCATGTGATGTATAACCACAAAGGAATTTTATATTAATGTCTCTCATTATTTATTTCCTATGGTATGGTCATTTCTCGCCTATGAATTTCCACTATACATCATCAAAATGTAAAGCCACATATCTTATGATAATTACTTTTAAACAGCTTGCTCTCCGAATGTGACTAGGTGGCTTTACCTGGAGGGCTCAACTGCCAGAACAAGCACGCTCTGGAGGGGAAGAGTCACCCTCATAAAATGATTGTAATCTGATCATCTCATCTTCCTTGTCTCTATAGCATTATTGTTTTTCTTTATATTATTCCTCTGCCTTTCGCTACCTTTGCTAGCTTACTGCTTGTTTCTGAGTTCTTTGTCTTTGCTTTTTGCTGTTTTAATAGTTCTTGGACCATACATACTCTTCTATTTTATTTTTTTTTAACTCTTCCTTATTGTTCCCTTTGCTAGGAGGAATGTTAGCAATACTTCTCCTGAAATTTCCTTCTGGACTAACAGTCTGACCTGCTCACATGAGAAAACATGCACCCTTGCTTGATTTGTGACTTAACACTTCTGTCAGTTGGAAGGCACCTTTGTCTATCCATTGAGATGCTGGAAGAGAAGGCCTGCTTGGCTGTCTGTATGTGGATGTCGGTAATGATGCTCTTATCCCATGGACTGGCCTTGACCTCTGCAGGCAATGCTGCAGAGGCAAGTGAGGTGTAGCAACAAACAGAAGACCACTCAGCAATGCACAGGCTGTACCCTCGCAGTCTTCCATAGCTGCAGTTTCACCCATGCATTTCAAGACTGGGTTAGTGCTATTATGTTTCAAAGGCAAAATTGCATTTTCAAACTTCTTGTTGAATTTATGAACCAATTGAAATGCCTTCACTGCAATTTTTCCTATTTTCAGGATTTTTCCTGTTCCTCCTACGTTTGTCTCTGTTAATGAAAAGGCACAAATACTTCTTGAAAAAAAGACAGGAACACATAAACCCACAAGTTGCAAACAATACAGTCTATGAGCATAAAATCCTGTGGATTAAGTTTTTAAATGATATAAATTAAGAAAATGTTGCTTGATGTTTGTGCTTCTTTTCTGATTAACAGTAGCCCTGGAGACCGGGATCCTCTGGTAACAGAGAATGTAATTTCTTCTTCCATTATAAATACTCATGGATTTTGAAGCTATTAAATTAATCATGTATTTCAACACGAGTCAGAATAACATCACTCTAAACTGGATTTAACGCTTCTTTTAACATACTATCAGGTCATTTCAGTATATTGAGATATATGGCATATGAAACTTCCTGTGTTGAGGACACAGATTTCCAGGGGAGGTGTAGAATTAGTAAAACCTTGCCAGACCAAAACAGTTTATCCACATCTGTTGGAACTGTTGTTCTTTTAAATACTGAATTTTTGCCTGTCTCCACCAGGAACGTAGGAAAGAATGGAATATTTGTGACAACTAACATACACCCATAAAATTATAATTAAGAAATTAATTTCTGAAATTGTTACATTCTTTCCTATTTCTTTATCTATTCTTCCATCATTTGTTGACAGAGAGTCCACTAGGCTATTGAGTGTTTCACAAGAGTTATTTTATTTTAACTCCTTATCCCCTTGTAATTTCTGAAAGCACTCTCATCCCAGGTGTTCAGATAGAAAATCTAAGCTTATTTAAAACTCACAGTCTTGTTGTGCAGCTGAGAGGAAGAGAAGTGATACAGCCATAACAATATCTTCATCCTCATCAGGTCAAGGATATTAAAAAAAAAAAAAAAAAAAA
>VWZK01013813.1:144865-174461 GCA_013396935.1 Baryphthengus martii
AAAAAAAAAAAAAGATAACATGTCTAACAGTTAAACTGAAAATTAAATGAAAATATTTCTTTCAACATTCCTTTAGTTTTATTCTTACCTATATCCTGTGAGTATATTCTCCCACAGCCTTTCATTTGAACACAGAAGTCAGCTAAATTCACCGTGAAGACTTCTGTTTGGCTCTGCCCACTGCCCTGCAGGCAGCAGCAAAGGGCATCTCCAAATGGAGTGTTTGGCTGGAAATGTCTCATATTGATGTTGACTTGGAAAAAAATTAAAAGTGAACTCAAGAAAGGTTAGAGACTTAATAAAGGGGCAAGGCAGTTGATGCCACCACCTTTCTAAGAGATATGTTTGACAGTGGTTTGAGCTGCTGCAAGACAATATTGTTTCATTATTGCAGTCTCAGAAGAGAATTTGGAAAGACACAAATGTTTCATAGGAAGGAGTCTTTAACTATCCTAATTCCCTGTCATGTTCCCTACAACTCTCCAGGACAATATCCTTTAGTCATTGTCACAGCCCCTGCTGCCTGCAAACAGACAATATTTTCAAACACCCTCCTGTGGAATGCTCCATTTTTCTCTTAACTTCCTGTAACATGCTCAGCTTCTTCCTATGTCACAGGTCTCCTCTGAAAACCCTGCTTTTTCCTAACACTGTCCCAATAGTGTATCTGCAGCTCTCCTTTCTCTCTCCTGCCTAACTGTTTAGCCCATAGCTGAGCACAAGTTCCAGAATGTGCTGGCAAAAGAAAGCTGTAACTTTACTGCCTGTCAGGGACTCCTTTCTTCATCCACTTGTCAATTTTTTATGGAACTTGCAAGAACTTAGTATTTAGCTCTCTAGCAAATTTAACTGAACTTGACCAATGGGATTCAAAGGTATAGGGTTTAGAGACAGACAAACAGTATGACCGAGTAGTGTTAGTTTGGGGTTTTTTTTAAATAGGGTGAAAGTAGGATGAAAGTAACTTTAAAATAGCCTGACTTCTTATTAGTTTATGCAGTAGATCATAATTGCAGCAGAAGTTTTCATGCATTAAGAATTATCTGAATTCCCAAGACCTCAAGAATGAGATTAATGTCAAAGTTGTCTATAGTAGATCAGACATTTTGAATCTATCATTAATGGAGAAAATCAAATTCCTTTAAAATACCATTATTTATCTTCTTTTTTTAAAAAAAAATTAAAAATATCTAAAATAGACCAGATCATGGGATTTCCAATGAAACATAAATGAATGGCAAAACTTTCATTTTTTTCCCGTCATAATTTTATTTTGCCAACTCTTTCCCCTAACTACAATGAAGGTATGGTTAGACTTTCTCACATCCTGTAAATTATAAGGCTTCCAAGGAAACAAAGATTATTAAAAGCACAGACTAAAAAAGAAAATCCTTTTGAATTAGTAGAAATTAATATCCTTACTCATAAGTAAGAAGGAGGGCTATTTTTTAGTCATAATGAAAATTAGAAGGATTTTCACTAATTGCTTTCATTCTTTTAATCTAATATACACATTTCTTGTTGAACAGTAACTGCCTAATGATTATGTCAAGTAGATTTCCTACCACTGCATTTTCATAGAGATCTTTCAACACCCTGTACTGATTTGTTGCTCTGCTTCGTATATCTGACTTCAGGGGGTTTTCTGGTGCAGCGGTTTATAGGACTATGTAAAAAAAAAAAATCTAAAATATTTGCATTTTCAGAGTGCTCTGAACTTTTTCAGCAGTAATTTCAGTAACAGGACACCAGTTAGACAAGAAGTTCATGCCCAGCACGTCCTTCACCTACAGGAAACACAAGAGCTGTCCCTCCTGTATGCTGTATGCCTTGTGGCATCCCACGGGACGACCACAGCCCACATAAGGCCACTGCACACCCCAGAAGTACCCCACCTACGCTGCCAAGGACAAGGAAGAGGAGCCTGGAAACATCTGGGAAGAGGCAACATCAAAAGGACTCTTCCTCAGCTTGGGCCTGTACCTTTCCAGCCATAAACCCCTCTCTAGGGGGCTGCCCCGTGAGAGCTCTGTACCTACAGCTCCATTGAGCCATATTTGCCCCTTGCCCTGAGGGTCCGCAGCAGTTCTCATGCTGACAGCTCTCTACAGTCTTAAGAGGATTTCAGGAAGGCTGCTAAGTGCAGTGCTTTGTCAGGGAGGTTTACACTTAGATTCAACAGCACCTAAACGTTTATAATTAAGAGAAGATGAGGATGATTTTGCAGTGAAAGTAGAGGACGGGATGTCAGACCCGGGTGCTGTCACAACCCTGACAGAAGGCTTCTGTGAAGCCATAATATGAGTGTCCTGCTCCTTGCTCCCGGAGCGAGACCTCTACAAATGCAAGCAGGCAGAACCGCACATCCACGGGTGTCAGCAGGGCTGGGTACAAGAAATTGAGCTAGGAGGGTTCTACTCAGAGCCCAATCAGGGGTCAAAGGCATGGGGAATGGCACTTAATTCCCTGGCCCCTAAATCAAAGTTATAGCCATAAAGCTTGTAATTCTTAGCTTAATTCTTTAGTATGTACTTGTAAACTGTTCTGGGATCACTGATCAGGAGGTTTGTACTAGTGCTTCCATTTCCGAACCATCTTTGTAGAGATTGACATTGAATTTTTTTTAAAAAAGGATGAAGCTTTTTTTTTTTAGCAATTACACTTCTCCCATCAAAAAACCAAACCAAACATTTCACTGATTGACTGAAATAATTAGAAAGTAATTATATCGCTGCCTAAACAGTTTTGATTTCAGACAGGTAAGATGAAAATCCAGCAGTCATTTTCCTCCTGAATGCTTGAAATAGGAAAGATTGCCTCAAGGCTTTACATTACAATTATTCCACTGTGTATTATTTTTATAATCATTTCCACTCCAAATATGTGCTGACATTTACATATTATGTTATAGGTTTCAGCATGTTCCCAGCTCTGACTGTTTTGCACTGTAGGCTAAATTCTTCTGTTATTACTGGTATTATTTTTCTAATGTGTCTGCCTGAACTGTCCACATGGAAGACGCTCTGGTCTGATGATATGCTTTGTTGGGATTAAAACCGGCTCAATTAATAATGGTCAATGATCAGAAGCACCTCTCAGTTAGGTTACATAGTTTAACATGACAGCATAATTCTTCTGTCTTCTTTACCAAGTCACTTGTCCCTAGAAAGACATAGTTCATGATATAAACAAGACTAGAGGAAATAAATACATATTTTGGTACTGGCATCATTAAGTAAACATAGTTAAATCCCATGGAAGTCTTCTGTATTATCTCACACACCAGCACAACATTAATGTCTACAGAAGTCCCAGATGTGAAAAAGAAAGTGGAAATTGAATGGTCACATATCAAAGAGAGAATATTCCACGTATCATTCTCCTGTGGCAAGAAAAGGATAAAACTGTCATGATATGGTGGCATTTTCATACAAGGCTCTGTGAAATGTCATTGACCCATTTGGCATGGGCTACTGACACAATATCTATTCTTCACTCTTCCTCAGAGTGGTTTCCACAAAGGTACAGATTCTCATGCTACCATGTCTACCGAAGTACGTATCAAGCTGTTAACAGGAACAAATTTGGAAGCCTCTACAAGATCTTACTTTGTCAGAGGATACCAGAAGTCTGACTTCCAGTCCTGTAGTGCTAGAGGAGCTTAAACTTAAGTATAATTTATCATAAAACTCCTCCCTTCAAGTCTTGAAGTCTTTTCTTGTAAGGTGTCTTTCTCTGAGATCAGTATCATTTCAGCCTCTGTTATAGATACATTGAGTCCCATAAAAAATAGGCAATATTACTGCTTTTCTGGGAGAGTGGGAGGGCAGGGTTAGATTTGCTCTGGACAATAAGACTACTACAGAAATGTTATGTCCAGCTCTCACAAGTCAAGATGGAAATTTGAAAGGCAGAGATCTCCAAGAAAATTCATGAGAATGACTGAAGGACTTGACCACCTGTGTTCTAGGAACAGACTGAAAAGAATCAATCTGCTGAGAAATACTTAGGTGACATTCTCACAAACGAGTCATAGACATGGAGTAAAAAACAGGTCAAAATCCCACATTTTCCAACTTAGCAAAAGAGATCAGACACGATTAAATGGCTAAAAGTTGCAAGCAATACAGCTTTAATAGAAAATGCAATACCTGTTTCTCTCAGAAGGTAATTAACTATTGCAACACCTTAACAATTGTTATAGCTCATTCTGTAGTAACAGTCTGATTGTGTCTGCATGTTTTCCAAAAGACATCCTATGTTTCATACAGGATTTAATATGGAAGTCCCATTGCCCATGTAATAGAGTAACTCAGACAAGATTTTCACAGTGTTTCTATCCTTAGAAATCTGTTCATATGATCCTTGGTCTATGAAGCAATTTCTTGGGAATGATTACTCATTGGTATAGAGGAGAGATGGGCCCTACGACCCCACCTCTGACCTATCCTGTTTCTCTGAGACTTTGGAATATCATCATGTCCACTTTTAGTAGTTTTTAGTTAATAATACTTTTCTATTTTTATCAACAATGACATTCAATTTCACTAACTTTTATTTACTGAGTAATTATGTATAAAGTTATATGGGTTTTGGATACTTAACACGGTATCTAGCTTCAGACAGAGATACTGAAATTTAGGTCCGGATGTATAAACATCTCCATGTGAGTCGGAATTAATCTTAAACTGCTTTCCACCCCTAATGTCTACCTCCACACAAGCAGGATTCTGCTTCAGATTCCAAGCCTTCCTCATGCTTATTTTACAAATGAGGAGTGAAAAGTGTTTTGCTGTGCAAAATGGCACAGGCTGGTAATGAATACAGAGATCAGCCAAGTGATTGATGGCCCTAGGATGAGGTTTGCCTGCTTAGTTCACTAATTGGATCACTAATGTTGAACACACATCTGAATTAAGCAACAACCTTTTCCTCTGGTACCTGAAAAGTAGCTGCCTTAAATTTGAGGCAGAGGTGCATAGCGGGTTTTGAGTCATTGTTCCCTGACAGTACAAAGTGAGAGTGGGTTTGGTTCATGCATGAGGTGGTATGTCACCTGAGGCACACTCTGAACAAATATCGTCAGAGTAATATATTTTGTGTATTATTGCAAATGCACCCTCTTGTTGCATCTCCCCAGGCTCCTGACCATGTTGTCTAACAACATCTTTATTACATCTGCCTTTATACTGACAGAGTAGACGTGCCCAAGAAAGCCCATGATCTTCATGCCAACAAGTCACAGAAATTCCCAGCAGTATACTATATAAGTTTTCTTGTCTCTCAAAGCAGGTAAGAAACCCTTCCACATTCAGACTGCCTGGAGGAATGGCTCCTTGCCACTGCTATCACCAGGGCTGAGAATCATCTGAGACTGAAAGTTGGCCTTGGTCAAAATTGTGCCAGGAGCTTTTCTATCTACACACATAGTTTACAGTCTAATTTCAAAAGTGATTAGGCTGAAGACACAAAAAAGCATCTAAGAAAGGTGAGGAAGTTGGAGTGAAGAATGTTTTGAGAGCTTTTGCTCAGCTTAGCAGGGGCTCTTCTATAGGCTGTGAATGGACGAAGAAGGCCAAGGACCAAGGAGATCAAGGCAGGAACGAGCAACCAGCAACCACCACAGCTTCATCTTGACAAAGGTTCTGTGTCAGGGAGCTTTAGCAGAATGTCTCCCATAAAGTGTATGAGAAGCTTCAGTGCAGTTTACATGGACTGAATTATACTGTTGAAAAGGGACGCAGAGAAAAATTATTCCTAACCCAGTGCTCCTTTTGTCTGGAGCATTGTGTTTGCAGGGAGACAACTAGGATGTCAGACAGAGGTTTCCTGCTGATTTTCCCTGAAACTTAGTTTTTAGCTCAGATCAAAATGCAGTTGAATTGATCAGAGATTAGTCAACATGTGTAGCTTGGTGTTGTCATTTCCAGTGCAATCCTTCTAAAAGCAGTCCTTCAGAAATGTGTATATTTGGATAGAGTGCTAAGGTAGCTCATATATTCTTTTAAGTCAAACATCTGAGGCTTACTGGTTGAATGAAATTTGGAAAAATAGCCTGAGCTAAAACTTCTTACTTGTTTAGTTTTCCTCATGTCAGCCATCCAAAATATGATTTTTTTATTTTTTTTTTAAAGTATGTCTATACTAAATGCACAGCACATGAGCAGACCCAGAAGGGTGTAGCACTACCTACTGTACCTTGGCAGTTACTTGTGATATCTAATACATACTCAGCTGTTAGCTGTGCTGGTACCTGGAGCTCTACTTCAGGCCACCAAGAAGGTGTAAGAAACCATGAATGATGCCTCATCTCACCACCAAAGCATTGAAAGCATATCTGCTGACCAAGCTATAAGCATTTCCCATTCCCATCTCACAATTTCCTGTTAATTTACCATCTGAAAACACAGTTGTGGTAGAGGATTTTATGGTGCTGCTTCTCCAGTGAAAACAAGCCAAATATAGGCTCACTTGTCAGAGAAAGTCCTACTCCAAAGCACAGAGGTATTTAGTAAAACTAATTTTACCGTCCATTTATCGGCTATGGAAATCATCTCCACGTTCTCAGACATGGCCCAAGTGCAGTAATACAGGTACAACAAAAAGCAAAGCTTTCTGTTCAGAAGCGGCTGCAGAGTTTCCACCTTGTCTGCCAGTGAGATAGTATCACACCATAATTGGGGAGTGTTGTAAGATTTTCTGAGCTGCGAAAAAATTTCAAGTTTCCAAAAAGGACATGCCTTTCCTATTACTTGGGCGAACTTTCAGGCATAGCTATATACCTTCTTTAGGTTATATCCCAGTTTGAAGAAGCATAAACATCCCCCAAAGTTTTTGTTTTTTTCCCTGAGCTATTGGGCAATGCTCTTCCCACATTTCTTTTTATTTTAGTCTTCCCACAGCCACAATAAGAAGTTTCACTTTAGCCAATGTCTTTTTATCCTTCCAAGCTGTTTTTCCAAGAAATGGAATTATAAGAAACCCCATGGTTTCCATCCCCTTCCCCTTGTTGGTACATAGCTGTCTTCCTGACACACTGCTTTTGGACTGTCTGCTGCCAGCTGATGCTCATCTTACTTGAACCTCTCTCCTCTCCTTACAAATCCCCCCTCCTCTTTTCTTCATGCTGTTGACAACGGCACCCTTTCCTCCCTCACAGACTCTCATATTTCCTGTAACCTTCGATCCTGCCTCCCCCAGTCTCTTACCCTATATATAGGTTCTGGCAAAATATTGCTCAGATACTGCTAGGGGTTTGGTTTGCTCTGTTGTCTTCTGGGTGTTTCAACATTAAAAAAATCCTGTGACTCTTCTGAAGTCAGGATAATAAATTGCTTACATTTTGACAACTCTGGCTCCACGTATTGTAACTTTATTCCGTGTAATTTTGACTATACTGATGTCAATGCTCTCCGAAGAGCTCAAGAGTTCAAACTTCAACCTTACCCTGCTAAACAGGGCAAGTTACCCTCCCCATTGACTTTGTGGTCAATTCAGTCGTTCATGTTACTCCAAGCAATAAGTTTAAAGTTCTTAAACTTGAAGGTCAGCACATTGTAGATGGGCTGCAGAGTTTCTATCTGATCCATTCAGTCCTACTGCTATCTCCAAAACTTCTAATTTCTTACCACAGTACATTTTTAAACCTTATTTTCCAAGATGTGCTAAAGGCTCACAGTAAAATCATGACTTGTCATTTAGTTACAACGTACGGACTTCTCCCTGGCTTTCAGAAGGGACCTCTCTGACAGATGCAAGCCTTCTGCTTTTGCACATCATGAATAGTCTCAGACTGCACAGAAAGAATTTAAGATAGAACTCCAGGTCTGCCAGGCTAGAGACTGTAAAACCCTAGAGCAATCTTCTAGCTGAAGTCATCAGCACTCAGACTCACCCCCACCATACTGATCAGTCCTCAGAGAATAAATTTTAGGCCTCTGCTTGTTCATTTTCCACTCAGCACTGACTACATCATCCTTGTGGGTCACTCAGGAAAACGAAAAGAAATATAGTCCATGGCAGCTCCTCCTATATCATTCTGTCTCTGCTTCCTGCATCGTAAATGGTGTATTATACAGCTTTCTTGCCACAGCTGTCTTTTCGAGCTCTGAGTGCTTTATCATTGCACCTATTCTCTCCTATTAGACCAAAGTTTGCATCCAACTGATAAATCTCCTAAAAGATTTTCTGGGATTTAGCACCTCCTCAAGAGCCAACTACAGAGATATCTACTGCTGACAGAAATAGAGATACCCAGTGCAACTATACAGAGGTGTTCGAGCAGCAGACCACCTGTATTCCATGTTTGGTTACTCATTCTCCCCTTTTTTTGAGCCAAAGAGTTGTGTAATCACGCACATCTGTGCAAATATAGCATACAAAGAGCCCCTGGTAGTCTGTGTCAGCTCGCTCTCTCCTCCTTGTGGTTTTGGCTGGAATGGAGTCTGACGATGGACAGAGAGCTTCAGAAGAGAAGAGATTTATCAGACAGCCTTGCATGGAAAGTATATGCTGTCCACAGACTTTCAACCCGCCAGCTGGACACACGTCTGATTTTTTTTTTTTTCAGTTCTAAATCTAAAATAGTTTTAGAGGTCACACTAGTGTCTACCATTATTTTTTTCACAGCTGTGAAGAAGGCACTGACATGGTGGAGGAAAAATAATACAACGGATTACTCAATGCTAATATGAAAAAGGAGAGAAAACTATCTAAAACCTCAAAATTATCTTATTTTAACTGTTTCTCTTCTGGGACTTGTGTGTGTGTATGCAGTAGGGTGTGATGGGGAGTGGGAGGGAGGGCGAGAATGGTAACATATTTGAATGAGTGAGTCTACAAGGAGGCACCTGTGAAAAGTCAGCATTTTTCCCATACGGAAGGAAAAGTCCCTGAGAATTAGGTTTATAGTATGGGCAGGTGACTGGTGTCAGAAATGGTGCAGAAGTGTATTCTCACAGCTGTCTGTTCTGGCATTTGTGAGGGAAGACTGGCCCCAAGATCACTTTGTTTCCTGGGGACTGGAAATCTTGTTTCTTTCTTTTATAGAAAAGGCTGTAGTCTGGAGGTCCAGGAATATTTCTGGCATGTGTGAGATACAGAGATTGACACATACAACCACTCTCTTGAAATGATTCAAGTGACTCATCTTCACTCTTGAAGCCCCTAATGGTTTATCTCCATCCAATTCATCATCTTCACTTCATCAGAGGTAATGTCCTTCCATTGCAAGCCAGTTTACGCTACCCAGTTGCAAACTTTCAAGCAAGCATTTTCAGTTTTCTCCTACCTGATCTTCATCTTTGGGAAGACCTTTCAGTAATCCATATATCTTATATATCTATATAGCTTCCATAAATCCATATAATTTCCATTTTTATTCCTCCTAAAAGCCTACTACCTCTGCTCCAAAGTCAGCTGAAGCATTGGGATTGCTTAGCTTGCTATGTGCTAAGGCCACATTAACAGGTAAGGCCTCCTTATTTCTCTCTTATAGATCTGTTTATAAGTTTTTTTCAGGACTAGAAATGCCTTTTTGCTTGTTGTATGCTGTGCTTAAATCATGGAGTCCTTGTCCAGCGCTAGGCTTTCACTCAACATAGAAACACAAGTAACTATAAAGAAATGTGTGACTGCACATGTGAGGGGGGGGGTACATTCTGCCACCTTTATTGAGTGTAGAGCAGTAAAATAAGTCAGCGGAGCAAGAGATAACAAATTAAATTTAGTTTTGGTTTTGCCTGTTAGATAAAAGAACTGTCCAGAGGTCAAATTTGTTCCATTTGCCCAGTGTCTGTCAATGTCTTGCCAACAACAGAATAGAGGATGTAAGATTTTATTTTTCCTCTTTCAGGTATAACAAAATTGCTTGCCAACAAGTAAGAATCCAGAAATTTTAACTCAGTTTCTTCCCAAGAAGGCAGTTCATTAAGCTTTCTGACAGAAGAAAGCAGTCTGTTAAATGTTGCTCAGCAGCATACCAGAGCTTCAAAGAGATAGTACTTTCCTTCTCAGAGGGGTCTTATTCTTAAAGTATGCACTCATAAAAAAAATGAGGATTTAACACAATGAACTCCTGTGGTTTAGGAGTTAGTTGGAGCTAAAAATGTAAATTAATTCTATCTTATAGACGTTGCTATCAGTTAGATCAGTACAGTCACCATTGAGGATATGTGTTTAAAGCTTCTTTATTTATCAGGCAATCAATGACCAAATATACCTTTTGTGCTGATGCTAGAAAACAATAATCTTACAACAGGCTTCCATCCATCTATCAGTTTCAAAGAAGTAAAAAAAAAAACCAAACCCCACAAACTCACATCATGAACACAAAACGTAAGCTCCAGGTTGCACAGAAACTCCTCTGTTAACAATATCAGCTTACAAAATCAACTGGTTTCAGGCATGTGAAAACATGCAGGAGGGATCACACACCAGCAGAGCTATTTAAATTAGAAAAACTTGTGCTTCAAGCTGAGAAGTTTTTGATCTAGGGTAGAAAAAAAAATATTGCGTTATCCATAATATGACCTATTTTGTTATTAGACCTCAGCTAAGCTGACACATCGAATCATCTCTCTTGTACCTATTAGACATGCAATAAAAACAGACCCAAGCCTTGGTCCAAACTTTGGGAAACTTAGTTTGAGATGCAGACTTTGCAATTGCACCATTTCTAATTATTCGGGTTTTGGGTTTTGGCTTTAGTTTTTATTAACTGTAACAAGTAGTTCTGACTTCACCAAAGTCTCCATCCAAGTCCATTAAGACTGCCTTTGAGTAGTGATTGAGGACCGCTAAGCTAATTCACTCTGTCTTCCCTTTCAGCCTTCCGCTTGATCTCATGTACTCTCATTGAATTTTTCCTATCCATCCTGTATTTCCATCCTGCGTTTCAGCCAAAGTCAAACAGAAATTTATGGGATCTATAGAAATATTGAGAAAATTCCCTTTTACTAAAGAACACCACGAAATATTATGACGAAGCTAGAAGGAAAGTTATTTCAACTATATCTTTCTTTTAGACCTTTCATTCACTTTGTAAACATTTGCTCAGAACTACTGTTAGATTTGTAATAGCATACATAGCTGTTATTTCCTTTGAACTTTCAGCAGCTTTTCATTGCTATGTCTTTAACCTTATATTGTCCTGAACAAAACGACAACTTAAATATTGGATGCTACAAAACCTGACTAATTTTTTTCCCCTTTGGAAAAGTAAATAGTGTGTTAGTACCAGAAAAAGGTGATGAAAGGTCTGTCTCCAGACTGTATTGTGAAAGCTATAAGCTTTGTTTTGTCAAAGACAAGCTCAGTTTGCCAAATCCACTAGCTGCACATAATGAAATATTGCTGTACCAATTTTCTTGAACCTGTATCTTCCAAGGTTAGAAGGATTTATTGGTTCTTTTTTACTATTTCAGTCTGTTTGTCTGTTTAGCATCCAGCTGATGAAAGAATGTGTGCTATTTTTCATTTAAAGTATCGGAGGCATGATGCTTCTCTGTACCAGGGATGCATCACACACCTTTCTTCAGTGGTATTCTAACAAATCACTCCACATTCTATCCATTTTGAAGCTTGGGACCCTCGGAGAGACACTGGACGACAGATCATGAACAATTCTTTGACTGTGAGCAACACCACCTTTTACTTGTGCAGGCCATATCCAGTTTCAGTGTTTGTGACCTAAATTTTAGGAAGTTATTTTTAACAAACCACATAAGCGTAAGTTAAAGAACATGAAACTCCAGACTATTTTAAGAGAACCAAGAGGTTATGTTTCCCTGGACTATGTTCATAGCCTCTGCCAGTATATCACATTAGGGTACATTTCTTCTTGAGAAGTTGGTTATTTCTGATCCAAGCTTGATTTTAAATGGAATATTCTTGTATATCTAGATATAAGTTGTTCAGCCTGTTCAGATGGGGAATCTGAGTGGTTGAACAATAACCTGAATGTTTAGGACAGAAACTTCAGAAAAATAAGCCAAATAAACAAAAGAAATAACAGTGATACAGGTGGCGTTTTATTTTGGTCTGACAAACACATTCACAAGGTCTTTTTTTTTGTTGATGTATTTCTTCTATATGCTTCTGCTCAATGAGACTATCTCAGTTCACAGTAGCTTCAGTTTCTCCCAGGATAATTATTGTGAAATGTCTTTTAACAATATCTGTGTAAAACTGTTTTAAGCAGCACACGTTCTCCTACTGCTTAAAAGTAAACTCATCGAGTAAGCAATTGGTTCCACTGTGTCTTGGCTCATGTATCAGGTCATAAAGAAGGGAAGAGAGGGAGCTGGTGCTGGTGTCTCCTTGGATGGAAATCCCACTGTTTTCCTTGCCAATGCCTTGATCCTGTCAGCTACACTACACCACAGGTGCACAAAATGATAGCCAGTGTCTGGAGCCATTTTAGCATTATTAGATCCATCATCAGACCCTTAGAAATATAAAGATATAATTAAAATACATAAACATATATAAACAGAAAATTATCTATAACATCCACCCAACACCGACAAAAGAATTAGAAACCCTCTTTATATTAATGGTACCTAATGAATTGAACAAACCCAATACAGGCAGATTGAAAATTAATGAATAACAATATGTACATATTTTTAAGGTGGGCTTGAAGTCACTTCAACATAAAAAGGAACTTCCCAGAAGCGAACTCTTTTTTTTTTTTTTTTTTTTTCCAGATACTATTGCAAATAAACTGCATTTGCANATGAATAGCATACCCAGGCAACAAATCATGCTCAAATTTCCAGCCTGTGGTGGACTTCAGCTGGTTTTGTTCATTTGTTTCTCTTCTAAGCTTGGGGGTAACATTACAGTGATTATGAATCTGGGCTTAATTTCTATTTTATGATATACAGATTGACTTCCAGGAATGGCTGCAGTGCAAAGGCGTAACTCCTGTGAGACAGGTGCTTGCAAAACCCTTGAGCAAGAAAATCAAGGTCAGTGTCACTAATCCAGTAGAAAATTCCATTTTGAATGGTTTTCTCTCGATGTTTTCGAGTAATGTCACTTTAGAGAATACAAAACACAGCTAATACAGAAATCAAGTACTCTGCAGAGCACTTTGCACACAGAAAATTATTATCCATGTCTAAGTTTAAAATATTCCTGAAAAGAGTAATTATTTTGGCTGTCATAAAAACTGTGCCTGCCACATCTCAAAAGGTGATTCTCATCCTTTAGCTGAATGCCTGATTCACCTTTAACAGACTCTAAGAATCATAAATTGAATTAAAAAATATATTTCCTGGATTGAAGTGTTCTTGTACTTCTCAGAATAACATTCTATATTTGCTTTTCAATTAGGGGATGTCTCCTCCGCTGAAAGAATATAATCCCTTATTATGCCACACAATCCGCTTCAATTTCTGTGCACAAGGCACAGTCTTCTTCACATTATTCCAGGCCAAATGCAACAGTTTCTCAGGGGTAAAACTACACAAATTAAACAAACCACAATAAATGGACTGTGTTGTAGGGAGCATCAAACAGGAGAAGGAAGGGGCTTAAGTAAATTTTGTTTGCTCAAGTGAATCATCTAGAGGAAGGTTATGACACGGATCTAACATAAGGAAGAACAAGGGACACAGAAGTCCAGCCAAAGAATGTTAACATTTGACAGCTTCAAATGAAACAGCAACTTCTTGACTTTATTCAAATCCAAAGGATTCATTTCACTGTGAAAACAACGTGGATCAGCTTTGTGAATTGTTGGAAAGATTAAACCACTACAGTATAGTTATTTTGGAGGACACTTAATTGGTGACTTTGCTTCTTGACCCTCTTGCTCCCTTTCCAATGCCACAGAATATTAATTCCACTAAGATATTAATTTCTGACATTTTCCTTTCTTTTGTACTGTTTTCCTTTAATTAACTCAGCTGTTTTTTCCATTCAGTGACATCTCATTTCCACAGCACCTTGTAGTAAGAACCTTTAGGATTAGAAAAGACAAACAAAACCTCTGTTCATATAGCATGTGGTCCATGATATTTCCAAGTGTATCACATACACAGGACCATGTGGCTGGTCACGCCCCATGGAAGGCTGGTCCTTCCATTCGCAGATGTCATAGCTCTTCCATTATCTTAAGGTGGTGGCGATTCAGGATGGTTGGTTCCCAAGTTTTACTTTCGTGCATCTCTCACTGCTGCTTAAAATCCCTCAGTTCCATGGCTTGAAATTAATTTACATCTATGATGACTAAGATTTACAGAAGCAGCTTTCATTCCTTCAATGAATATTTTTTCTCTTACCAAGGACAGAGGGCAAGGTTTAGTAATGATGACTTAGATCTTCTTCTCTAGAGAACAAATATCGGCTTCTTTTCTGTTAGTATCACTAAAGAGTATCTGCAGAAATGGACACATAGTCCAGGGGCATGGGGATGGCTGGTAAAACAGACAATATATAAGACTGATAGAGAAATCAAACCTCTTTCATACTTTTTCAGAGTTTATCAATTAAACACACTGAGGTATTCATATCAAATTTAGAACACTTGAAACTTCTGCTACAAACTAGCACAATTATGAGAAAAGGACTAATGAATCCAAATGATAAACAGAATGTTTGTTCAGCTGTAAGAAAGTTAAGACACCTGCCTCTTTTGTGGTTTAGAGGTGAAAGTCAATTTTGAGGAAGAAGCTGTTTGCAGCCAAAACAGTTGACTATCTTTTAACTGCGATTCACTGTATGAGGTTAATAACTAAAGGACCTGCTTGCAAATACTTTTTTTTTTTCTTTGCTGAAATATTTCCATTTCATTTTAAGGTCTGGTACCCATGTCTGCTTGGTTATCCATGAATTTTCCTACAGAAACTGATATAAAACTAGAGGAGTTAAAGTGAATTTATGCTGAGGCAGTTGAAAAATATAATGTAGTCCTTGATGTTTGTGAGCTGGGATGAAATGAAATAAAGCCACTCTGTAATTTTAGCCTTCAATGACAGATTTAAAGCTGGTAGTACCATCTAGTGGACAAAGAAAGAATTGAGGAGTACAAATACAAGTAGCCGGAATCCCGAGAATCTAAGCATTATACTGAGATGTAGGAAACATAAAGTCAATAGGTACCATTTATAAGATAATCAGACTTATAAGATTTCATATTAATGTGACATATATTTAATGGGAGACATTTAGGAAAAATGCAAAAGAATTTGGTACAAATTTTTCATTACTATTGGCATACTCCAGCTAAACATGATTGCTCTACAGTTTCTTTCTCATAATTGTCAAGCCCTGTGTTCTAGTCTTTTAACTCTGTTGATTTGGGACTGTCCTATAAACCTGCACAGACTCGTTTAAATTTGGTTTAGATTCCTTCTTCTCTTTCTTTACCAAAATCTATATCATAGTTTTACTGCCTCTTTGTTATGTTAATGCAGCTCAAGAGAAAGCACAAAAGTTTCCAGTTCTCTTTTCAAATTTATACAGGGCATTTTGGTTATTTAACATCTTCTGGCTTAGCTATTTTAGATCACCTCATTTCACAGCTCCTGGTTATGTATAATATGTTAGTCTTAAGAACTACCAAATTCTCACAGTCTGGACTGAACTTGATACTGTAAAATGGGACAGTTCTCCACGTCACTCTTTGTGTGACTTTGGGTAATCGAATTTGCATATTGTTCTTCCTTTTCCATGTCTCTGGAAACTGATGAATCTTTTTGTCCCTTCTGATAAATCAGAATTAAGTTTTGATAAAAATCCTTCACAAAACAGTTTCCATTTTCAATGACTTCTGCTTTTCTGCCTTTATAAAAGACATTTGTGTTTACAGACACAAATCACTATAAAAGAATAACATTCTTCAACAACTAGAGTGCTAGTAACTGATAACTTGTTCTTCATTTGGAACAGTGTCTCACAAGCAAGGGCAATTGCAGTATTTTATGAACATGTCTGTGGGCCAGCTAATATTCTTCTCTCATCTTTCATTTCTGTCTTGCTGAGGGTGAGTCACCAAACTAGTTTTCTCCAGAGGACCATGCTATTCTCACATGATGATTTATGAGTAAAGACTATAAGCAAAGCTTCCCTTGAGAGCCTATCCTTGATTGCAGTCAGACTGAGGAACCTGAAAGGACTACATGTTCCTAGATACCTTCAAGTAGCCAGCAGTGCCTGAGGATATCTCAGAGAGGCAAAATTTGTACAGGTTTCCTTAAACTTCCTGGGGCAAATTCTCAGCTCATGTCAATTGTCATCTGTCCATCTCAGACAGAGCTAGATCAATTTACAAGGTCTATGTATCTTTCTCTTCCTTCACACAGTTAAGTTGTTAATAATGAACATATAGCATATGTTCCTGGAGTATATGGGACTTTTCTTGACAGTCCTAAAACCCTAGCCAGTTATGAGCGAAAGCACAGAGGAGTGACAAGAGTAAAAATTATTTGGAAGGATGTTACTGCAGAAGTTCCTGAAATAACTGTGAACATCTGGATTATTGCTATTAGACAGTATTTAAATCTGGTGGCAATGGCAAGAAAATGGCAGACACAGCTAGTCCTGCAAAGAGCTTACAAGCCGTTTACCTCCTTTTATTGAAATGTTTAAATTACAGAAATGCAGAAGTTTAATAAAATACAAAATCAGTAGGTGGTGACTCCCTGTGCTGAATTGCAAATTTTACTTCAATTTTACTTCAGCTAGAGTATATTCTACAGGCTTCAATTTTACACCGTCACTTCTGGAGAGAATAGAAACAAATCGATAAATTGTAGTCTTAGACTCACAGAGATCCTCATGAAAAAGGCCACACAAGCCCTTAGTAGCACACTTTTCCATAGGTCGTATATAAATTATCCTACAATATCCATATTCTGGTCATAACTTGCCATTTACACTTTGTAGTGTATCCAAGATTTAAAAACTACCTTCTCATCTTTTATTGCTGTGTGTTTGCTTCAGGGGAGAGCAAGGGTGACATCCAGTGGTCTGTTAAGTTAAATGTATGGATGGACTAAACCTTCAGCGAAGTGAGATATTACTGAGGCCTTAGAGACATAAAAAGATAGGTATTATACCTTAGATCAAATTAAGACTGCATGATTTCCTATGCGGATTCAAGTTTGCATCTTTTAATAAAGTATTTCCATTTATCTCTACTTTTTAATTCAGAAAAAGAAAGCGGAGAGTGTTAGTAAACAATAGGAGGCTAAAAGAATATTCTGAAAACTGGTGTTGGATGAGATGAAATAATAAGGTTCTTCCTCAAAATAAGCAGCTTCCCTAGGGGAGATGTTCAAGACAAAACTGTCACTGATCAGCAGTACCTGTTGATGGTCCATTTGTATTTGTAGGGCTTCCCCTTTCCAGAGAAACGCTGAAAAAGTAAGCAAAGGTTTGATTTCTGTATCAGTCTTGCGTATTTTCTCTGTTTCCTTCATTCTCCTGCTGGTTTTGAGTATTTCAATATAGGGCGAGTATTGTGGAGAAATATGAAGAGCGCAGTGTTATTTCATCTTCAATCACTTAAATTAATTCTTCCAAACAATATATTATAGAAGGTTACTTTCTCAGTCAGTCCACGTTCACACTGCTGCTAGAACTAGGGACACTTTACTGGTCAGAGATACACAATGAATGTATTTCTGAAACTCATGGAGGCATGTATTCAATATTTCATTTTTGGGAACAGAAGTAAGAATGTCTCTCCTGATCTGCCTGCCTTCCAGCCCTGTCTATAGCCTGCAGCATCCCTAAGGCTGCTCTGGCATACACATATGCCAGCCATGTGGAGTCCTGTATGCTTTACAGGGCATCTTCCAGCTGTATGTCAGGCTGTCTTTGGGAGAGTGTTCACTGTAGGTCTTAATGATCCACAGAAGACAGACTGGATATTATATAGAGGAGGTGGGTTCCTCAGTATTAAGCAACTTTCAAAGACACAACTTAGGCGTAAAGTTTTGGGGTTACACGAGAGACTGCCTTTCACTGAAATATAATATACTCCCACCCAAACATCACAACTACTAAAAGTACTCCTGTTATCTTCCCTTTAGGGGAAGAAAAGGTGGCTTTTTTAAATCTCAAACTGGTTTTGAAACACTTACAGTAACAGCCACAATAGAAAGATTTATTTTTTTTAAGAAAGTAAATAGCTTTGCAAATTATTTATCAGTGAAAAATGGGAGAAAAAATATTTAAGTATATCTGTTCATTCTAATATTTTTATTTACGTCCCTAGTTGTGTAGTTTCAGAACAAGAATTTCTACAACAAGTGGACTGAATTCATCTCTCTTCAATGTCCTTAGAGATTAATTAATTCATGAAGATTTGACAGCTGCTGCACTCATTCATTAATAATCAAGACTGCATTCACTTTATCAAATTGACTTTTCCGGTCATATGACATAGTGATAAAACTTCCCATGTCAAGGTTAACAAAAAGCAAATTTAATAAGGTCCGTAAAACCAAACCTCCAATAGAAAAGTGGTTTTGCATGTACCTTCATGTACCGTATCTATCCAATACTGGCAATGCCAAGAGTATTATGATCCAGATCAACAAAATTACTTCTGTGTGCAAACTGCCAGTGGTATCTGGAGCCCTGATTTAGGCAGGTAGGACTCCGATAGAGTGGGAAGGGCTCAGAGAGTGAAGTAGTGTCTTTTATTAGACCAGCTGATGCTGTTAGAAGTAGATGATCCTACAAATTCATGACTTCACACTGAACTCAGTGTAAATGTTGCAGCATCCTATGAACAGAAGCAGAAACCCCCCTGGAAGGAGCAGGAATTTGCCTGCACTATAGAAGTTCAGCTGTATTGTTTGAGCTTTTCTGCATGAAGGTGTTACTTGGGGCTGTCAGGAGGTGCTGGTCTCAAGATGATGATTTCGAGTACTGACCTTGATCTCTGCCAGATGCACAAAGTCAAGGGAGAGGAAGGAGTACACCTCCTCCTTTTGCACACTGATTCTCTGGTTAGTTCTCCTGTCCAGCAGGAGGGAGACCTGGGCTGCGTTCCTCTTTGGTGCCTGTGGAGACCTGAAGGTCCATCTCAAAAGCCCCAGACAGATGCTCCAGCAAAAAGGATATTCTGAGTTACAGTGGAGAGACAAGGCTCGCGCCTCTGCTCTTGAAAGTGTCTAAGTGTTTTACATTTAGTGCTCAATAAAGCTTGTGCAGGAGTCAAGCCACTCCCATCCTTGTCCCCAGGCCATAGACTCATGCTTTCTCTGCCCTAATAATTACTTAATTATTGCTGCATGGAAAAGTTTCAACAGATGGTCTGGAGCTGAATAAATTCTCTTCCTGCAGGCCAAGTATTCAACAAAATTTGGACCCCACACCCCAGTGAGCCCTTTAGCAGCTGAGCCTGTGAAGCTGGCAACAAGCCCTGAGCTTTTACTGGATGATGTATTTTGTGGGTGTTTTCTGTGAGTGTCTATCAAGACCATAGATAAAGGAGCACAGGGATCTGGGGAGCAGCTGAGTAAGCATTTTAAGGCTGTAAGTTTTAGATCTACCTTTTAGTGAGGTAGTTCATAGGTATGTGTCCTTTGTTGATCTAGCTGGAAACGGCTAAGGCATGTTTGTTTGAATAGCTTAAATCCAATTGATAATACTTAGGATAATTCTTTTTTAGTAATGAATAGGAAAGGCTTGCGTCATATCTGATCCTTTCATTACTTTGCTTACCCCATAGTCCTCCTTGCCCCCCCTACAGCCTTGTCCCTAGTCGCTCATAGCCTTGTTGTTCCTTCCCCAAGTCCAGGTTTACAGCAATATCCTGCACTGTGGAATGATGCTGTTCACTCTGATTTTTCCTTTTTCTTTTCTCTTTTTTTAACATTAGTACCTGAACAAAGCAGAAAGTCAATTAACAGATTTTTTTTAACTGAGAGGCCATTACGATCAGCAGCGTTGATTAGTTGTATAAAACATGCTGAGGAAATTCATCCAATCCTTTCACAGAGAAACACACAGGCCAAAGACAGGCGTGTAAGACAGGTCCTCAGCAGCAACATGGAAATATCTCAGGAGGACTCGACAGGGCAAAAAAAAGTGGGGGGAGGGCAGCCCAAGCTGCCAGTATACTGTGTGGCAGCTCAAACAGCAACATGTAATTCAGGACTGGCTTAAATACCACAGATACCCAAAAGCAATTTCTGGGGATGAAAATGAAATTTGTCCTACATGCAATGATAGTAACCATATTGAAAGAGATTGAGGTCCCACTGTATGGTATAAATACATTTAAACTGGGCTGTGATCTAAGGAACAAAAAGAGTGAAGGATTTGATACGAATTCTTGTTGGAAAAAACATCAGCACATTCTGTCTCGGTGTCATTAAAGTTACACAAGATATGAGTGAAATCAACTCATCATCAGTTGGGAAGCACTGTGTTAACAACTAGGGACTGAATTTATATAATAGGTCCAAGGGAAAAGCAGCCTATTTTTTGCTGAACGTGTGGCAAACAGGCCTAGAAACTGAGACTAAAATTTGACAAAACAGCATTATCCCAAAAAGACAAATGCAGTAACTAAAAACAAACACAAATAAAAATAAAGTAATAAGAATAAAAACCAGGACTGACTACACATAGCATGAAATCTTGATGTGTTCAAAGTAAGAAAGAATTAAAAAAAAAATAATTTATTAACATGAGCTTTGTATGCTGTGTTTGTATTTTTACAGATCGTTAAAGAGGCACTTACGGTGGCTTCACACCACACCACCTTGAGATTTTCACTTCAAGTAAGATTACTTTTTGATTCTGCTCAAATCCGTTTTATTTCTGACTCCTTACATGTATTCTCAACACCCAGGAAGGGACGAAGTTCTGGCATACTGTGAAATGGGTTGCTAGCTCTGTGCTTTGGCTGATAAAGGACAATTCTACTTTGTGTCAATTTAGAAAAGTGTAGTGGGCAATTTCTCCCACTAGTTTGTTGAAAACAAAACCTTTCAGCCCATGACATAAAATGCAGTGCTAAAGTAAGTGTCCCCTGTGCCTCTGTAGCAGGTGTACGTGGATCCCCCAGCAACCTCTGGTAAAGCCCTTCCCAGAGCTGAAATAGGCAGGTGGGATGTTTGACTTCATCAAAGAGACTTCAGCAAATGCCGCTTCTACAAGGGATGAGGACTACCATACCTGATGCAGGACAAGCACTTTGCTGCAGTGGGCAGGAGAAGCTGTCCCAGGTTCTTTATCCTGACAAGTGCTGCTTCACATGGTTTTGCCTAGTAGATGTTGCTCAACATTTCACTGCTTAACACTATTTCAAGTGCAGTGTTGGGTAGTCTATGGGCTGAAGCAAGGACAACTACCAGCACCTGCTTTGTCTTGTGAAGTCTGGTCATATGGTGGAAAGCAGTGGCAGCCTGTGCCACCTCCTTCCTGGTCCCCATCACCATGGCCTTGAGCTTCTGCAGAGACCCAGTAGTGACAAGGCCATTGGCCACAGTGAGGTGGGAGGGACAGCACAAGGCAAACATATCTGCACTGCTCATCTCTACCAAAAACCTCCTTCCACAGGAGGAAATTAATGAAGGAAAAAGAAATTAAGCTTTCAGGGTCTGTTATCAGTTCAAACACTGTGTCAATAACAACCTCAGTTTTAGTTGTTCTGTCTGTGCAAAATATCCTTTCCAAGTAACTGTGACCACTACATAAACCATCCAGATGTGCTTATATAATGAAATAAGACATAAGGGACACTTTGGACTCAATAAATCCTCCATCAATAACAAGAACAGCAAAAAGTTGACAGAGGAACTTAAGAATCATTGGAAGTTTTCCAAAGAAAGAAAGAAAATCTGGTAGGGTCAGCCTGAAATATTTAAAGTCTAAAGCAATCATCTGAAATGTGCTTTTCATACTATAGGCTTTGCTGGCACATCTTTCCATATCCTGCTCAGAGATACCTGCATAAGTAATGCATATATTAATTAACTAGAGATGTGTATGTATGAATTAGCATGTGGTGTACATATATGAATTTTATGTAAATTGTCTATAGCATACAGCTTGACTGTTGTGTCTTTGATCTGCTGATAATTTTCAAGTGCGTGGATTTCAGCAGGCCAAATAATTTTTATCTCTGCTGGGAGTACTTTTGGCAAATTTTCCATCAGCAGGAAATGAGCTGGAAAACTCTGGTGAAACTTCAAAGCAACAGCTTAAGGTGATCTTCCATTTCATGAATTTCAGACTGTCTCTGCTGTTTAACAACATACTTTCTCTCTAATACATTTTTTTAAAACTGTGAATAAGATGAGTTTATGAAAATCATACACGAGATATGTGAGAGATCCTGTCATTTTGGAATACAGGGCATTTTCCAAATTATAAAGATACTAAAGGAAGTATTAAAGCCTCAAATGCTCTCTCTCACTAGTGCATTCATTTGTACAAAGAAAATGGACTTTTAAGTCCTTTCACAACTCAGAGTCATATTTGCTGGGGTGGGAGGTGCATTGTTCATTTGTTTGATTGATTTCTGCTTCAATTTTTCTCCCCCGTTTGTTATAAATATCCATTCTCCTCCATCCTACACCCTGTGACAGCGAATTTCTGAGCTCTAGTAATGCCCTCAGGTACGTCTCACATGGCTACAATAAATAAGGGACAATATGAAGCCTGCTGTAACTCATACTAGCAAGGGGGGAAATTTATAACAATCACAAAAGCAAGCTCTTCCAGCGCTTAAATTCTAAGGTAAGGCAAGACATAAGTAGACATAATTAGAAAGAGAATGAAAAGAAGTCCCAGCAGTGATCTCTTCAGATATATCATAAGGTCACCTGGACTCAGAGGTGAATGATGTGCAGATAGCATTTAACTGCGTCTTCTCTCAGAGCAACTGATCCAGTTATTAATTGTCCAGTCATTAACCAAGGCTGTGCAAACAGTTTCACACGCCAAGCAAGGTCAGGATATATTTGACTTCTTGGTACATTATTTGCAACTGCATTTCTCTCACTTTTAGTGTAATCATTATTCTTAAAACAGCCTACTTCCTTCTCAAAAGTAAGTGCCACTTCACAGCAAAAATGCTATTGAAAGTCACAGAAAGGAAGACTGAATTTACATAATTATTGTTCCAATTCTTAGCTAAACAGCTAGAAAGCAACACAACAGGGTCTTAGTCGCCATAACACATAATCCTATCCCAAGAGAAAGTTGGAATCAAAAAAGCTTTAAATGTGACCAGTTAAAAATAGAAACTATATCAATAGGAGCAGTTTCAACATTTGATCACTTGTTGACAGTAATCTTGAAGGAAAAACAAGACAGTGCAGCTCTAGGAGACCATTTATTTTTTCATAGCACTGGAAGAACGTGGGATCTATTTACCTGGCACAGCAGTACACATGAAAAACAGGCCCAGTGACAGTGCCCCTGGCAGAAGCTAAAAGCTGATGTTTCAGAGAAGGGGGAGGCCAGGAGCCAGCACACGCCAGCTTTGCCAGAGCCACAGCATCACCAGCACCTGGGACGGATTTGGGCTTCACCTCAGATGTCACCTTGCTGTACAGCTGCTTCTGCCACATGGCACAGCACGATTTACCTAACCTGCATCAGACTGCGTGCCCTGCTCCTGCTTAAAGCCATCTGCGGACAGAGGAAGGATACACCCAGAGACCTGGTTACCTCCTCCTCAGTTCATAAAAGGATGCATCAAAGCAATGAGGAAGCAGGAAGAGAGTTAAGGCAGATTAACAATTCTCTGGTTAAAAGAGTCATTGGCAAGCAGAAAGGGAGGACTCCAACCAGACCCCAAGGCAGAATCTGCCTCTGCACCCTCCAAGCGAAGTAGAATAGAGTGGGTACCCCACAGATAATACATCTGTGGGTACTTTGTGTAGCAAAAAAAAATAATCTCCAGATCACTCAAAACAGGAACAGGTCCAAATGTTATCCCTCACATCTGAAGGACCAATACAGGTGGCTCTACTGAACTGGTAGCAGCACCAAGGAAGCAAAGGACTCCAGACACACTGGATGGAGAAATGGGCCTGAATTATAACCTCAAACAAGTGGCTGTAAGTGGTCAGTAACCCAGACCCATTAATCTGGGTGAGAACAGACACTATTGGCAGGTTAGTCAGCCCTGGGATATGAACTGGGGCTAGAAAAGAATGGGATCAGTCTCCATCTTTAGATTGTTCCACTACTGTGACTGAGCTGTAAATGCTACTGAACTCCTTCTCAATGCTTAAGGCAAAGCACTTTACCACACTCTCACAAACAGGGAGAATATGAAGCTCAACAGATAGACTGCTGTAGCCAGATCTGTTGGCTGTGTATCAGAAATGGGGAATGAATGTGGATCTCTGGATTTCCTCAGGGTATGTGTTTTCCCCATCAAAAAAAACACTTTTCAGAGTAGTTCAGATGTTCAGAGCAGAGGAAATTAGCTTCTGTTTCTAGTACTGAAACAAACACTCCCAAAATATCAATCTCTTCTTTTAATGATTACTTATCAGTAATGCTTCCACCATTTGATGCTGCACATAGGCAGGAAGATCCTGCAAGACAATGCTGAAAGTGAGTCCAGTTTGGTCAGAAGCAAATTCAAATACCAATCCCCTCCTGAAGCTGCACTAACAACCGGAGGAAAAAAAACCACCCTGTATTCCCTCTCTTAGCCCAAGGCCACTAATAAGGCCTCACGGTGAACTGTGTCAGCTTAGGAGCAGGACGAGGAGCCATTGCCTTGTCAGTCCAGAATAGACGCCATTAGAGAAACCACTTTCACTCTGCTAACATTTTAAAGGCAAACCATCATAGATCTGTACAACAAATACTGTAATTAAGGGCAGGCTGGGTTTACTCATCTCCTATTGCTCAACCAGGAACAGCAAACAGGTGAGTTTGCCCTTAGATGACTGAAACAATGCATTTTTGCCTGTGAAAATAGTTGCTATGCTTCCACTGCAAAAAATAAAACAATCACAGAGTGTCACATTAGTTTAAAAATTTTATGACACATTAATGTTTCCCTGAACTTGAAGTCCTTTTAAAACCAGCTTGAAGAAAAAAAGAAAAAAGAAAAAAGAAAAGCAGCTTCCAGAGTGTTTTGCTGGCATGTTAAGTTATGCATTCTAAGTCCTGGAGGTGAAACGTTTTTAGCATTTACGAGAGCTCTGGGCTTCTATTCCTTGTGCTGAGCCAGCTATTAATACATGACAGAAAGCATCTGTGATCTACTGCTCACAGGGTTCAAGCCCCAAAGCATCCGGAAAGCCTGTGCATAATCCTTCACTCACATGGCTGGTTGACCACACCACACATAAGTCAATGTGATGTATAAGCTCTGATGTGACAGAACCAAAATACAATGTACTCCACAAATGATTTGATCTTAATTAGAAGAACAAAGGTCTTTTACATGACAATTTTCTTTTAGAAAAAAGGCATAGGGCACTGAGAGATATTAATGTCAGCATCCGTCATCATAAAACACAGAGACGAAATCTATTTTGTGGATATGAAGTACACATTAAAAATGGGATTATGCTACTGCTAAAGGGGAAATTATTGCCATTCTAACTTCCCACTAAACCAGACGGGGGCATATTACGAACATACTAGTTCTTTATGGAAACAATAGCAGCCCTGCCTTCTGTTGGAAAATACCCGGCCCATTTCTTTGACATCCAGGCTTCTGTTAGTCTCTGTGTGAGTGCACAGGTAAGTACATCAGTTCAGGACTGAGGCCAAGCAGGTGGTCCAAAGTTAGACAGTAACAGACTTTTCTGAATCATATAGCCTTTGTCACGTGAATATTTCTACCCTACATTTTTTGTTGTTGGTTTGTTTTTTTTTGTTTGGTTTTTTTTCTGGAGGACTGGATCAAAGCTGTCTAGCTGGAAAGAGATTTCATTCTCTTCAGTCAGCATGGAAATATGTCTGGTTTAAACTTGAATTTCAAGGAGAGTATATTTTCACCACTTTAGTCTGCCTTGAGTAACATGATTATTCTTTTTTACCTGTTGTGGCACTGGCACTCGCTATCTAGCAGCTATTCCCTGTCGGTGTAGTTTCTGCAATTAAGATGTCAAGCTGATAAGTAGGGAAATTATGTAAGTGGTGTCTATGGGAACACTGACTGGATGAAAACAAGGGAAAGAAAAAAAGGTGTTATGATAATACTTGGCAAAAGTAAACATCTTATAAGTAGAAAAAGTGTGTCTCCCTTTGCCAGCTTGTCTCAGAGCACTTCATGAGAGAACAGGTTGTGCTCTCCAGTGCTTTGCCCAAGGAAAGCTCCAGGAAGGTCTGCAGCACAGCCTGTGAACTGGCTCGTCACACTCCTGCCACAGGGATGCATCCCTGCAGCGCCTCTTGCCTTTCCCAGGCAGCTGCTTGCTTTGGGTAACGGGGTGGGTTTTCTCCTGTAGGAGAGCTCTGTGCCAGGGAGCTGTGATTGCAAATCTGAGTCACTGAACAATTTATCTTCCCGCTCCCCTGAAGTCATGGCATGGAAACATGGATGTGAGACTCCATGGTCTAGAGAATGACTTTCCCAGGGACAGTCATTCCGTGCATTTCAGGGGTGCTGACTCTGATTCTCCCAAATGTAGGTAACTCAGCAGTAGCTGGGGGCAGACTCATGCACACTCTTCCCAGAAAAGTGCTAATGAATATAGCCATCACATGTTCAGTTAAGTACACAACACACACTGCAATGCCAGTGGAGGGGGATGGGAATGCAATCTCCTTAGCTCACCTAGAAAATCTGTGCCTGTTCTCACAGGCTGGAAACACAGAGTCTGAAACACAAGGCAGTACATCTGGGATCAGACCACAAAAGCCATTTGCTTTACTGGCTACATTAACAATTGTGGAGAGCAAACATTCCTATCCCAGGACCTGCTGAGGATTCACTGGAGAATTGTGGCCAATTTTGTCATGTTTGGGCTAAATCCTGTAATGTGTAGTCATTTTAACTCACATGATATGGAAGGAGCCCTTGATTTGACTCCTTGCCTCCCCAAAAATCCATCACACTGTTTATGCAATTTTCACAAATTCCAGCTCACCTCAATGCACACGCAGAGCCTTTGGGTTGTGGATCGATAGCATCTGCACTAAAAAAAAAATAATCATTGATGCAATTCCAAACTTAACAGAATTAAACCAGGAAAAACTTATCATTTGGACCGGGAGTAATCAAGAGTAAATATGGGGGTACTTTCATCCATGTATTCAGCACGGCCTCTGTATGAGCCAGAGACCACAACATTTGCAGAGAAAAATGCACATCAATTCCAAATAGCACGTTAGATCGTTGTAATGTCCACAGCTACACGTTGCAAAGGGCTTCAACTTGTCCTAGTGACAATTCCCGAGTCCAGTGCTGCTTGGTTATTACAGACTTGCAAATGCATTTTTCTCCAAATGGGTGGCTCAGCAGCAATGATTATTCAGGCAAAAGTGGCAGACAGGGTCAGGCACCAGCAGAATGAAGAGTGAAAACTTGAAAGATGCTAGATGAATATTTATGCAGAGCAATCTTCACTCTCACATTATGGTGCATAATGGGATCAGCAAAGCTAACGGAATTCATGCTGCGTGAACTTCCTCTGTGAGAACTTAGTTTAATCTGCACAGAAGACTGACAACCCGTGAACACAGAGAAAACATTCAATGGCATGTAAAAACTTCATTGAAATAATGTTTCTGACTATATCAATGTTCTGGCAATGACAGAACAAACAACTTTCTTTTTTTTTCTTCTTTTTTTCCAGGCAGATTTTAAATCTACAGGCCACTTTTTTGGAACGGCATCCAAACACTGTCGCAGCAGACTTTGTTCTTTTGTTTCACTGCCTATTTGGTATGTCCTACTGGCAACTGAAAAGCATCCATGGGGATCGAGTAATGAGGACAAGGATTTCACAATCCTTAAGGGCTGGTGACGATGAGGAGCATCCAGGCAAATTTCTGCTGTGATATTGCAATTTGTCGGGGAATACTTTTCATTGCAATGTGAATGACTACTGGCTATGGAGAGTCTGTCTTATTCTGCAAGATTTTCTTCTTGAGGTATCCAAAACTCAGTTTCTGTGCATATGGGCAGCAAATTCCATTCCTGTGGTGTAGGCTTAGCACAAGACCCACAGAGCAGTTTATTCCTTTTGGGGGCTGCAGATTTACTGAACAATAGGTCTACCTTTCATCCACTCTAATTTTTTGTGAGCAGATCACTACAAAGCCCAAGAAGCTATTGCAATCCACCTTCAGAGGTGATCACCTGTGGCTAAGTACTCATATTTAGGGACATATCTAAACTCTTTATGTTTGTACAAGTGTCTCAAAAACTTGCTTAGCAACACCACTTATTTCCTTGACATTTCTACTACACACTGACCTTGCTATTGTTTTAAGTCTTGATTTAGATATTAGGACAGTTTTCCTTACTGTACTTTAACATTTCTTTTTCTAAACTAGGGATCCCGCTTCATCAAGATCAGGTTGGACAAGGCTCTGAGCAACTTCATCTAGTTAGAGATGTATGTCCCCGCTGAATATGGGGGGGGGGGGGGACGAGACAACCTTTAAAAGCCTCTTCCAACCCAAAGCATTCTGTGATACTGTGATGCCTATACTCACTGAATGTTTCAGCATATTGAGCCTGGACCTCTGTGAGGAACTGGAATATAATGCAATTCCAGTTATACGAAATATTAGAACCTTCCAAAATACTCAATGTATGTATTATCTAAGAGTTTATGTCTAACCTTTTTTTTCCCAGAACCTACACATCTATCATTATAAAATAGTGACCAAAAACATATCAGCGGCACCTCAGTGACAGAGGTAACCAGTCACTTTCAGTGTGACTTTAATTAAACGAGAATACACAAAATAAACTCTAAAAGACACAGAATTTAGCCCCTACTAGTAATCCAAACTTTCCTTTCTGCTGCTAACATGTTCAAGCTGCCGTGTACCCCCTGTACGTACAGTACAGCCATTTCATCGGGGGTACATCACCCATTTCACCCGTACGGCCTGCGCAGCGCCCTCCTTCTCAGCTTTTCAAGGCCTGAGAAAGCCAAGCTGGGAGGACAGGGGATGCGGTGGCCTGCTGAACCTTCTCCATTGCCATTAAAATAGTTTGTTTAACATAACACTTTTTATTTCAAAATTTTCTTCAGCCAGCATTGCTCGCAGCAGCGGGCTCTGGGGTTTGCCCCCTCTCCCTTCAGGGGAAGGTGCAAGGCACGGTGGGTTTGCGGCTGCTTCCCAGTGCCCATCTATCCTCTCGGGCTTTGCTCGCTCGGCGCCACACCAGCAGCCACACCAGCAGCCACACCAGCAGCCACACCAGCAGCCACACCAGCAGCCACACCAGCAGCCCCACCAGCAGCCACACCGCCCGCCACCCCCCCCCCCCCCCCCGCCAGCCCCCCCCGCAGCCACACCAGCAGCCACGATCGCCTTTCGTCGTGTTTGCGGCTGCGCGCCTCCGCGTAGTGCGCGCCTCCGCGGGTGCGTGCGTGCGTGCACCCACCTCCCTGCGCGCCCCTTGGTACGTGCTAAAAATAGACGGAAGAGCCTGACAACTGTCTCCTGATTGGCTGTGGCT
>VWZK01013813.1:174661-241442 GCA_013396935.1 Baryphthengus martii
CCGCCGCGAAACCACGGGGCTGGCCTGACGGCGGCCGAATACCCCAGCAGGCGCGAAGGGCCCCGGCCCTGGGGCCCGGCGGCCTCCGCACCTTTACTTACCCGCTTCAAGCCGTCGGTGTCGACGATGCTCAGCGCGCCCTGACGGCTTGTTGCAGAGTTTCTTTCCTTGCTGGTGTCTGGCAAGTGCCAAAGGCAGCTCCGAGTAAATGCAACCCCTGTGCAGGGATTTGTTACCCAGCTGTTTTCGGCCATGTAGATTCTGAACACATTTTGCGGACTCCTGTGTGTAAAGTAATACCTGAGGTGGTAAGTTTTAAGTCAGAGAAACAGGTAGCTGAAAGGGCCAAAATGGGGCAGAAATGTACGGGATCTGTTTTCATGAAATTATGAAGAAGCGGTGTTAAAACAATTTCAATGAAGAATTAAGACAGTGCCCTCAAATCTAGTTTGAGATCAGATACACATTCAATATACAATAAATGCATCAAATGAAGTTTTACTGGAAAGAAGCACCGGCTTCATATATAAATACAGTTATACAGGCATATATTAAAACCAAAGTTTGAGATCTGCTAGTGCTTCGTAGTCAGAAAAAGCGTGCTGGGAGAACTCAGAAGGCAGAAGCAAGAGCTGATTAGCAAGATGCTGTGTCCTAATTTATTCAAGCACTGGATAACACCTCTGGAACTGTTAAAAGATCTTACGGTCTCGAGGAGTGGTTTGACTCTTTTACATCTCTTTTCCACAACCTCTTTTCTCATGGGTGCCGCACAGACTGAACATCACAGAGGTGCGAGTCCAAGCGTAGTGAAGGTAAGAACTGTAAAGAGGGGAAGTGAAAGATGAAATTTGCATCTTTCGATTTTCACTGAGCCTGTGCCTTGCTTCACACAGATAGAAGGAAACAAGCACTTCTGTGTTCTGATCCACTTTAAGTTAAATGCTTTGAAACTTCCAAAAGTCATTATTTTCTATTGCTTTTACATTAAGCACAGGTAGCCTTCAGCACAGGAGCATTATCCTGTCCATATGAGTGCTAGGTGTCAGCTGGCAATTTACATACTAATTGTTTGCAATTTTTAGCAGTGGAAAAGTTAACTGTCCACAATTCAAAGGATTTCTTAATAATAAAAGGGAAGTACTTCATGGCAAAGAGTGTAGCCAATAATTATCTACTGCCAAGTGCCAAAACACATGTGCAATGAATGTTAACTGCTGGGAACAGGAGGAAGCTGATTTCTTCTGTGGCAGTTTGAGGCTTCTAGCACGAAAAAGAAAATCATTGTTCACGTATTCCGTTAACTTCAAACATTAACGGAATTTTTTGTGTGGTGTTGGCCTTCAGGAGAAGTAGAATAATATCTCCAGCACTGTTAGTTCAGAGGTGGTGCAAGTTTTACAGAGAGAGGTCATTTTCCACATGAGTCCTGAGCACTTCTGAGGGTTTGTATGAGCCCTTACAGCTGGTGGGACTTTTCCATTGTGCACACAGTCACCCTTCCTGTCTCTGGGCAGCAGCAGAAAGTCTGTGGTTTTTAACCAGGTCCCCCTCTCTGATCATAGCCTAATCCTCTCCTGTATTACCGCATCATGAAGCCAGAATGAAGGGGTTAAAGCTTTTTAGCAGGGTAAATGTTCCTGCTTCTCTTGGATTTAACTGAAGGATTTCTCATGCAAGTCATAAATGTGAAGCTTCTTTAGATTTGCCCTTTCGCTGTGTAAGAGAGTCCAGCTGGTTTTGCTGTGTGCAGCTGCAGATACTTCCAAAGTTTAGGAGAGTGTAATAGGTTGGAGATCTCTGTCTGAAGTTTATACTGACTTTTAATATGGCATCTGAACACTTTCAATACCACTGCTTGAAGATTTACCGTGACACTAGAGGTAACATTTTAGATCAGTCATTCAACAACATCTTCAGCTTTTATTAGTTTTAAACATTGCTCAGTAAACTTTTAGCTGCAGTATTGCAGATTAATCCCACCTATAATTTTCTTCTTAATCTTTGTCATACCTTTTATTCTTCAACACAATTTCTTGTAATGTCATGTATAGCCTCAGTCTCTTGGAACTTTTGAATAGTCAGTTTATGGTGACAGGTCTTGCTGCACGTGTTCTGTTGTGTCAATACAATATTTTATGTTGATTAAGGTATGCAATTCTTAAGGGCATCTGTTCAGGGATGCATGTATAATTTCTCTTCCTACAATGTTTTATTTAGTCCTTTTCAAAGACCCCTGTACTATATTTTCTTTACCTTCCTGCACAGCCAATGCCTCTGGGCTGCTTCTCTGAGGTCTTTAATTATCATGCTGTCTCTAAGAAAATTACATAATTAAGTGGTTTTCATTTTCATTCTGAATTTGGTAATTATAACTAAAACACTGAAAAATGCATCAGCTGCAATATGAAGAAACTCAATCATTAAAGGGAAATGTATCTAGAAGAGAAGCACATTGAGCAGATTCTACTAATAACCAATAAATGAGATTAAAATCAAAAAGAAATAGGGATGGTTGATCTTACTGGACTCTTTAGTCTGTTGTTTTAAATGAGAAACTTTTTATAGTTTTGATGACCGCAAAAATGTGAAGCTCCCAGGAAAATTTAGAAATATAATCATGCTACTTAAATATTTCCCCAAGTATTGAAGAACAGAGTGCTGAAAGGACTGATGTTTTATTTTCCTAATTTTCCATATTTAATATTTTAAAGATAGATTCTTTATTTACTTTCCCTAGCTTTAGCAACGCCCCAATCACGTGTGTGTTTGTATGCATAGATACTTCTCATTTTTTATTGCAACAGATGGCGTATCTCCTCTTTCAAGGCTCAGGCAAGGGGGGCATAGGAAATATGATAGGATTAAAATTAGTTTGAAACAAGAAGACATCTTTCTCATATCCTATTTCCCATACACCTGTTAGTCTTTCAAGCAAGCAGTGACAGTAAACACTCAGAAACAGGGAGCGTGTTTCGGTTGTGGTGTTCAGAAAACCCTGCCCTGTTCTTGGAGTGTTCTTTGATATTCAGTTCCTATGACTACCTGTTTTTCAAAAACAGAGGTCTAAAAGTTAGCAGCTGAGCTCCTCTGAGCTCAGCAGTAATTCTCCTACCAACCACAAAGGGAGCAGATTAAGCATTTGTTCCAGCTCTATTAGAAAATGTCTCCCCTAAACCCACCAAAGTCACCTGAGGCTCAGTGCTTTTAAAAATCAGGTCATTTCTTAAAGTATATAAACATGAGCTCAGAAGCCCGATTTTCAGCTCTTTGTTGTGAAAACATTAGACAAGCTTAATTTCTGCAGAAATACTACAAAGTCAGGGTTTCTAGAATTTAAGATACATATCTGTCCTCCAGGGAAGATTTCGAATGCTATGAGTAAAATGCATTTTTCTGGCCTCTGGAGTCTGTATATATCATACATATATGTATGAAACATTATCCATGCAACCGTGCAGTGCAGGACATGCGAGTGGAATGGTAGTGACATCTCTGGTAGTCCAGATGAAAAAATGGCTTGCAGCACTTAGAGGTCCTGATTCAGTCAGAAGTTTCACATACGGTTAAGCTGCCAACATCAGTGGGTGTTTAGGCAGGCATTTATGTTCTTTGATGAATTTCCACTCAGTCCTGCAGGAATGTCTATTCAACTCCATGTTTGAGATGCATTTCTATAAGAGTAGTGGCTGCGAATATTTTGAATTTTAACATCTAATTTAGTACATAGTAAATGAATACAAGAGTCGTATAAAAGGTACAGGACATGTTTATCTGGAGGCTCAGCCCTAATTTACTACTGGTAAAACAGATTTCCCACAGTGTGGGGAATTACGTGTTTGTGTCAGCATCCTTGTGGATATAGGGTAGATCCTGATAATAGAAGAAACCTGGACAAGCAACCATTTAAAAATACCCTCTTTCCACATATGAACCTTGGCCATAGAATTGAGACCTTCAGAACGTATTTTGAAATATATTTTAAGAATGTAGTGATTCTAAAGCTATAATTCACATACAGATTTATGATAATAAAAATGCAAAATTAAGGGAAAAGCCTGCAATTTAGTATTTAAGTCAATCTCTTGGTTTCGCTGAAAGTCAGATTGAAACCTATCCTGGTGGTGAGGAGTGCCGAACTTCTTAAGTTTTCCTCTTACCAGAGAAAGGATTAAATGGGTCAGGGATCTAATTTAGTAAAACAATTCCTGTTTTCCCATTGGTTTCCAGGGACCTTGGTTATTTTGAGAGACAAAGCATCAGAAATTTGAACTGATGGAATGAAATGTGCACAGTCCACAGCTGTGCATCTCTAACTCTGAGTCACATGACTTTGATATATGGACTTCTGTTCAACAGCAAACTTGATAGTGTTTTCAGTTACAAGTTTGGTGAGCAGGCTACATGACAATCCATGAGAAACTTGGAAAGACTGATGATTATCCTTTGGCTTCAAAACCCGAGGACTTGGTTTGAAAGACTAAGGTCTTGTGTGATTTTTTAGGGCCCTAACCATGCGTGTGCCAGGCTGTATTTTATATCAGAAATGTAATAACCACAATCAAATGTTTCTCTAGTTTTCCCATAGCCACATTTTACACTTGTATCACAGTCTTTCTGGTAAACCATACCTCAGATATCGTATTTTTATTTAACTTTCACCAGCCCACATTTGTCACTCAAGTTTCAGTGAGCAGCCACTGCTGGCAGAGTGCCAAGAAGGTGTCAGTACTAATTCACATTTGAGAAGGTAGAAGATCCCATAGACACGTTAAGAGTCATTATTGATCAGGACTTCGTCTCCACAAGCTGAGGTTATTATTTTCACTGGAGTCAGGAGTCATACTGCTTTGACGAGGAAGTAACTTGGACCTTATCCAACTATTGATATTTCTAAAGTGATGATCTGGCTCTAAATCTGGCCGCAATGATGCATTGCTTCACCACACAGCTCTTATTACATGTGCCTGTCATTAGTAATGCTTCTGACTTCGACTTTTGAATGCCTTGAACGCAGAGCCTAGTGGTTTTAGTTTTAATAGGTTTTGTGTGTAAGGCTGTTCATCCTTCTACTCTTACACAGCGTTGCCAGTGGTTTGCTTACTGTTCACAATCATGTAGGAAAGCTGCTGCATGTGCAAAATGTACTGCTTGGGGGAATTGTGCGGTACTGGCACACTTTTATATAAAAAAAAGTAATCTGCACTGGTTTTCACCACAAAAGTTCGGAATTTAATATTAAGATCAAAACGACATGCTGTCTTCTTAAAAGAATCCTAATTTTTCATATTCATAAACATCTCTGTATGACTCACTTAGCAGTATTATGGGCTAGTAAGATATCTGCTGCAGCACAGAGGATTCTAGAGTCAATGGTCTAAAGTTGCTTTTTAATTTGTTAGAGCTTGTATGAGTTGATGGAAATGGCACCAAGCTACAAAATGAGTAATGAAACCTGGATTTGTTCTGGTATTTTTGGCTGCCGATGAGCGTGCAGCTCATGCTGTGTGACAGCTCCTGTAGCACTGCGGGAGTACCTGTGTTCCAGCATTGCTCTGGCAGGGCAACCACTGCAAATCCACTTGTACCTCCTGCACTATTAGGCTGAAATGTAAAGCCAAGTTATTGTTGGTTAGAGTGGAGGTGGTCTGGAAGCCAGGATATTTTTCCCTCTTTTATGCACACGCGCTACCGTCAAGTCAGTGATCTTGTCTGACTGCTGAGTCAACCTAGATAATCAGATGTGAGTTGATACTCCTTTCCCACTGCTGGGCAGTATTTCAAGCAAAAGCTTGGCTACTGTACTGTATATTAGTGTCACTTCAGGTGGGATTCTCACTAAATTTAGATACTTGCTTTACAGTATACAGGCCTGTTCTACATCACTGCCATCTCATTTTAGTGTACACATCTAACTACGCTATTGTAGATGGCTATGTCTACTATTGTAGATGGCTGTCTGATCATAGACATCTGTGTTAATAACTTCTATCCCATGTTCCAAACTGGTGCAAAACATGACTCCTGTCCTCTTTTTGTGGTACTTTACCAGGAGTAGGTGTTTTTTAGATTCTCGTGAATCTATCCATGATGAACAAGCCTCTTCAAGGGCTTGGTCTTCAAGCTCATTAGTAAAAAGAGAAGCATATGCAAATCAAAAACTAATTCTGTCTTAATAGTTGTCCGATTTAACTGGCTTTACAAGGATCTTGTCAAAGCCTGATATTGAAAGAAGTCTTTTTGACATCACATTAATTCCAGTTGTAATACAGGTGATAATAGGAAAGGGATACTTATTAATACTTCATTATTTAAGGGTATATCCAGACTTTCTACTATGTATTTGCAACCTCAAGATGTTTGTGTATTTTTCATTTATCTACGTGTTTTCATGCTAATAATAGTAGCCTGGCATGTCTTTTGCCATTTTCCTCGTGCTCATTCATATTTCTTAAGTCACCTAGCAGAGTCATCATTGTAAATGTAGTAATTTTTGCTTTTTTTGTTTGGCATAAGTCACAAAAGCTCCAAACATATTTCTAGCTTTATATACCTTCTTAAATGCATTTTATGCTTAGTATGGATTCAGTAAACCCTTTGGCCTAGTTGAAAGGATTTTCTTGCTTGTTTTTCTTGCCATCTTTTAAATGAAGGTAAATTAATGCAATTTAAAACTGTTCAGTAGGAATATTTATTAATCATTATTTGGGTGCATAATGACAAGAGTCCCCCCACTTTAGCTTTATTTTAATTTAAAAGTACTGAAGTATTCTTTAGATGAAACCTGAGCAAGCTAAATTACAGCAAAGTCCTGCTTCCCTGAGTCTTGCACTTCACCCACGGCAGAAATTAGAATATGGAAAAAATAAAAACCTAGTGCCAACGAGATAAAACTAGCACAATGCAAAGGAAGATAATTACATTGCTCATCTGTCACAAGGCCAACGTAAAAAAAATGAAATGACTCATCTTCCTTCACATGCTCAGCCTGCTCAAACATACATATATAATTATTTATTTGTATGGTTTTGATTCTTTAGCCAAATGTTACTACCTTATAATGTGGTTTAATCACTTAGGGATTTTGTTCAAAGTGTTCATTTATAGTTTTATCATTGAACCACAAAAAAGTGTTCTAGGCACCCTTGTAATTAAGTTGCATGCGAATGTTGTATATCATTAAATCTTACTTTGTATGAGTACATGAGTTCAAAGACAGCTCTTCTGCAAAGATAAGATAAAAGATGCCGTGAACAAGGTCTGCTTTCTAGTGAAGGCATATTCCTTACCAAACCAGTATATCAGGCAAGGGTATGCTCAAGGCATAAAAATCAAGACATCTTCATACGACATTGGAATTTTGACTTTAGAGGTAAGAGGACACATGAATTAGATCATTTCTTAAAAGAAAGGGACTAAGATTTGTAAGTCATAAGATTGTTTTTCAGAGTATTACATATGATTTTATGAACAAAATCTATTAAAATCTGCAGTATACAAAGATACTGGGAAGGACAAACAGTGGTATAAAACCTTTGAATTGATTTAAAAATTTAGACAAAATGTGATACTCCTATTAGGTGGAGACTCTGAAATAAGGAAAAAAGGTTTTCTGGGTTGCAGGTGTAAATATACTTTTGTTGACACTTTTTATGCAATCCTGAAGCTGAACAAAGTGTAACAGTTTTGCCTCATAGGACTTAATGTAAAGGTTAAGGCTGAGCAAATAATAGTCATGCTAACTTAGCTTTTTTTTTTTGGCTGGGAGTCATTCCTGGTTGTTGGGCAGTGTGTTAGTGGTTCATGTTTGCTGAAGTTACTTGGATGAATTTGAGTTTTCAGCCAGTGAGTATTTACAAACGGTTTACCTTGACTATTCACCCTGCTCTATTAAATATTTGCTTTAGTTCATTGTATTGAGTCTAATTAATCAGCATCAATTCCAATATGTGCAATATCTACCAGTGCAAATGAGAGAGACCCTTTTGCTTCTCTGACTGGCATCAGGAGGTGCTTTGGCAAATCATACTGCACTGACATGCTTCAACATTATGCTCTTTGTTGAATCCAAAATGAGAAAACAAGATAAACCTAGTACAAACAGATTGTTTTGTGATGTTAGTAGCAAACCCAGAAAGCTACTGTTAAAACAAGAAACTTCCTGAGCCATATGAAAGCCAAACCATTGAAGACAGTAGGATGACAGAGTGAAAGTAACTGTAAACAAAAAACTTGCTGACCGGTGACGTTTTCTTGTCGATCTCGGCAACTACTCGTATGCAAGCATCGTAAGTAGTGACCCATTTCCTAGAACTGATTTTCCCTTCTTTCATTTTTTTTTCACAAATCTTTGAAAAATTAGTTCAAAGAGAATAAAAAGGGGATCATTGTGGTTGAACTCTCTGTAATCTAACTTAACTGAGGAAGTGTGGCTATTCCGTTTGAGTTCTCTCCCCATTTAAAGAGAGGAAAAAATAAGCACTGCCAGAAATCCGTTCAACCAGTGGAATAATAGGTCTGTATGATAGGTCCTTCAAGGCTATCTATTTCTTTCTACAGTCAAGCAATCCTTTTCAATCTGAATTGTGATCCTATTTTATTTGAAGGTCTGACTATCAGGCCAAATCTACTGTTGGGTGACTTGTAGGATCTTCATTGGTATCTTCTGTCTCATGAAGTCATTAGACTGGAAAAGGAAGTCACATTGCTACTGTGAAATCTTTTAAGACACTGCATTGTTGAAAAATACTCTCCGAGAGCTGTTTATTGTCAGCTCATTTCACATCATTACAAAGGTGTGACATTACAATATTCCGTTCTTTTCTCTATTTTTGATGTGCTTCAAGATAACATTTGAACTATCTACCAGATTTCACTGTGAGTTTTATGAGCTTTTTAATATAAATGCTGAGCTTTCACCTGATCTTACTTTAGTTCTTGCACCTGTAGTACCATCATTCTCTCAAAGGCCAGCTGATGTAGTTCATTATGTGTCTTGTTCTTCTCTGCTTTTCTGCCTTAGAGTTCCCCTGCTAATATTTGTTTGGTATTGCTGAGGTAATGAGTTTACTACCAGCCCGGAAGTAGATCACAAGTAAAACAAAGCTCTTGTGACCGCTATGAATCATACCCCCCTTAAAAAATTCCTAATTCTCCATCCAAAATTCTTTGTTCCTCACAGTACAGAACTCATCTCATCATCGCTAAAAAAACCTAAAGTCAATAGGTTACAAATGTATCCAGAAACCTAAACCCATCCACTAATGCTATTGCTTTTTCTGGAGTTTGATTTGGTCCTGTTGGTTAAGTATGATACCTCACTTTTATGACTTCCCCTCAGTTTCTCTGTGAGAAACTGGAATGTGCAGCTTAGCATACAGAGCAACACAAGCAAGCTGCAAGTGTCACACTTCAAAAGAAGGAACACACTGGAGGTCAAAGTAACAGTTCAACTGTGAGTAGTCCATTCCTGCTTTTTGAGAGGCGAGAATTTTCTGAGGAGAGTTACTGTGCACTCTTAACAGGACCAGCTTCACATAATTATTGACAACTGAAGTATGGAAGATACAGCCAGGAGGGGAATAAATAAATAAATAAAGAATCTACAAGTGTAATTGCACCTTTCAGACACAATGCAGCTCATTTTTTGTTTCATGTATGGTGGAGTGGCAGGAGATGGAAGAGGAAGACCTTATCTTTACACTGGTTTTTCAAAGAGATGTAATGCCTGGGTTTCAGTACAAGGAGTAGATGATGGATCACCATCTTGTGAACCTGGAAAAGTGAGACTGAGTCCTGGGTCCGTGAATAACCCTGTGTATTACCTGGGAAAATTACACATTTTACTACTTTTATAGGAATACCTTCAAGAAAAAGATAGAGTCTGACTGTGCATTTGTTGAGACCCTCTGAGGTTCTCTAATATGTTTAAAAATCATATTCTGGCTATTTCACTCAAGTCATAAAGGCAATCTGTGTTCTCCACAGCTTGGTGGGTTACCAATCCTGGTTCTTGATTTGGTTGGCTTAGTGTCTAATAAATGCAAATATATTCCAGTCATAAACAACTTGTGCTAATTTCACACTAAATAGAAACAAAACACTCAGATAGAAAGACGCCAGAGTGGTTAAAATATTTTTGCATACTGGCTCAAAAGCTGTTTTGCACAGTCGGTTCTCCTTTCAGTCCCTTCACGAGAGCTTGTTTTGTTCACGGTGCCACCAGCATGCTTTATGTGGAACAAGGCTCTTCTGAAGTTGCTTGTGGTAAATCCGCAGGGATTTACTTCGCTCTATGGAGAAGGCACAAAAAAAGGCATTTGGAATTGAAGGTGAAGATTACCTACTCCGTATCTGATACTGAAAGCAAATATAAATTCAAACCACACTTTCCCTTACCTGGTGTATCCTCTAAGTATCTTAGTACTAGCTGCTGCAGCTGTTTGGTTTGGAGTTTTTAAACCAATTTAATTCTCTTATTTCTCATCACTACTATTACTAAGAGTTATTTGGGGCTTGCTGCAGCTCCAGGGTGCAACTGCTGTTTCAGGAAAACTTTCTTCAATAAAGCAACCATTGAAAGGTGACTTTAAGCCTGAAGGAATACATCTGGTGGAGTGCTTGCTCCTGAATTAGTATTTTGGAGGGCATGCTATTGATGCTATCTGTGCCTTCGGGCTCAGCGCCTGCTGCTTTCTTGCTCCTTTGGAGGATTAGCATCCGAAGAGATTCTTTGGGATTCATGCTCCTTAACATGTGTGATGAAGGTCAAAAATCTACCTCTGCTATGCTTCCTCTCCGTAGTACAGTAGTGACTTTTCTGCAGAGCAGCAGTTGTGCAAAGTTAGCAGGGAGAGGGGAAAGTTTCTAGTGTCTGCTAGTCTCTGCCATCCTCCAAAGACATGTCTGAAGGCAGCATGGCTGGATGTGTCCTGTCACACACTCTGGTTCCAGTAACAGAGCTCTCCTTTGAGGTGGTGTACAAAACATCTGGAGTCTGTGAAGCCCTATGAGGATGTCAATAGGCAGAGTGGTGGGTGCTTGGATGTCAGAAGTAATTGGTGTTGGGCCTTTCTATGAATCTTGTTCCATATCCAAGGGGATGTAAACCCTCATTTCTGAACAAAGAAAACACTTCTCTGTCTCACACAAAAAAGGAACAAAAAATAGTTTACACTGAGATATAGATCGCATTTCACTCACATCTGAGTTACTCATTTGCAGGAGAGGGCAGAGTCCGTAATTGTGGATCTTGATTTTGAGAGAAATGAGGAATGCCTCTTGAATGAACTTATGTGCAGAGTGAGGAGGAGTGGTAACAAAGGCTGAGGGATAGGCTTTGAGTTATAAATTACAGCACTAATCTAAGACTGGGACTCAGATTTTCATTTAAGGCTTAAAGCAAAATCAGATTTCTAAATTTTTTTTATGTTTTCTTTCTTTTTCTGAAAGAGAATATTGAATTTGGTACTACTGGACCTTGGAAGTTAGATATTCCAAGAATTACTTAAAGAGAACATAGAGGTTTAAAAAAATCAAATTGACAGAAATGCTTCTTATTTTCAATACATATTTCTAAAGATCACCAATAGCCAAGAAATCAAAAGGCATTTGAGTCAAGATGACAAAAAAAAACCCACAACTTGTTGATAAGACTCTTTTGTGATGTCCTTGTACCACCTCAAGAGTTTTTATCATAGTCCTAAAACCTCATCAGTTACCTTTCTGTAACAATGAATTTGAGGACATGGTATTGCCTTCACATCTGTCTTGGCCTTCCAATCTGTTACAGCAACATGTGCCAAAGCTCAATTTAATGTCTATAGGGTTTCTGGAAAAAAAAAAAAAAAAAAAAAAGATAAATAGAGAAACAAGGAAAAAAACTCCAGCTTTTAATTGAAATAAGCTGCAGAATCAGTATGTGGGGCAACATGAATGCACAAAGAACTTAGGAAACTTAAGAAGTATCACAGAGAAAGAAAAAGGAATGGGTGAGTGTGCAATGTTCATGTGTATTACATATGAGAGAGATTCCTACCGTAAGCAACACTGATTTTCCAGACAGCCAAGTGCTTCACATTACAAAATGCACTACTCAGCACTTGGAATTAGCCAGGTAAACTGAATTTTCTTATGTTGGGTGTCTGCCACAATCTAGGGCTTTTCTTCTTGTCTTCAAATGGCTTAGCTGCTTTTTGTGAGTTGTTCATTTTGCTTTCTTCTGCAAATCCATCCATACTTGATCGTGCTATAAACCAGGTAAAATTGTCCAATTTGTCTGCTGATCCCTACCAGACATTAAAATTAAGGTTGGGGGGTTAAATGTATGTCTTGTTCTTGCTGCTTTTTCCTGTAACTCATGCACATGGGAAGAAAGCCATTTGAGTTGAATGCTGACAGCACAGAGATCTATCTGAACGCATTGGGGCGAAGAACACGAGATAAATTGAGACTAGATGTTGTTGGTGCTCCAAAGAAAGGCTGGTTTTGAAGGCCGGTGCTTACTGAGAAGGAAAAGACAGACTGGTAATTGGAGAGGAAAGTAAGTAGTACCAGAAATTAGCGACAAGGAGAACCAACTATCACACAGATTAGCCCTTGGTGGAAAACAAAGGTTAACATACGCATAAAATTGGTAAAGTAATGCCTGACTCCCTTGACTTAAGGTGGCTCATTATAATATTTCCTTTATAATATTTCCTTAACCCTTGTGAGCTTGAAATTGTACTGTTGATGTCCTTTTAAGGCAGTTGAGTACAGCCTTACACACACATACACTTTAAAAGAGCCATACTTTGTGTTTTTCGCCCATATGTACACGCATTGCATCTTGACTGTAAAAAATAGAATGATCTTCACTACTGTATCACACAGCTGAGAGTACAGAAAATACTTTTTAAGTGTTGGCAGTGGTAAGAGCGCTACAGAATAGTGCTTTAACAGAAGGATTTCTTCTTTTTCCTTTGTGAGTTTTGGTAGAAAGCTGGTAATACCTTCAAAAGTTTCTTAGAATTAAAAAAATGCTATAAAATAATCAAATTATTAGCAGTACAATTTTAAAAGAAAGTTAAACAATTTAAAAAGAAGAGGGAAAAGAGTTATAGCAGTCTTTTAATAAGCTCAGATACAAGGACTAATAGAAATACAAATGTCATGAACTTTTCTGGCTACAGAAATCCATAAGCAGCTCAGAAGCAGTTGATGCAATGTGTTTGGTTTGTTCATGTTAATAAAGACCTCATTTGTTTTACTAGAGTTTTTTTTCACGGGCTTAAATATGCCATTTGTTTTGACTCTTTTTTCACATGCTTTAATTGAAAAAGGGTATCTCAAATGTTCCATTCTTCCAGAGAGGAGAAAAAGTCTTTAGAAAGAATTTCTCAGTTATTTCACTAACAGCATTTGAAAAATCTGGGTACATTGGGACAAGAAAGTTAAAAACCCAAGACCTCACTATTCTTCTTTCACCTGAATTCAGTCATCTGTCATATATGTGGAAGGAACTCTGAATTCACAGAGCTGAAAAAAAGACCAATTTGAGAAACTCTGGCATACTGGCCTACTTTCAGATAGCATCTTCTCAAAAATGGCTTTAATCTGTTTATTTAGTGCATTATCCTTGAAATAAATAGCTGAAGAATAAGTAATCCATTTCTGTAAAAAAAGCACCTGATCTTCATGTAGCTTTCCCTACAATATTCAGTCATCTTAATCTTTTGCCACTGTTCTCTAGTGTTTGTTTCATAGATTCATTTAATTCAGATACTTCTGTGTTCTTCAGAATTCACCAGTAAAAAAAAACTTCTTTAAAGAAACGCATTTTCCTGTGCTGGGTACTCATAGCACTGAATATCCTCTTCGATCTCCAGATGGACATGTTGCTGAACTTCTGCAGCCTTTTCTAGCCCAAACCTTGAATCATTTTTCACAAAACCACTGGTGGTTTTGAACCTGATGGTTCAAGGACAGGGCTAGCACACCCTACCTGGTGTATGACGACTGCCTCATTAGTGTTTACTTTTCCTGATGATATCACTGATAAAAGAATTTCCACTTGTTTTAAAAGATGTACAAGACCCTTTTTGTAAAAATACTCCACATTCACCACCTAACCCTACTGCACAGCTTTCTGATGAAAGTGTCAGGCAGGAGTCATCTACAGGTCCCACTTCCAGCTGTGCTCTGGGTTTTCTGATGACTCCAGGTTGAGCACTTAACACTATTTAATACTGACTGTTTCATGTGGGCACTGCAAAGGGCAATCTGTCTTTCCCCTTGTCTCTTTTGTCTTTTCTGGTAATACCAAAGGGTCTTTGTAGAAGAGATCACTCGGAAAAACATGTCAGAGATTTCCTCTTGCACATGTCCTGGATTTTAACTCTGGTCTCTGTTATGGGTTTTTTTTAGTGGTTTTGGGCTAGAAATGTCATCTTTAGCTTTTCTGAATCAAAACATAATGTGGTGAGCTCAGAAGTGTTAGATATCATCAGTACCAGGAAAATACTTCCAGATAGCAAATGGTTCAGCCACTGTGAGCTAAAAGTGTATTGTACAGCTTTCTCATCCTTCTCTTTGAAGAAATCAATACATCTCTGCTTTCTGACCTAGTGACATTTTTTTGTCGTTTTCATATTGAGCCTTGAGTATACGAAATACGCACAATATTTTTCTCAGTCTTGAAAAGTCTCTTAATACATCCAGAGACAAAAATTGTATTATTCACAGTGGCCTTGGTGCTTGTTAGTGTGAGGAAAAAAATCTGTGTAATTCCAGCTACCAACACTACTGCAAGAAAATAAGAGAAAGACGATGTTGTGTATGAATCTTATTGAATTGCAAACCGCTTTCTCAGCAATCAGAGCTGTACACTGATGCAAATCAGATGCTTGCATAATGCTCTTATGCAAGGAGGGTGACAAGAGCTGTAGTGATTAAGATACTCTTTGTGTGTTCATACTGTGTTCTTTCACTTTGGAAAAAACACTGGCAAATTAACTGCTTGAAATAGACCATTCTAAAGCAAGTCAGAGTCAAACACATCTTCCCATGGCACTGACTTTTCACCTAATTTTTTTCTTTTTTTTTTCCCCAACGTGCTTCTTTGTGGAGCACAGCAAGATGAGCAGCTCCTTTTCCATGCTGCATCTTGGGACAGCGCTCTCCTCTCAGATGTACATGCATGTGCTGTGCAGAGTGGCACATGGCTGAGATTAGGATGTGGTCTTTAGCTGACATACTGATAAAAAGGCAGCTTCTCATTTAAGACATGTGCTCTGCATCACTACGCATCCTGACTAATACAAATTACAGCATTTGTGTATAGTCTTGCAGTAGCTATGACAGGAATTGGATTAAAATCTAGTCTTTATTGTTTTAGTTAGTTAGTATCAAAATAAGCATACATATACTAAGCACATCTAATACTGGCTTAAATATCTGAAGAGATTTTTTTCTTTCCTATGTGTCTACCATTACCCCTTTTCAAAGTCCTCTGGCAGATGGGTCAGAAAGCACATCAAATAGTAACAATTTTGTTGAAAATCGGGTTATTTAGAACTGATAAATGTGACATCCTAACAGAAATTGTATTTGTGGAATTTTGTGTGTAAAAATGCAGGGTGAATTTTTTACACTTCAGGTATTCAATAGTATCAATGAACTGCTTGTGCAAAGTCAAAAGAACAGGAACTGGTAACAGAGATGGTAGAGCTACTGTAACCAACTAATTAGAGATGTAAATATATCCCCTAGTAACTCTTCGTCACTTCCTGATAACATCCGTAAGTATCACAGCTAGCTCAAACAGCCTTAATAATTTTGAGCCGATTATTTTCTCCATGTTTCTTGGATTAATCTTAAAATGGTGTAAGATAAAGCAAGTGAGGTTTCGTGCAGAATGAATTCAGATAAAGTTAGTAGGGAATTGAAATAAAGGCTTATTTGCAGTTTTTTGATAATAGGAGAAACAAAATGAAATATATTGAATTTGGTGAAAAAACACCGAGAACACTTTTATGTTAAAAAGGATATTTGCAAGGATATTAATCTGTAGATTTTTTTTAAGTTCCTTTAGCATACTCCTTTCCAATAAAATATTTTTACAGCACTGTGAAATTGCTCTGCAAATAGTACAGCTAAGGCCAAGTCACAAGCAAGGCAAAATGAGACATAGTAAAGAAAAGAACATCAGTAATTTGGGTGATCTCCTTTTTCCTTCTCCGTGTCTCTCCTGGGGTCACCAAAGACAAGAGCGCAGAGTCCTTTTGCTTCAAAGAGTGATGAATGAAGCACCAGTAGCTGCACCAATCCAGGAGAGGAAACAGGAGGAAGAAGACAAAAGAGAAAACAATGTTTGAGAGAGTACCAGACATATTTGTCACAATTTTATACTATCCATATGGCAGTGGTACAGTATTGCTATTATTTGCATCATACCTGTAGGTTTCAGCTGAGATCCTGCTATGTTGGCTGTATAAAAGCACACAGAAATATTCTGAGCATTTGATACTAAGAGGGTTCAGAAGAAAAGCAAGTGCCTAACATACCTTAAATTCTGTTTTCAGCTGTGGGACTGATCTGGTTTTGATTGTGGTCTGAGTGCTGGCCAGAAATAATATATTTTAAATGTCTATTTATATATAAAATGGTTCACCCTATGTCAGAATTCAGACATGGCAGAGCAGGAAATAGATCCAGGTCACCTGGGAAACGAGTTTATTTTCTTATCCTGAGCTTAAGTTATTATACATATTGTAGTGATAAATTAGATGAATGAAATCCTCTTCCACCTCCCTTCCTTGTAACTGTTTGGTGACATTAATTGTATTTCCATATTATCTGACCTTCCATATTTATTCCAGTATAATAACACTCTTCCCAGAGAATTTAATCTCTGCCCCCACAGGACTGCTCTGTGTAAAATATTGAAAAGAACACCGTTAAGAAATGGCAAATAAAAAGAACTTGGTACCAGCTGTCTGATCTTTTGTCAAATGCAACCTTTAACTCATAAATAAAAAAAAAGAAAATCACTGATGTGAGTTACGTTGTATTTCAAGCCTGCTGCTATTATAAGTGGAACTTGGATGAAAGACAGTCAAAATCAAATAAGTAAAGGCATGCCACCCTTCTCTGAGCTTCTACTACAGTTACAGATCCCAGTGAATTGGGGCATTTTAATGTAGCATTTTCTCTTTTTGTATTTATTAAAATATGAAAAATAGATTTGCTTTGTTACATGAAATAGGCAACATGTTCAATAGTGGGGTGCATCTTAACATAAAGTACTATTGTGTGTGGCTGTTCTTTTGATATTCTATTGCCAGATATTATAAATATTTTCATGTCCGGAGCGTGGATAAAAACGCAGTCTCTGACTACCTGGAATATATTGGAAAATGAGTAAACACAAAGGATTTCTGTGTGAATTATCTGGAAAAGTGAGGTAATGAAGTAGCAAGGGCATGGCAAAAGTGTTTGTTCTGCATTTCCTTTGCTAGGCTGTTTTCCTTCTGATGGGGAAAAGAGAAGGTTGCCCTCAGAGGAGCCAAACCTCAAAGATGGGAGAGGAACTCTGATCTCTGACAGAGTCAAACAAGCTCAATGCATGGTGTGAGCTCCTGCTTCAGAAACGAGACAGACTGTTTGGCACACTGATGGGTACCAACCTTAAGTCCTGTTTGTAGTCACTTACTCAGGCTGGGTATCTCGGATGGAGCTGAGCTGTGGGCAGGAGAGGAGATGTTGTGACTACAGCTTTGGACACTCAGTTCTTAAAGAAATTCTTGGGTTTTCCAGCCCTCCTTTTGCTTTCCATTTGGAAAATCAAGATGCAGTATTTTGCTTGGGATCTCACATTGCAAGGTCAAATTAAACACGGAAAAAACGTTTTGCTTTACATTCAATCTGCTTCAGTATCAAGCTTTGTGAGCCAGAGGGTTACCACACAGACAGAGATTAAGGAAGATGCTTTACAGTGATCTCTGGGGGTGATACTTTTGTGCTTATTGGTTTGCAGATGAAACCCTATCATGTAGGCATCTTCTCTCAACACTGCTGTCAGTCATATAGCGATAATTGGAAAGAAGTTTTCTGTTTTTCAGGAAAATTTTTACCAAAAAAAATGGTAGTTTTTTCCTCTGTTTTCCTCAGAACTTAGTGTCATAAAAGGGAATACATTTTTTAATGTGCTTTTCTGTTCTTATTATGCTCTCTGTCCCCAAAATGAATCTTTAACAAGAGTCACTGCTGTTGCGTTTTTACTATAGCTCACTGTGCACAGGCAGAAATGAGAACTGACCATGACACAGGATGAATCCGTTCCTATCTGAGCACCACCAACTGTAACACGAATGGAAGACAGCAGCCTGTCTGCTCATTCAGGCTGTGACAGGAATGAGAAATGGGACAAGGGCAGCTCAATTTCCTTCTAGGGTTATGCTTTGACATGTTTTGAGTCCTGAAAATCTCAAAATAATAGCTGGTTTATAGAGTTTTTTTCAGCTAACACATCTTTTCAACCAAAATATTAACCAGAGGAAAAAATAAATACACTTTTCACTAGGACTTGATCTTACAAGAAAATGGCAAACTGCTTGTAAATTAAGTTAATGTGACAGAGAGTGTACAGAAAAGACACCCGTGGCATGGGAATCATTCTGAAACAATCTGTAAAGTTTCTCCATCTCCTCACCAATGCAATATTGGCAAAAAAAAAGTGTATTGGTCTTGTTCATGGTAAGAATAGTCAAGTTGGATTGGAAGAGAGCCCATTCTTGGTCTACTGTGTGACCACCATTGTAAGGATTTCTGTAGGTCCTGCATCTGGGTCGGGGAAATCCCAAGCACCAATATAGGCTGGGCAGTGGCTAGCTTGAGAGCAGCCCTGAAGAAAAGGACTTGGGGGTGTTGGNTCCTGGCAGGGAGGTTGAAACTTGATGATCTTCAAGGTCCCTTCCAACCCTGATGATTCTATGATTCTATGTCTGTACCATCTCAATACTGTTAAATTCCAGTTTGAAAATTTCCCTCAGAAACCACACCTTTGGAACAAGTTTATGTTGCTAATTTATAGTTTCAGCTACTTCTAAAGTATTGCCCTAGATTTTTTTGTTCCTTGGCCATCATCATGGCATATGCCAATACTTGGTGACAGTCCTATCCACATATCTCAGCTCTGTTCCCTTCATGTACTGTGTGTTTCTGTGTTGCTCTTTCAAAAGCATTACATAACATGAGTCAATAAAAAGACATATGATAATAAGCATACATGCCCCAGGCTTCATGGTTTTAAAATGTCATGCTTACACAGAGAGCATTGTTTGTGAGAAGTCAGCAGTCTCAATAATTCTTTGTAGTTTTCTTTACTCAAGGGCACACCATAATCTCTAATTTCACCTCCCAGCCAAGCACTTCTTTGCTTAAACCGACAGTACTCCAACATGCACTCGGGCTGCCAGTCACCTCGCAGCATGTATTTTCCAGAATCATAGAATCATAGAATGTTAGGGGTTGGAAGGGACCTCTAGAGATCGTCTAGTCCAACCCCCCTGCCAGAGCAGGATCTCCTAGGGCAAGCCACACAGGAACGCATCCAGGCGGGTTTTGAAAGTCTCCAGAGAAGGAGACTCCACAGCCTCTCTGGGCAGCCTGTGCCAGGGCTCCATCATCCTCACAGTAAAGAAGTTTCTCCTCATGTTGAGGTGGAACTTCCTATGTTCCAACTTAAACCCAGTATTTCTTGTTCTATTGCTGGGCACCACTGAAAAGAGATTGTCCCCTTCTTCTTGACACCCACCCCTCAGATATTTATATACATTAATAAGATCCCCTCTCAGCCATCTCCTTTCAAGGCTAAAGAGCCCCAGTTCACTGTCTCTCTTCATAGGAGAGACATTTTAGTCCCTTGACCATCCTTGTAGCTCTCCGTTGGACTCTTTCCAGTAGGTCCCTGTCTCTCTTGAATTGGGGAGTCCAAAACTGGACACAGTATTCCAGGTGTGGTGTCACCAGGGCAGAGTAGAGGGGGAGGAGAACTTCCCTAGACCTGCTGGACACAATGCACTCCAGGATCCCATTGGCCCTCTTGACCACAAAGGCACATTGCTGTCCCATGGTAAACTTACTGTCCACTAGGATATAAAGTTGCACCTCATGCCAGCCCAAAACCAAAACCATTCTGTGAATCAAGGGCACAATTATTTCATGACTTTGGCCTTTGGTTAATTAGCCTTGAAGAAACATGTTTCTGTTGCTTTGGATCAAGAGAACACAGTGACTGCCATGCTCTGAGATGCTGAGGGTGACAGTGAGACACTGGAATAGCCACATGGTCAGAACTGCAGAGAACATCCTTGGTGGGAAACCACACACACCAAAGGACAGAAAAACATCAGAATTAGTTGTGGGTTGGAGTGAATTGTGTGGCATAATTTTGGTGAAGGACTTGTGCACAGAAAGATGTTCTCACATCTGGGGGTGGAGGGAATGTGAGGGAGGAAAACAAACGAAGTAATCAAGTTCCTTTGTTTTCTTTCCCTTCAGGATAAAATACAGAAGCCAACAGTAAAAAAAAAATGTGAGGAAAAAGTGAAATTTTGGGCCTTTTTATACTCCATCAGCTCTGGTCCACACTTGGGATTATGTCTCCCCTGCCTGTTCTGGTAATTCCTTCCATCAAGTCAGAAATCAGCTGGAATTTCAGAAGTTTTAGTGGAAAATAATTTGTATCATTCACAGAATTGCAGTGAAACAGGTTCCAGAACAATTTTGGCACTCTGACCTTTAATTCCAGGAACTGTAAAGAGGCACGTGGCAATTAAAAAATTAGTAAATCTGAACTTTGGGAACCTCAGATGATGTTTAGTTTGGGTTCGGGCCAAGTTTTGGGCAAAGGTAGCAAGGATTCTTATTTAGTAAGAGCTGGTTTTATGCTCCTGTAATTTGGACTTTGACTGGAGCTGATTTTCATTTGCATTAGGCTAGATGTGATTATTAAATAATTATCATTGAGGTTATGAATTTTGGCAACCTTGATCACGGTTTACAGTTGAAGGCAATTTGTAGTTTCATCATTTTCAGGACTACATTTTAATTTTGTTAAATGCTAGAGGAATTATTTAAGGATTTTTTTCCCGCTTAATTTTACTAAGCTGGAAAAAGAATTCTTTTTATTCCCTGTAAGAAAACTGGAAAAGCAGGGGAAAGTCTGTTCTCATACTCAGCTGAATTCTGTAGTGAGAAATATGGAACTGCCTGTGGTGCTCCTTGAGGACCTGACAGCTGGTCACTTAAGTCACAGATGACTTCTTTCTCGAGGATGCTTCACAATTGCTCTTTAGGAGCACATTTGTACAGTTGTGCTGTAGGAGAACATCTTTGCCTGTTTGGGCAAGCCTCGCAGTTTCCTGCTTAGCTTTTGTATCCCTGGCACAAGTTTTCCATCTTGGTAGCTTCTTTTCAATGTCGAGTAGAACTGAGTATCTTGTAAAGCTTTTGCCATTTTCAAGCAAAATAGAACAAAGCAAATAGTAGGAAGCCCTATGCTAAGGCAGTTTCACAGTAATGAGTGGCACTGTGACCACCTTTCCTCCTAACCCACTGGGCTTGCTTCGATTGCACCTGTTGTATAGTCTGTGTCTTTCAGCAGGCTCTCTCTTGTTTTGCTCTGAAAGACTGGTACTTGTCCCCTTTATTCCTGCCCAGCTCCTGGCCTCTTTTTCTGGACTGTGATTGAAGCTGAGGTACACATCATGCAGTAATTTGTCTACACTCTTTTTGATTAGAAATCATGGTCTTGACTCTGTTGTTTGCTGAGTCTCATTGCCATTTCTATATTTTTTTTTTTATTTTTCCTTCAGCATTCTGTCTTTTTTACTTATGTTCTTACTAGAAGTTCCAGATAATACTGGTGTCCCTGTGCAGTGGTGTGGGTCTTCAAATACCCAGTTGGAGTAGGACTCTTCCCCATTGAGCTTAGAATTTAATTCCCATTTTGTACTGCTGATGAGTTTGGCTTTGTGCAAACACGTAACAGGAGACATTGCCTGCCGAAGAAGCACGCAGTGCAAGCAGATGTACAAAACAGAAAAAAAAAAAAAAACAGAAGGAGATAAGCAAATGAAGTGACTCACTCCACTGCAGAAAATAATAGTATTTATTAATTTATTTTTATATTTTGTGATATTTCCATTTAATTCCTCCCTTTCAGTACTTACACTGAGTTTAGAGTCTATGTCAGGGGTCTTGAATTGTAGGATAGAAATCTCTAAAGATACTTAAAGATTATTCAGCTGTCTTCCACAAACATATATTGCTGAGAACTGTTCTTTTGTTGCCACCAAACACTATTATACTAAATGGCAAAGTAGTTGAGCAATGCAGCTTATCCAGACCGGCAACTAAAAAGCTCAAATACTATGTTTCTAAGCTAGTGGAGAAGCCATTCCTCTTTTAAATAAAGATACCTTATGAAATCTGACCAAAAGCCAAGACAACATAGTATCCTGACAGTGCTGGTGTCCATAGCGGCTGCGTGCAGGAAGAACGGGGCAGGAGAGGGCATATCTCCTGCTATGGAGTGCTCTCTTGGTCCCCAGAAGCTTGCAGCCCAAGAGCTTTCTGTGTCTTTGTATTCCCTTGGCTTGCCACTGTAAACTAAATCATCAGGCATTACCGAGGTGGATTTAGATAGAGAACATGGAACTGGATTTGACTGCCCATGCAGCAGAGCTGAGAGTCGTTCGTGGGAATGTTTGCTTCAGTGCAAAAGTGGCCAGCATAGGCAGACTTCTCAGTGAAAGTCCTCCTGGGCATAAGCCCTTTGAGTATCATGTCTTCTTCCCTTCATGAGGGAAAGGCTTTTAGAAAGCCACTTTACTTCCAGTCACTTCCAGTCAGGCAAGCACTGGGAGTTGATCTGTGTGATACCTTTGAGATCCCCTCTATCTTTGAGCACATCCATGGCAGTACTCTGTTCTTGGAAGCTGATCACAAGTAGCCCGGCAAAGGGAGTGTGCTGAGGACATTGCATCTCATTTCTCTTTCATCACTGGGAGAGGAATGTGTTTGCTCCTTTTGAGGTTGAGGGGGTGACCTTTCAGTATTTTCTTGAGCATCACAGAACACTGACACAGTGGCTAATATATTAGAGTGTGAAAATAAACACAAGTTGGAAGGGCATGCATTTGATGCACACTGTGGTTCACTATCTTTTGAAAAGCTATTGCTTTGCTCACAGAAATGCTGGTGGATACAATTTTAATCTGTCTATTTCAGGAAGAACACCGACAACAACAAAAGGTTAAAAAATACTAAATCAGCACAATGCTGGGCTTATCTTGAATCTTTCCATAAAACATAAACTTAATTCCTCTACCTGGTAGGGGAACCAAAGCTTGGCTCTGTGTCACAGCTCACTGGGTGTGACATTGTCAAAAAAACATCAGCTCCATTCCTGGCAATGACTCTCAAAAACAATTTACACTTTATTTCTGTGACACCAAGAGATCACACATCAGCCAACACAGTCAGGTATCAGAAGAGAATCAATGGCTGCCTTACCTCCCAAGGTCTGGCTCCCGGTTTTATTACTGCTGACAGTGGAGGCAACAGCTAAAGGGCAGCATGAGATGACCAATTTGTAGACAGCACTAGGTTTTACACACTATCTGAGCCTACCAGGGCACAATTTCCTTTAAAGTGATGATAGTGTCAGAGAACTTCCAGCATAAACTTGTAAAGAGGTTACCCAGTTTTTTCTGCCATTTGAAGCCCCGCAAATGTTTTCTTAAACAGCAGGATAAAAAACAGCAACAATAACAAAACAAACATCTATATACAAAACATGACAAGAAGTAGTGCCTCGAGAAAACCATGCTTTTTAGCAACTAGAAGCAAAAACACAACATAAACACATGAAGCGGGTATAAGACATGTGGTATAGTACCACATTTTCCATCCTCTTTGAGGAAGGCCACACATCTTGCCTGTGAATGGGAAGCAGCTGGGAAGTAATCTTTATCAGCCTGAAATGTGTACTGGCAATCTTTGGAGCAAGCTATATTTTGCAAATTACACTACTTGCAATGCCAAGTGGAAAGATGTTTAATGTGAAGAGTTCAATAATGAAAGGATTCTAAAATAAAAATCAAAGATCCATTCTTAGCTCATTATTCTCTGATACAGGAACATAAATAATTGTAAAAGATATTTGCAGACTATCCCAACTCAAAGAATTCTAGCTGAGTGGCCTTATGTGGTCCTTATTGAAACCAGCAGTAAATCCTCTGAGTTAGGTTATTTCTCTTCATAGTCTTTCATCAGCTCCACCGAGTATGAAATTCTGTCAGAATTCCTGTTATTTCAACTATTTTTTTCAGAATTTACAACATTTTGTAACTCTCCATAACTTGTGCTCATCTTTGTTTCCCTCTTGTTCTCTAGGTCTCATGATCTTTTTGCTTCTAAAGATTTAAAATTATTCTGGAATCCTAATCCTAAATAACCCTGAGCATTAGTGGGGAAAGAAGTCTCTTTCAAATGTTAGTGCAAACTTATTCAGTCCCTTACTGGCCATGACTTGAGAGCCCGTTTTAGTCTCATATGTTTTAGATTAATGAATTATTTGTGTGTGAATTAGAGGTGCTTTAGTGTTAGCTCTTTGTTACAAACCAGATGAAGAATGTGCAGTCAGCATGAATAAATAAAAGAGTCCTACAAAATCACTCAGCTTTTTAAAAATACCTTCAACTCTAGTGTTATGTTTTCAATAGACTCTCTCCGATTTGATGTGCGTTGTCTCATTTGGAGTTCAAGGAGAAAGATGCCTCTGACTGTCAGTGCAGCTGCTTTTCCGAAATTCAGAAATGTGAAGGATCTGAGGTGAAAGTGTGGGTCATTCTTCTCTCCTCAGCCCATTAGTTGTTTATCATAACCTGGCTTTAGCAGGAATGGCTTTAAAATAATGCTTGTGAACACACAAATAAAGGGTAGCCATGACTGCAGATGGCAGAGCCTTTGGATGACTTGTCAAAGAGTAGTCCTGGTAAGCTTTGTGTTTTGCCTGTAGTATTACCCAAAGCTGGGCAATCTGAAGGGGATGTAGAATAATTATGGGTTGTTTGTGAAGGGCTAGGGACAGAGCTAAGGAGCATCTCAGTCCGGTACTGATAGACATCTGAATATTGAATGGAAAGGATGTCATCATCCTCTCCCTGCTCAATTTTGTGCTTCTAATTTTGGACAGTATTTTTACTTTCTCTTTTTCTTTCCCCCATAATTATTGCATTCCTTGTCCTCTGTTTTCCACCTTGTTAGCCTTGGATTTGACAGGAAACTTCTGGTGATATCTGAATATGAGTCAGGACCCATCCAAAACACAGCTTACTTACCATATTGGTAGCCTTGGGCTTTTGCTGAGTTCTTACTGCCCATTGTATAAAGCCATTTTTAAAGCACAGTGTGGCTTTAAACAGATATTAGATCTAAAATCTAGGTCACCCTTCTTACTGAAGGGCAGATAAGAGGTTTGCTCATTTCCTAGTGAGAAATCATTTTTACTGGTTGACTTGATAATTTGAAAAGGAAAATAGTTTAAAATAGCAATAGCGTGTATAATTATGCAGTTTGAGTTCAGAATTGGCTTCTCAGCATTAGGCAGAGTATAGTTTAAATGCTATGGATGACAATGACTGAGGCAAAAAAAATGATAACTTCTTTAGAGTGCTGCATCTGTATCCCAGTATTCTCCTGGGATACACTCAGGCTCTTACTAATGAGGAATTACTAATAGTTGGTGAGATTTTTGAGTATATGGAAGGCAGGACTGGGTGCAGAAAAAATAATCTTTTGAACAGTCCATAACTGTTTTGAAACATCACACATGTTTGTTTTTACATACTCCATAATCTCCTGGGAGGCACTGGGTATCTTGTTAATAATTTTTCATCGCTTTGGTGAATGATCAGATTTCCAGCCTTCTTTGTCTGGTGTCTGTGAAATCACCCAGTCCTTCATTACTTGGTACCCAATCTTTTGCACGTACATACATATAGAAAAATGGACAGACTTTTCTATACATATTCGCTCATACTAGGAATACACATTGATACTGTTTACCACAACATGCTAACATTACACGATGGTTTCACATACAGCAAACGGCTTTCTGGAATTTCTGGTTTTAAAATAAATAAAGTTTCTTTCAGCAGTGTGTCATTGTTGTTGTTATGCAAGTGTATAGGACCAACCCAATGGTAAGCAGGTCAGAAATTTTGAGGTAAATCTATTGCTAAACAACATCACGGTGTTCCACTGTAAAACCATGAAAGAATAATGTAGGAGCTCCGAGAGTGTCAAAAAGTACCATTCTTTATAGCACTGAAGATGACAATGATGTTTCAAATAGAAATTTCTCTGAGCAAAGATCAGTATATTGTGCTCTTTTAGAACAGCATAATTAGATCTCCAAAGTTGTTTTAAACTTATTCCAGATATCTTCTGGATGTCCTTGAAAGTTAAAAAGGAGAAACTGGGTAGGAACTTACATGTTGGGCAAAAAAAACCTAAACCAAACAAAAAAAAACTATACCACCCCCCCAAAAATAACCCAGAACAGCCAAGAAATGAAGCCATGACTGGGTTGAAAATTCAGTCTAGCATATCAGAAGCTGCCTTTAGTTCTCTGCATGCAGTCTTCTGGCACTGAATTTTGTTGTTGCCTAGGAGAAACTGGGAGTCAATCTGTATCATTTTAATAGACATCTCAAAGGAAAATTAGTATCTGCTTTGCAGAGGCCATAAAGTAAAGTTTGCAAAATGCTCAGTGGAGTTCAGTCTGGCCAACAACCTGTCAGAGGAAGAAATGTAAACAGCGCTGAAAAGGTCTGTGGTGATGAATTCGCATTTATTTTACTCTATAAAACAATAGTAACTCTAAAAAAATTAAAATACATTGTAGTACCTCTTGCAATGTCATCAACATTTTTTAAAGGAAATACTTCTTTACTGTGAGGATGACAGAGCACTGGAACAGAGAAGTTGTGGAGCCTCTGCTGACTTTCAAAATCCACCTGGATGCATTCCTGTGCAACACGATATAGGTAAACCTGCTTTAGCAGGGGGGTTGGACTAGATGATCTCCAGGGGTCCCTTCTAACCACTACCATTTTGTGATTCTGTGTGAAACCATTTTATTGGTAGGATTAAAATTCACACAAATGCCCAAGCTTCCATGTATTCCCATCTCAAAAGTGAGGAGTCTATGCTCAAAGCATTTGGAGCAAAGAGTTTCATTCCACCGTACCTCGAACCATGTCTCTATGGCCAGGAAAGTTAGAGCGCATCACACAGCCCTTGAAGGATATCTGTCAGAAATTTTGAGTCCACTTGTGATCGAAGGAAAGCGAAAAACATTTCTAGGATGTGATTTCTCTCATCCCAAAGTAGACAGGTAGTCGTGAGACTGTCTTGGCATGTCACGTAGCTTCAGTGGGAACACTTGCAAATATATCCAAGGGGAGTTTTAGGATAACAGCACTGAAGATAGTGATGTTGTGAGGTACCAAGTTAATAAAGTTATTAACAGACTTATGAATAGAATTAATGAGTGATTAACTTGAAATTAATAGCCTGAATATATCTCTAACTCGTGATATAGCCTAGAACATATTAACTGAAAGGTCAAGATTCTTATTTTCAGTTACTTTGTTAAATAAGTACACTTGGGTATGAGGAAAATTAACAGTATTCTTTAGTGTTGTAGTTGATGAAATTGGAAGCTGAAAAAAATGAAGAAGTAGAGAAAATGACAACTCAGCTTTCATACTTTTTTTTTCCCTGAGTTTGAATCCAGTTGTAAAAAGTAGTTTAAAGCATTCAGAAAATGAAAGAGAAAAGACAAAAGGAGGAAACCTGTCTTTGACTACAAAACAGAGGTATTTTCCATTTAGATCTGCAAAGTCTGGTTTTGCTTGTAAAATTGGTATGAAGATGTTTCCGTTCTTTGAAGTTCCCTCTGTACAAAGTGTGTGAATTTAGTCTGTAACTTTGACAGGTATCTGTCCAATCTTTTAAATTTTGATTCTTAGATCTAATCTTTTCATTCTGAACCACCATATTGACAGAAACAAATCCAATAAAAAAAAAGGAATTAAGCCAGAATGCCTTGCCCAAAGTGTTCTTTTCACTAAATTAATACAAAAGTGACACCTCCTCTCTCTCCCAAATGATCATGAATTACAGCTACAAGTGTGACTTTCCTGACTCAGATTGGCTTGATTTCAGATCCTTCATATTTCCTTAAGCTTTTCATAGCTCGTTTTCCTTTCTCCTGCCAAAAGAGAAAAAGAATCCTATTTCCACATAAATTCTTCTTCAGAGTCTGTAATGTGAGATTTGGTTAATAAATTACATAAACAGATACTCAAAGAGTACCTTGTCCACAGATTTTTGGCCTCAACCACTGACAATATTGTTTTCTTTTGATCATTCTGCTTGAAGAATGTCAAATTTTCGGTTCCACAGACCTGCGCATGCCCAGTAACTCCTGTAGTAACAGAGTATGTTTGGGTTGGTTTTTTGTTTTCTTTTGTTTGATTATTTGTTTGGTTGGTTGGTTGGTTTTTTGTGGGTGGCTCCGTTTAAGGCTCCGTTTAACCCCACAGAGCAGGATTCCTATAGACCTTCTCTCCCCCTCCCACTTCCCTCCCAAGGGAGGATACAAAGGGAAAGGAGGAAGGAAGTGCCTCACACAAAATTGGAAGTTAAGACTATGAACAAAATTTCCTAAGTAACAGAGATAAAACAGCTAAAAGGAAATATGAGGGGCAGAGGGATATGCAAGCACATACCAAACCAGGTCTCGGATGGGGATGGATTGTGCAGAGCACATGGAGCCAGGCCTGGCTGTGCTGAGGTGCTGTCCCAGCAGCAGCACAGTCCGAGTGAGAGAAAAATAGAACCAAACCCGACCTTCCTGTCCTTTTCTAGAGTGTGGCAGGGACAGGGAGGGAATACCAGCTGCCCTCTGACTCCTTAGGGTCCTAGAGTTACCACGTGTTCGTCCCCCCCCTCAATTTGTTAACTCTTAAACCACAACAGTGGGACCTCCATATTTCATTGAGACTCAGAGTTCTGGGGGGACCTGAGCTATATCTTGCCCCTGTAGCATGTCTGCCACGTGCCACCCCTTGCACAGCCAGCCAGCCCAGGGCATGATACAGGAGGGAGCTGCCTGTACGGCACTGCTGTCCAGCTGGAAGTTCAGTCTGGCCGTTTGTGGGATTACGAGTATATAAGGGTTGTGATGTGGAGCACATCTCATCTGTGGTCTAGATATTGTCTAATCCTGCTGGATCTTTTACTGTAGACGTGTAGGTGATGTTTTAGATCGTGCTGTAGGTCTTTATGTAGAGGATACAGAGCCACAGAAGATGCTATCTGTTGTGTGAGATGGTCGTTGCCCAAGGCTATATTTCAACTGTGCAGCGTGAACATATATTAGGCTAAAATTAATTTGTTATCTCTCAGATTTTTCAGTTGTAAAACAGCATCTGAGACACTGGCTAATAAAGTTAATGGACTAAATCCCACAATATAAATCACTTGTGAGAAGTGTTAAAAGACATAGTTGGAAACAACAGTAATTCATCTGAGGTAACTGAATTAGTTCATAAATAAAAGAAAGATGTGTGACCCTTAATGATTTTTTCCTCTTTTTTTTTTTTGAATACAATGTCTGCTGTTTGAAAAGAAAAAAAGGAAGGAAAGGAAAGAAAGAGGGGGTTGTTTGCAAACTCTAAGGGGAAACACCTCACGAGGACAGCAGGGAGGAACAAGATACTGGTGGCCTAATCATGGAGTCATAGAATAGAATCATAGAATCATAGAATCGTTGAGACTGGAATATACCTCTGAGATCATCAAGTCCAGCCTATGACCGCAACACCACAACACCTAGCTAGACCATGTCACTAAGTGCCACATCCAATAAGTATAATAGAGGCAGTTTTAGAATTTGCTCACAACCTTTCTCTGGTGAATGTTTGACAACATTAACAAGGCGGTCAGAACTTAAAGCCACAACTATTCTGTTTTCAGTTAATCAGCACTAAGGAATTCACCTATTTTAATTACAGTATACTTAATTAACTCTCACTGGTAGTGTCTGTGCTGCAAAGTGGGTGCAGTTTGAGCTGTGCCATGCATTTTGCTGATTGTGAAACCTCTTGAAGAATATTGAAATGCTCTGGGTATCCAGATTTCCTGCTAAAGAACAGTGGAATGCATGGGGATATCCTGCAACCAGAATTCATACAGAGAATCATAGAGAGCCACGCATCACCCTGTGGTGTAAGCACAACTATTGTATCATGAAATAAACAGTTTTTACGACTCTTTTGCTCATTTTTTCAATATTTTAGACACAATCTAGATACCAGGCATGTACACTCAGTAATAAGAAGATCAAAATGATGCAATTATTTTTGGAAGTCACCCCATTCTGTGGGGCAGATGTTCGCTCTATCAGAACACTTCTGTTGTAATGTGCTGTGCCTTCCAAACCTGAGGGTTTTTTAAAAAAGACTTCATTAAAGGCCCTTAAACACCAAAATCAATTTTGACTATCACAGCCCCAGATCCCTTAGTCAGCTGTTTTCTGCTTCTGTAGGTGCCTCTTGGGCTCCTAAGGTTCCCTGGCAGCTAAAATTCTGTTTTCTACAGGACTGTGAATGTTGCAGTTGGATGTTTCAGCATCTATCTTCAATTTAAACGTGAAGGGAATCCAGCAACATGGCACTTCTCAATGTGAATCCCCTCAAGGGAGTAATCTGCTAGCTATCCTCACGACATGTCCAAAGTAAATCAACACGATGTGACTTTTCATAAAAGGTAGTTGCAACAACTTATCACTACAAATTACTTCTAATGCTACAGATTAGTGACAAGGGCACTTTCCCAGGGTGTTTAGGGTTCCTGGGCTGGACATCTCCTCAGTCTAACAAAGTTCACAGGTGCGGTTCTTGCTTCTGAAGTGATGGTCTTTAGCATCAGATTACATGCACTTTTAGACAGGGCAACCTCTGCACTTCCCCTTCTGAGGGAGCACGTGGAGATTATAGACAAGACTCCAGAAGAGGATAAGCAAACAACAGAGAGAAGCTAAATCTACATCTTGGATATTGGGCCACTTGTCTTTAACTGAGGCAGCCTGTGTTGTGATCCTCACATTTTAAAGTCAATAGCTATTAATTAAGTAAAACAGAGGCAAAGACATCCTGGCATCAAAATCTAGAACCCAGTAAGAACCATAGACATTAGTCAGGTCAATTTACCAGATCAGTTTTTATTCTATCCCTCTCTATCCCCCTGTCCCCTTACAGTCACGGGGCCTTAGAGACCAGGTTTAAAACTGCACTCCTTTTCTCTATGAGTTTTCTACGTGAATGACCCCTGTCATGGTTTAACCCCAGCCAACAGCTATGCCCCACACTGTCACTCGCTCACTCCCCCCTGGTGGGATGGTGGGGAGAATCAGAAGAGTAAAAGTGAGAAAACTCGCTGGTTGAGATAAAGGCAGTTTAATAGGTCAAGCAAAAGGCACATGCACAAAGCAAACCAAGGAATTAATTCATCGCTTCCCATGGGCAGGCAGGTGTTCAGCCATCTCCAGGACAGCCAGGCTCCATCACATGTAATGGTTACTTGGGAAGACAAACACCATCCCTCTGAATGATCCCTCCTTCCTTCTTCTTCCAGTTTTATTGTTCAGTCTGACATCATATGTTATGGAATAGTCCTTTGGTCAGTTGGGGCCAGCTGTGCTGCTATGCACCCTCCCAGCTTCTTGTGCACCCCCAGCCTACTCTCTGGTGGACTGATGTGAGAAGCAAAAAAGCCCTTGAGGCTGTGTGAGTCCTGCTCAGCAATAACAAAAACATCCCTGAATTGTCAATGCTGTTTTCAGCACAAATTAAAAACAGAGCCCCATACTATCTACTCTGGAGAAAATTAACTCTATCTTAGTCAAAACCAGCACAACATCTTTTCCTAATGCACTTTTGAAATGTTGTTTTCTGTTATCATAGTGAAAAAGTGCTCTAAGGAAAGGAAGAAGAGTAACATTTTTAGAGTGGAGAAAACATTAGATGAAATCTGAATGCTATAGAAATAGAAACCCATCTCCACTGCAAGCAAAATTAAGTGGATGAAGCCAGGAGGTGGAAAACCTGGGTTCCTCATCATAGCTCTATCACAAATGTCATGACAGAAGGAAATGTTGAAAGATACAGTTTGCTAAAGCTGATGCTGCCTTCAGAGAACAGCTCTGTTGTTTTCTGTATGTAAGAATTGTGTGATTCAGGTTGGGCTTCTTAACATCTAAAAGTTACTGATAGTCTTATATGGTCTTGCACAAATGATATCTCGACACTAAAATCATTCCTGAATGATAAATCTAAACTCATCATATTGGACCATTCCTTGGCCTTAATTCTGTAATCATATACTGACTGTGTAATTAAGATTGATTTACATGGGAAATCTGTTATCCATTCCCATGGAATCTGGAAAAAAAATTGCACGTTTTGAGTAACGTATGAACACGAATCCCTTAGATGAACTAATGATCCCATACACGATATATATATATTTTTTTTTCAGACAGATCAGTATTACTAGTAATTTTGAATAGAATTTGTACTTTTGAGGTTGAGAGTGATTGAGACAGTTTCTGAAATTACATCATCTCAACCCTGACAGGCCAGTGGAGACTGACATTTTAAAATAATACCGTTTAAAAACAAAGCAGTAAAATCATAAGAGCATTTGCCAGGTTAAAGGTTTATACAAATAGAGTGCTCTTCAAATATGAGTAACTGAATGATATATGAAGAACGTGCCTTATGAAAATATGATCTGCAAGTATTTGTTTATCATGTTTGTGCTGAAAATCCTAAAATTATTTACCTTTTCTAACCCTGTGATGTATTGAAAGCGTTTTGCCTATTTTGCCTGTTGTCACAAATGTCGTATCTTACAGAATCACTCGACTGCAGAATGTCATCTGTCCTGTTTCCCACCATCACATTTGTTTGTGCTGAATTGCCCACACAGAATCACCTCCCCTCCTTCTTTAGTCCACTGAGACATAGAAGTACCATAAACAGCCTGCTCACACAGGCTGACACAAACACATGCTGTCAATGGAGGGGGTTTTATACTAAGTAACCCCTATACCCGATCTTTGTTCCTAAATAGGTGATCTCTGCCATGCAGACCCTACAGTTTAATTTCCCAAAGCAGTTAGACTTCAGCTGTTAGATGTATTTTTCATATACCAAATATACTCTTGTGGAGTGGCACAAAGGTTAATCTAAATAATTTTGTGAGGCTTTTGATGGAGACTTGATTTTGATTGACTTGTTAGAATCTGCTATTAAACAAGGTCTCCTGTTTTAGCAGCTGACTAAAATACTCTCAGGTGAAATCCTTCAAGAATCCAATAGCTTATACTTAATAAGATTTAATTATTTTACAACTTATCTCTTTCACATTGCTGCTTCCGCTGCATTTGCCACATGGAAAAGAGCAATCCAAGTGTTCAATTATGAAAAATAATTCCAGCGTAGAAATATGGGTAATACATACAAGGTCAGAAAACAAGCAAGAGTAATTTGCAACAACTTAATTACTTGATGTAATACTTTGACTTGATAGTCTTTAAGAGGAGGCTTTACATAAGTCAAAGGTCTTTGGAGTAATATGCAAATCAAAATCCTACCACTCTCCTAAATCCTTTTAATCCACTCATTAATCTCAATAATGACCTAGTTTTTGGAACCTTAACTGTGTTCAGCCACTTAATCATATTACCTAGTTCGCCCTTTTCAAACTTTTAGAGGAGAGATACATGCACATAAATAACATTCTGCTAAAAGGTAACTAACTGAAGCCCTCCTGTAAAAGTGCAGGTTTATAGAAGAAAATCTCCTAGCACCTGCTCGTGTCTCATGCAGCCTCTCCCATCACCGTAACACTATGATTTTTAGCTGGTAGTAGAGCTTTGCATAATACAAAGGAAGAAAGGGGTGGATAACAAATTATTATACTTAGATGATGATTGTTAGAGAAACGTTGAAGTAAAGAATGAGCAGCCATTACCTAGATTTTTCTTCTCAATAGCAGTTGCTGTGCATTGTATGATCACTGATTTTCTGAAAAAAAAAAAACAAACAACAAATAATGGAGAAAATCACTGGATTTGTGTGAGTTGAAATTGTAGAGAAAGAAAATTACCAACCATGAAAACACACAGAGTAACTTTATTTTCACATCCCTCTCTTACAGAGAGTAAGAACTGGTTTATATTTAGTGGAATGGACTTCTTTAAGGTCAGATTTTCCCCACAAGGGAAGACACAGACCGTCTAATCCACAACGTGTTCACCACTAAAATGTTCCTCAATATCAAACAGAGGTGCACATTAAAGCCTGAAGTTCACTCCCAGTGGTTGCTTGGCTGGAGATAGGCTCTGTACCTTGTGTCTGGGGAAGCATGTCAGAAGAGTTTTATTCAATAGAATGATGCACTTTTTGTGTAATTCCACCAATGAGATAATCACATACTTGCCTGATTGTTAAATATCTGTGAAAAATGTTAAGCCCATTTTCACATCAACTGGTAGAACAGTGAGCGTTATTTTATTTTATATTACTTTATAATTTTATTTCATTTCATATTACCTTTGAAAAAAAAATTCTTAAGCCAGTCATATTAAAAAAGAAATAACTCTTCTGTCTCTGATCTGTCATAGTCATCTTGCACTAGAATTGAAGTTAAATAGTGGTTTTAGCTGTTATGCTTGAGAGAGAATACCAGAGAGTGAAAAAAAGAACTACACCCCCATGAAGTGTGTATAAAAACAGACAGTAATGTATGCACTCTCCATAAGGAGTCACAAAGGCTAAAAGCATCTGTTAGTTGTCCAAGGCCTAAAAGACTCTGACAGGTACAGTGTATGCTCTAGTAACTAGACACAACAACTCTGAATGGAGTTTGTAATTACTGGAAGTTTCTTTTTTTTTTATCTTGTGAAAGTAAAAAAAAAGATTAAAAAAATAAAAAATTCAAAAATAATAATAAAATAAATGTTCATGCTACTGTTGACAATCTAAATGATGTGAAGAGTATTCTATAGAGAAGTACTATGACTCTATGAACATGATAGTAAAAATCTTTCAGATTTAACAGAAAGTGAAAATCTTTGTCTAAATTTTCTGAAGGATCTTAGAGAATTGAGATGCAACAAGGCCAAGTGCAAGGTCCTGCACCTGGGTCTGAGCAATCCCCAGTATCAATACAGGCTGGAAGCTGATGGGATTGAGAGCAACCCTGCAGAGAGGGACTTGGGGTTACTGGTGTATGAAAATCTGGACGTGAGCTGTCAGTGTGCGCTTGGAGTCCGGAAGATCAGTTGTATCTTGGGCTGCATCAAAAGAAGTCTGGTCAGCAGGTCAAGGGAGGTGGTTCTGCACCTCTACTCAGCTCTGGTGAGACCTCCCCTGGAGTACTGCATCCAGCTCTGGAGTCCTCAGCATGGGAAAGATGTAAACTTCTAGGAGCGGGTCCAGAGGAGGGCCACAAAAATTATTAAAGGGCTGGAGCTCCTCTCCTATAAAAGAAGGCTGAGAGAGTTGGGGTTGTTCAGCCTCAAGAAGAGAAGGCTCCAGGACACATTACTGCGCCCTTTCAGTACTTAAAGGGGGCTTAAAAGAAAGGTGGGGACAGTCTTTTTAGAAGGGCCTGTTGCAATAGGACAAGGAGTAATGGTTTTAAACTAAAGTAATGTAGATTCAGACTGGCTGTAAGAAAGAAATTTTCTGCACTGAGGGTGGTGAAATAACGGAACAGGTTGCCCAGAGAGGTGGTAGATGCCTGACACTGGCAACATTCGTGGCCTCTGAGCAACCTAATGTAGTTGAAGATGTTCCTGTTTATTACAGGGGAATTGGACTAGATGACCTTTAAAGGTCTCTTTCAATTCAAAGTATTCTATGATTCTATGGATTCTGTGGAAGTGACGCAATTTTCCGTTATATTTTATCGCCTGGTTCAAAAACCTTTCAAAACGTTACCATTTTCCATCATATGAACGAATTTTCCAGGACTTTTCGCTAAAGAACACTTTCTTCAGGTCATAAATTCCCTTCTTGCTGTATGTCTTTTTAGCATTTATATTATTTCAAAATAGTTGCCCATAATTAATTAGTTTCTACCTTTAATCACTTGAACAAATAGCTATGAAGTTTTTTATGTCCTTACTTTACCTTTCTCTTTAAGAAAACACATGTCCCCTTCTTATGAAGAGTTAAGTCCATTGCACAGGTCTTTTTTGATAGAACCATGATAATGACCATGTTGAACAGTGGTCTTTCATAATGATTCAGCATAGCTAACTTGGAAGTTTTTTAGAAAAAAATTTGGATCGTGCTGCCTGAGTTCATAACTATGCCAACCACTTCTCTTAGATGTTTGTGAAATAACAGAGAATCAGACAGTAGTTGAGATTGGCAAGGACCTCTGGAGGTCATCTACTGAGACTTCCCTGCTCAAAGCAGGATCAGGTTCAGCAGATTACTCACGGCTGTGTCCAGTTGTATTTTGAGTATCTCCAAGGATACTGTAATCTCCATACTATGTGGATTTTTACCACCTCCGGTAATTTTTTTTGTGACATTTAACATTAATAATACACTTCTGACTATTTGAAGTACAGTAGTAAATACAATTTGCGTGGAATGTAATGTAGGAGAGCACAATGCTAGTATATGAAAATTACATCAAGGTAACATTTCAGTCAGTGCAATGACAAACTGGAGAAAAACAGCTTACTGGCATTTTCAAGGCTGCATTTGCCAGTTCTAATGACTCGTCTTTGAGGCAGTTTCTGAACATTGGCAAATAGCATTCAAGGAGTTACCTCGCCTATTAAAAAATGCAAGTTACTTCTGAGGCACCGGAAAGAAAGAGTTTTCTTCAGTCATTTTCTTGATCAGCATAGATGAAGATCACTGTTTTTTTTAATTTATTTTTTTTTATTTCTATGTCAGTGGCAACCACAATGTCAATGGAAGCAAGGCAGAAATCAGAAAGATAAAAGGCTACAGCAACATGCAAAGTAGGAATTGAAATGGGAGTTGACAAAAAGAAAATTTAAAAATTCTTGAAGCATTTGTGAAAAGGGGAAAGGTAGGAAAGGGAAGAGATTGTACTGATATCCACACATATACATGGCTCTGTTCCATGAATATGCTTAGTTTTATGCATACAAATACTCTTAGCAAGATCAGTGACCAAGTACACTTGTATATATGCCCAGGATCAGTACTACTGTACAAAGAGGAGTACACAGAACCATAGGAAGACTGAGATTAGGTTTTAGTTGGAGGTTTCTAGTCCAATCTTTAGTCCTACCACACGCTCAAAGCAGCGCTAACTTCAAAGTGATGTGAATTTGCTCAGGGCGTCACTCACAGCTTCCCTGAGAAGTCTGTTCCAGTGCTTAACCACGCTGAAGAGGTGTTTTTACTGGAACCCAACTGGATTTCCTTTCTTGGCACTTTGCACTGTTGCCCCTTGTGTACATTGTAAATTATCCATGGGGAATACGAGTTGCTTTAGAAGGCAACCCAGCACATATGACTGGCAGCTGCCTTTCTGTGTTTCCTATTTTACTCCATGCAAGGAGATTCAGTGACTGTTCTTCCAAGGCTGGGACTTCACTGAACTACAGGAATCTGTCTTCACTACTGCTTTCCCTCAGAAGGAGAAATAAGTTAACTACATGTAGGAATTCTGTCGCTTGCTGTACCTTTTATACAAGATTTCTTAAACTCTGTATTTGAAAGAATCTTAGTCATTCAGCTGTACCCGTTGCACTTGTACCGCTTTAGATTGGGTTATGTCTTAGAGTCTCTTTAATTTTTCTCAGTCGTGTTTCATACCTACTTCATTAAAATAGTACATTGCCTCCCTTTCCAGTGCATATTTTCCAGGCTTTATAAAATTAGAGTTCTGCATACGTTTCTATCTTAAAATATTGGCACTCGTGGATGACCTCTTTAACAACATAAGACAAAAAATTGCTCTGGTAAATAAAACAGCATGCTGTTGGCGAATCAATACTGCAGACTACTGTATGCTGTGTGCTCACCCCCATCATGAGAATCCATCAAAGGCATTTGCATTTCCACGCATGAGGTGATGAGTCACCTTCAGATGCGACTGACAAAAAGGCAGTTTAAAATCAGATTGAATGCCACCATGTTTAATTCTTTTTGTGAACCATGCCTAAGAGTCATGGCCAAGTTACCCTCAATTTGTTCTCATTTAAATCACTACACTTGTATCAGTAATCATGGAGCACTTGGTTTTCCTACTTGTTTGTCCTAGAAGCAAAGGTCAAAAACAGGATCACTCAGTCTTTCCCAATGTGCACACCTCCTGTCAAAAGAGGCTCAACAATGTCTGTGTTCGTTCTTTTGGGCACCAAAGACAGAGAGTAGTTTTGGTCCTTTTGCAAACATCCCTTCAAATAACGGCAGCACAGCTTTCTCCACAGTGCACCAGCTTCTGTGTCTCCACACGTGTTTGTGAATGGAGATGTCTCTGGCAGAAGAAGAAACGTCTGGTTAACAGTGGAGTCAGTCTGCTGCTAATCGATAACCCAAACCCCAGTGCTGCATGATTCTAATGCAGTCTGCCAGAGCAAGAAATCTGTCCTGGCTCATAATTCAGACAGATATGATTCAGACGTGGAAAGAAAAGAAATGGGGGGAGAGGAGATCAATAATGGGAAATCTCATCTATAGCTGCCATATGAAAGCTCCAACAATTGAGCTTTCTGTAACTTGAAACATTAATCTTGATAATGTGCAGAGGTTGGAAAGATGAAAAGGGAACACTAGATAACAGAATGAAGCCTCTTAATTTTATCAGACCCAGCTTTCTCTGTCACTCACATAAAAATTGAAAGGGCAAGCATAAAGATCTGCAACCTTTCAATACATAAGGCCTTCAAAGTATGCTCATATTGTTCAGGAAAGTTATTTTGCTTCTTCAGCAAAACAATAGCTGAGGGAACTTGAAAGGAAAAAAAAAACAATAATCAGGAGCATCCTTCTGAAAAGTCTAATATGAAGACACTGTTCATTCCACCACCGTCAAGGAAATGCACACAACAATTTGATTTAAAGCTTTTTGTGTGTGTGAACACACCGTTCACACATACTGTGAAAGTTTTAAGTTCTTGTGCTAATTGGAATTCAACACAGAATGAACCTTAGTAAGAACCTTAATTTGTATAAATAAGTTATTTATACAAAGCGTGGTAAGAGCCATTGTGGTTTAAGACAGAGGCAAGATCATTATATTCAAAATACCTAATTTAAAGCTTAAAAGGGCAGTAGATGTAAATTTGTAATCATCTCAAACCGCTCCTAGGTTGAACGGCATTCACTCACTGGAAGGAAAAGAGAAAAATAGATGTTGGCTAATTTGAGTTGTCGTTTGTTTGATTTGGTTTTGATTACATCAGGACGACTGTTTTTGATATACAAAATTTTCCTCTTTATTAGTGTTCCTCCATCCTCTGGATATCAGCTATAAATCACAGAATTATAATGACAAAGTTTGGTTTTATTTGAATGCCTATTATAATTCCATTTTGTCTCATTTATATCCTAATCAAATAAATCCCACTGGAAGTTAGCCAAGGGACAGAGCTAAAGCAAATGACAGTATATCAAGAACTGATTTTGCTGACATATAAAGTTTTAACCTTTGTGGGACAAGTATTTAGTCTGTAACGGAGAAGAAATGCAGCAAAAGAGAAGACTGAGCTATCTGAACAGCTTTGAGGCTGAAAGCACCTCCTCTGCTGCCTCGAGAGTCCGGCATCAGCCCTGGACGTTGGCTTACACATTGCAAATAAGAAAGGGGACAGCTCATTAAAACTTTCAGGCCAGATAGTTTCATGGGAGTGGAATAAATACTTGTTATCTACAGGTTCTATTCCTCGCTAGGGACAAGTGTGCTGCTGTGGTTGTAAAGTTACTAACAAGATATAAAATTACAAACTCTGAGTATGTTTCTTGAGGTTCTCACAAGAGCACAAACTGCTCCTCTACTTTGAGAAGGCAGCACTGATGCATAGGCATGACCCTGCAGGTGCCTGTGGGGTCATCCACAGGTGCCTAAGTGACCATCAGCAGACAATAGTAGGCTGCGTTCCCCAAAAGAAGACGAAGTACTCATGTAAAAATTTACCATTGTAAACAAGGCTAATAAGGTCTTTAGAATCACAGGATCACAGAATCACAGAATGGTAGGGGTTGAAAGGGATCTCTGGAGATGATCTAGTCCAACCCTTTTACTAAACCAGATTTGCCTAGCTCAGGTTGCAAAGGAGCACATCCAGGTGGGTTTTGAGGGTCTCTAGAGAAGGAGACTACACAAGCCTGTTCTAGTGCTCCATCATCCTCAAATTAAAGACATTTTAGAAGGCTTTTTGGCTCAAAAAATTGTATTAATCACAAAAGTCAATGTAGAAATACTGAAATATCACTGGGCATTGGAGCTGGTTGGTTCTTCCACTGGAAAATATCCTTATCGCTGAAATAGGAATATTTTTCCAGGATCCCTGGAAGGTAGATATTGTACCACATGAACTAAGCCTTGAAGTAGTCATTATGCCAGCCACCATAAAAGCACACACAAAAATATGTGCCTGAGAGAAGTTTCCTTGTGAAAAGCCATGTTGACTTCTTGTCCCAGAAGGGATGGAGGTGCATAATGAGATTTGGGATGAGATTCGGGATGGGATTCATTTCTTCTAACTTCAGACATCTACAATACAGATCCTGCGTTCTACTCACCAGGGCTCCCCTCATCCAGCAGTGCAGAAATAAACATGGCGTGATTCTTCCCAACTGTTTTGGATGTGTACTATAGGATGAGAATAGTTGCACTCTAGGAATACCTATTTCTATCCATGAATGTGATGAACAGCACACATGGCAACTGTGATGTAGGGTATCTACACTTGGTCAGATGAATCCTCAGCCTTGTTGCTTTCTCCTCCCCTCGCATACCCAAGCTGAGGCAAATACAATCTGCTGTTAAGGTTGGTTTCCAAATTTCTGTTTGGAGAGTCTACAGAAGACTGTCACCCAATCTGTGTAGCTAAAAACACCCAAACTAACAACTATAGATTAAATGTTTTGAATTACTTCTTGAGCAGCAAGGCATCTAGTGGGTATTGCATAGGTGCCTTCACTCCTCCTGAATCACTGTAACAGGCCTTTGGCCAGAAGGACAGCAGGAGACTTTACCTCCTGCATAGCAGCAGCAGGTTGGAGCCTGAAAACTTGATGTACCTCTTCTGACTCCCCTGTGCTGTCAGGTCACTGGATTTTCTTATAGGCTGTCACTAGTTTGTTGGCACCGTATTCTTTCCTTTCTTGGAATAACTTACAGGGCAGGGAATAAAACATGAATTAACAGTACCTTCCTCTGTACACAAGCCAAGATATCTACATCTGATCACTTAAAACACCCCTGCTGTTTGTCCTGATTATATGAAGCATATGAGAAAACAAAATCGATTTAAAAAATGAACATTAACTGGCATGTAAGAAACTAGCTAGAATTATTATTATACTCAGGCAATTGCATCTATATACTAACATATTTTTGTGAATAGAGTTGGCTGATTTTATTTTGGGTGTTTTTTAAATCTGGCACAAGTATGAAGAGGCATGAAAGCTAAAATAAATCTGGACTTAAAATGTTTACTTTATGCAGAATTTATATATATATATAAGTGTATATATATATATATATACTTAAGCATATATATACCTCACTTTAGTCATAACATGAGAAAAGGCAATCCATGTGTAAATAATGGGACGGCTGGCTAAAGCGTAAGTTCCTCAAAGACAGAACAGAACAGCAACTGTGCATCAATACCATTCTGAGCCTGACAACAATACAGCAAGAACTGGAGAAATGTTTCTAATCATGAGGTTATTCAACAGAAAAAAAAAAAAGTTTCATGCCATTTAAATTCATTCATTCTTTTGGTCTTGAGCTGATTTAGAAAAAAAAAGAATTTTTTTTTTTAAGGAATCAGTAGATTCATTCAGATGAGCTGTATGCAAAATGTTTCAATATCTTAAGACAAAATTCCAAAGTCAAATCGTAGCTAAATGCAACTTTTCACATTACCAAAATTTTTTCTTTTTTTTTTTTTTTTTTTCCTGGCTGTCAGTTTTGTCATCAAAACAATGACTAGTTCTCACAGACATGTTCCTATGCTGCCATGTGCTATCACAAACATGTTTCTTTGGAAGTTTTAAAATAGCCCAGGCTTGTTTACCACAATCAGGCTTTATTCCAGCATGTAGGAAAAAAAAAAATTAAAATATTAAGTATAGATCAAAATGACCAGTACTAAAAACTAGTATTTCTCAGTGTGCCAATGTCTTCTTTGACCTTTCTGATGATGTTATGATGTCATGACTCTGCAGCTTTGGCCTATTTTCTGCATAGCCTCCACTGGGATAGATTTGATGGAAATAAACATCTTACATAACAGTCCGGCTGTGCACTCAGCTTCTTTCCTTCTCTATTTTTCTCGATTTTTTTTTCTGTCTGAAGGAGATTTTCCCAGCATGAATTCTGCACATACAATTAACATTTGCCAAATTTCATTTTCAAAATCTGTTAGGGTTTATAAGAAGATTAAGAGACAGAGCTGCTGTGCTTCATCACCCTTCCCCTGTAATCACACAGCTTTGCACTAGGAAAGAGAACAGGTTAAAACTGAAGTAATTCCCTTGAAAGGAGAACTAAAATAGAAGACTGGGAATGTGAGACTTTGTGCTACCGGGATTATTTAAACCAAACCCTTTCAGTAAGGGGCAAAGATCAAATACAGACTACACTCACAAACATTAAAAAATACTCCGACAGCTTTTGCTGTTATGTTACTAGAAAAGACAAGGATGAACAGTATTGCACAGCAGAATCTTTAACACTTTCTTTTCTTATTTCCTGTATTTATTTTGAGTATGTAGTGGGTATGTATATGGACAAAGATTGAATAGGAAACCTTCCTAAAGAATAAAGGATGAAATACATATGCAGAAATAATTATCACATATATATAAAGAAAAAAAAAACAAACCTGAAACAAATGTCATAATAGGTACAACGAATTGGTGTTACTCAAATTACGTACAGAGGTATTTAAAACCGGCAAAGTTTGGAGAGAAGATTTTACAAAGCTTTCAGAGTCGTTTGCTTTTGCCTCTAAAATCACAGGAGATATCATCAACCTCTCCTTTCAAAATCACTCAACAGTTTAAAAATAATGACAGCTAATCCCCAGCATTTCAGATTTGCTTATAAATGTTTACTAGTTTGGAAAGCCTTATGGCTTTAAGTCGCTGCATTTTACTTCACAAAACACAGATAGGAGAAAAAACACTTACTTAGAAAATGAGGAAGCTGAAATTTATGGTAGTCATTGGGCGCTTAAGTGAGGGATTTTAATTTTTTAAAAAAACTTTGTAGTACTAGCTCTTCTTTCTCTCACAGTGATTTCATGCCCTATATGTCTGTTGGCATTATTAGGATGACCTGATCAGATGAACAGTCTATTCAATAATTGGGCAGGCCTACAATTTCCAACTGAGAAACGTTAAACCCTCTGTATTAAAAAAAAATAAAAAAAATTACATGCCACAGTAGAAAAGAAATCGCTTCTTTTCATTTTTATTAATTAAATACTGACTAAGCCTATGTCCTTCAATTAACCTAATCACTTGTGTGCCTGCAAGAACAGCCTTTAGTACTAAAAACTGCATCAGCAGAAGCCCAGCAGCAGACTCACCCACCTTCTACAAGTATGAGAAGACCTTATTTCCAATTGCAAAGTGCAAGATAAATGCAGACTGGCTTCCTCCTCTGGCCAATCTGCTGCATAAACAACTATGTAATCAATTTACAGCACGCAAGACAGGTTTTTCCAGGCATTGTTGAACTCATTGCCTCTATCAGCAGGACATGTTACTATGTTTAATAGACCTCTTAAATATTTACTTTTCTCTGGAAATAACACCTCTTCAACTCAACATTCTGTTTAAACTTCTGGAGTTTTAGGAATCTTTAATTGGTATCCTTCCCGCCTTAGGAAAATTTATGCAAGGTATAGTTTAACTGACAGTAATCAGATGAACTAATCAAATGATTTAAATGTTCTTTCTGAAACAAAAATTTTCTACTTCCTGCTTTCTTTCAATCTTTCTTTTTCACTGTAAATTACATTATCACATTGGAAGCATTAGGAATGATACTGCAAAGAGAATCCTTGCCTGTCTTCTAAATGGCCTCCCAGTTTTTGAGGTGAATCAAGCCAAAGAATTGAAAATGCAAATATAACTTAATATTTATTTTATTTAATTTGCCTTCAGGTTATATACATTTTGATGCCTGTAAAACATTAAAACAATAATTTAAAGGTTTGTTTAGTGAATGTTAACTTTACTTAATTTATCCCATGGGTCTAATACCTGTCAATCAAGAACGCTCTGGATTGATTCTTAAGATATGTTTACTACTTTGAATATAAGCCACGCTGCAGATCCTATAGTTGCCAGAAAATGGTAAACTACAGACCAGCAGATCACCTCAGTTGAGAATGTATCACTGAACGTCAGAGTTGCCAGAGACATTTACCTCTTAATTCATGTTTAATTTCAAACACATTTAGTGAAGGGTCCCAAAAATAGGTAAAATTAAATTAAATCCAGGCAAGTTAAAGTTAATATCTATCAAAATAAACTTCTTCCATGAACCAGAATCTTCTGAGACTGTAGATATTGCAATGTTTTTTAAAGTGGATTTGAAATTGCAAGGAGAAGGTATTCTAGCAACCTAAAGGCTATGTGTTGATAACATTTGGTTGCAACGAATGTCATCTGCAGAGTGTCGCAGCCAAGTAACACCAAAGCCAGTACACAAAGGAGCCACTTTTAAGAAGGTTTGATTTCCTGATGAGAGGGAATTCAAACATAGAAATTCTGGAAGACTACGCAGGTAAGGTTGACAAGTCGAAGCTGTGGGGAAATTGATCTTAAAATCTCTCTCCTGTCAGAGCTGAGGAGAGAATAGCTTTTGATTCTCTGCTGCTTCTGCACGTCCTTGATCATAGACTGGCTTTAGTTTCTCAGAAAATTCTCCTGAATGACAATTTGCTGAAATTGAAGCTGCTATAATCTTTAAAGTAGGAATAGGGGACAAAACACCTACTAGTGGTGTTTATGGACTCACACTGCCATGTTCAGTCATAGTCTGTCCCTTGCAAACTGTTTTCGCTTCCACCTGTGAGCCTGAATTCTGCAATTGAATTCCCCTTGGGTTTGCATTACTTATATGAGTCACAAACAAAAAGTGTCATGACTTGAGGTCAGGACCATAATTCTGGAAATACTAGTTTAGGAAGAGCAAGCACAATTCAATAAAATACAATCATTATCCCAGACTGCAGCTGAAAAACGCAGGCACTTCTTAAAGCAGGAAGTCCACCTCCACCCATATGATGTATATTAGAGCAAAAAATGCATTAGTTACAGTGTTCAAGAGGTTAAAAAAATGGACACACGGTCATTTCTGTGTGAAATGGAGGCGGAAGCTCTTAATGAAGTAATTTGTGTAAATTTATCATATGTGAATGGAAGTCACTGGATCTAAACTACTGTGTTTTTATGAGACTTCAACCAAACAGTTATAAATTCATCTTGCAAAACTGGGTACAAGAGATACAGGTACCAGATCATCTTACTGTGTATTTGTGAAGAGCTCAAGAAGCATGGAGGAACTGTAACAGTGCATTTCCCTTTGAAGAGGAAGGCTGATTTTTCTTTAAGTTCATAGCTAATCAAGAAAAGGATTATTCACTTCATAGGAATATGAAAACGTGAAGTTTTAAATGTCTTAAAGCAGCACATAAACTTAATATAATCAGATGTCCAAAATTTAAATTGCATGAACTTCAAATATGTTATCAGATATGCCTTATTCTAAGTTAAAGAACTAGTGTATGTATGTATATATTTATTTATTTTTTATGAAAAGACTTCTAATTGATACTTACTGTCAAAAAAACCCAACACATTTCTCTACTTTATAAAAATGTTTTGATTTTTGTGACAGTTTTGATGAGGAAAATGTTGACTTCTCAAATATTTCAAAAGTGACCATTTTTCCTTCAGATACGCATTAAACATTACACATGCGTTTCGGTAGGCTGATAAAATATTTTGTTAGTGCCAATTGAAATCAGCACTGCTTCTGTGAAAGAAAGGTCCTTTCCTCCAGAAACAAAAATACCAATTCAATCTCAATAATTATGGTCAGCCTCTGTCTGCAGGTAGAACCTTTCCTGATCTTTTTGAACTATCATATCAAAGATATTTTCCTGGTAAAAGATGTCCTTTCTCCAATACTCACCTTTAAGAGATCTGTACTAATTTGGTTCCTGGGTGGAGGACTTTAAAATTCTCAGAGGCATTGAAGTTTTCTAAGAGTTGCCTAAGAGATAAAAAAAAAAAAATAAAAAATATGAAAAATCAAAAGGACAAAGATATAACTTTGGTGCACAAAAACTCACCTTGATACCACAACTCTGCTGGAGATCACAGGCATGGGGAGTGGTTCTGCAGATTTCGGATTCAAGCTTCCACAGGTAATTAAGGAAAGTAAATCTTCCCTTTCATCTCATCTATATACAGCAATATTATCCTCTTTATCAATGTAATCAAAGACAGAGAAAAATATGTCAGGCTTAGTAGTGCTGAGTTTCTAACAAAATGAATAAACAAATGCAATTCATGACCTCTTTATGGTAAATCAAGTTTTAAAGTTTAGTCTGAGGCTTAAGCACAGTGGCAGAAAAATGGAAGTGGAAACTGTATGCCCACATTATTGCAAACCAGGTTTCCAGGAAAATTTATGAGCTGCAAGAAATTTGTAAGACTTGAACATCCATGCCTTTTTCCTCTTACAACTGATACTGTGTATGATTTATGATAAATCGTACTGTGTATGATTTATGAACAACACTAGTTAAATATTGGATGCCAAATTGAATCTGTTCCTTAAACCAATTTTATGTACATCTGTAAAAATGACAGATACAAGGTACAATGTCAAAACGGAAAGGATAAACCAACCAGAAGTATTAACAAGATTTAATTCATCACCTCCCAGTTCTCCAACTACTGTTCAAGAGAGAAAGATGTTGAGTGGATGGGGGATGGTCTCAGGTCTCAAACTTTAACAGCACTCCCTTTCCTGTGATGGTACACAGCTTTGGAACACATAAGCGGGAAGTGAAAACATGAAAATATCTGCTTGTAAAGGATCATATCTATTACTTTGCTATCGTTAAGTTACGTAAACTTACGTTACATGAGGGTTCCAGGTTAGATTTCAAAGACCGAAAGATTCAGACTCTGTCATACACAATGGCCATGAGCAATGATTAAACTGTAAGAGTCCCCAGACATAATTTTGAAGGGTTTCCAGACCTAAAAGACATCCTTCTTTACCTCATGCTGCCCAATGGACCAATGTGCCACAGTTCTACATCACTACCTGCATCCTATGCCAAACATACCCCTACCATTTTCAGGACCTAAGAGGACTGCTCCAAACTGAAAACTTTTGACTGCTTTCTGTGGCACTTAAGCCGGAGGAATTATCCTCCTGTGAAAGTTTTAGCAATGAGTTTTAGCAATGCCTACATAACACCTCCTGCTGCCTCATCCCTTTTACATGATGTGAAGAGGCTATCCTAACATGAAGCTCTCACAAAAAATCTTCAAAATGAATTCAAGTAATATTCCTATTTGTTTTCTATCCTGTTACTGGTGGCCTGCCTTCCTTTTTATGCCCTGTGTTCATACTCATCACAGGAAGATATTAATGGGCAGGTAAAACTGATGCCATCGCCCTTTTGAGTCAATTTTTTGCACAGGGAGTGAACCTGGCTTTAGCTAGATGATACTAAAAATAAAATCTGTTTGGAACGCCTTAGATTTAATATGAAACTGGATGAATTCCCTAGGTTTCTTCTATTAGCTTTTACTTCTGCAGAGACCTTGGAAATATTCAAGGAAAGATTATGAGCCTCAATATAACCTTTCTGGCAAAAAAACCCAAATCAGAAGATAGCGGTTGTCTACAATCATACTAGTCTTCCTCCCTTATGAAAAGCCTTATCTTAAACCTTCTTGACCTGCACATGCCCTTGACAAACATGTGTCTAACTTTAGCTCATGCCATTGTTGGCAATATGAGTTGCCATCTCATGAGATGAAGACTCATGAGTTTGCAGTTAGGTGAATTTTTGGATCAAGATCTATGCTGACTTTATTGGATGCTTTTGTGGGAATATGGGAACAGAGGGCTCAAGAGAACCATATGAGCTCTCAAATCCAGTTGTCTATGATCTTAGCAAACATAGCATGATGTGAGCCACATTAGACAATAAAGTCTAATTTAGAAGAGTTCACATCTTTGTCACACCACCTCATCACTACACAGCACTTTCCAGAGTCCAGAGTAGCATCTAAACAAGAGAGGTGAAAATCTGAACAACTGTAAGAGTAGGGGGCTCAAATAATATTCAGATGAGCCTACAAAGAGGACTAAAGGCCCAACTTCACAGAAGGAAAAAAAATCCCAAAGTTCAACCAATCTGACCCATGGTAAAAATATTCCTTATGATCACTGCTTGTGGTTTAGTCCCGGTGGATTAGCAGGACAACCACTTGAAAGGTTTTAATGCGTTTATAAACATGAGTCCATCTCAGTCATAGCTATCTGTGGCACAAGTGTAATGCTTCATAGGAAAGAAAAAAAAAGCCCAAAATAACAACAACAAAAACACACACACAGAAAAATCCCAAACAATAAAAAATAAAACAAATAAAAAAGACCAAAAAAAAACCCCACAAACAAAAAAAAACCAAAACACAAATGAAAAAGACCTCAGATAAAACACTTCAAAACCCCAACTGTTGCATATTTTCAATGGAGCTTGTTTTCGTTAGTGTATTAAAATAGAATTCATTAGACTGCAGGTAGATGCCTACTTGTATGACATTATTTAATGGTTAATGGAAAGAAGCAAAGGGCAGGTCCATATCTTCCTGAAGTACATATCTAAACTGGGTTATTTTTTTGCACTGCAGAAGTGCTTAATTCACTATTGATTGGAAAAGAGGTCTAAGATAACTAGCATCAAGGCACATGCTCACACTATAAATGATAATTGAATTAGCTGAAGCCCATGCTTAAATTATAAGAAATATTTGATTAATTTGAATCGGAATTACTGACCTTTTTCTTCCAGTACATTTTCGTGCTCTTTTCTTTCCATTCTGAGTGACAGGCAAAACATTTCCTAGGTACATATATATTTTTGTCTTACTCATTCCACCAAAGCTGAAAAAAAAAAGAGACTTCTAACTGAAAACTATGAAAAATGATGACTGCAATAGTATTTCCCACCACCTGTGATTTGAGCCGAGATTCAAGTGCTAGAAATACAGAAATTGAATATTTAGGGAAGCAATGATATTACTTATGATAATATATATGATTAACGTGATTATTTCAAAAGGAAAATATCTTGTAATTCCAGTGTATTTTCTCTAGGCTCATTGTCAAGCAAATTCTTAAAGCTGTCATTTGAAGTTTCCCACAGACATCACTAAAAGCTCTTTTCAGCACCAAATACCAGCACAAGCCTGAACAAGCTGCATTTAAGTGTTCATTCCCACAATCCATCCATTGGTATCTTGAAATGACTTACTGCTTGCAGTAATCTGTAAGGCTAAATGCTTCCTTAATAAATCTGACAGTGGCTTATCTCACAGAAGTCCAGCATATTTTTTTTTACTGAATAATGCAGGCAGACTGGACAGAGATGCTTCCTGACCCATGCAAGCGCACAATATATACACTGGTTTGTGTAAAAACATTTCTCATTCCTGTATAAGCAGAGGTCAGTGTTACCATGGTGGGATCTGGAGAGTAAACGAGCTGATTCATCACAGAGCACTGGAATTTCATGGACCACTTTCTGCCTATCTATGACCATATCCTCTGCAGTGACTGACACTGAGAAGATCTGGCTTTCCTATAAACTTCAGCTCCACAATCTTAGGCAAGTCGCTTGGGGCCAACTCTAATATTAGTATCTCAAATAAAAGTGCTACAGAACAAAATCATAACCTTGAAAAGAAACATCATAACTGCTGCCTAATGCTGGATGTGTCTGAGCTTTCCAGGGCCTACACTTCTCATAGCGTGAAGGTCTCCAAGAGCAGGGAAGTGCCCATACCCAGAGCTGATCCTGGCTTCTAAGTGGCTCAGCACCTTCTTGCATCTGGACATGGCTGTTCCTCAGCTTGTTTCACCCAGCAGATCTCTTCAGCGTGCTGAACACAAATACAGTAAGACAGGGCTCCTTGCAAAATGCAGATGTGCTGCCAACTTCAGCAAATGTTGGAAGTTTCCTTGAAGCAGAAGTCAGTCAAGACATCTCTGATCCAAGTGGCTACCACACCAAGCTGGTGAGCTATATGCTCTCTTCTCTCTCTTCATGTACATCTTGAACATTTTGCTGCACAATGACCTGGCTTCGAAGGGGAGGAGTAGGGTATGTCTCCCACCACAACACCTTGTCGTCCAGAAACATCATTCCAGAGTTTCAACTGTTGACAATGTTCACAGTGGAACCTGCATGGGTGGCGGGGATCAGGGGAGTGAGGGTAGGCTGGTGCATATTACTGAGGGTGTGACTTACCCCTCTTTGTGCACCGGGTTGCCTAACCCCATCTCTATGAAGTTGCCTGCTAGGTATCTGGCATCAGAGATAGCCTCCTCCTCAACATGCTAGCTTGAGGCAGATCCTCCTCCCAGGTGTTTAACTCTCCCATTGTGTCATCCCAGGAGCTTAAAAGACTTAAAAACCCAAAGTTCTGCATGTACTCTTAAGTACTGAGTTCCCTTCCCACCAGTACTTCCATGCTCCTGACATTGTGAATATCACAGTACTCCAGTGACGTGCTTCTGCTAGCCCTTTTTGCCTGCAGTGAGGGAAGAATCAGGACATGTCTCAGATCTGCTTTCTAAGAATACAGACTAGAAAATGGAAGCTGTCTGTATTTAAAAATTATGTATCAACAGTACATTTTCTGCCTATGTACACAACTAACATGAAATCATTTGCGGTCAGACATCTGTGTGCCTATAAGGATATTATCCTTTGTTTCTGTTTCTCTCCCAAAATAAGGGGATTATTGTAGTCTTTCTCCTGATCTCCCTAATTATCTGGGTGCTGCAGACTTCATGACAAGAGCTGTCTTTTCTTTTTCTGACTTGGTATCTCCTACGAAGTCTCTGCAAGTTTTTCTTTTGTGCTTCAATAGACTTGCTGTAGAAATAATAGGGAACACTCCATGTCACTCTGAGTCTTATGTAAGTATTACTCAGAAGCATCGATACTTCCAGCTTCTCCTGAGACATTTTAACACATTCCTTAAATGAAGATTCCACTGCAAAATATTTACAATAAACACACTTCTTGTATTCTTACAGAATTAGTTGTTTTCAAGATGCTGTTCTGGATTTCAGTGCTTTACCCATGGTATATTTTCTCAGCCTTCAATTTTGTATTCTGAATCATAAAGCTAAGCTTTGCTAGGACAGCTGAGAGATTTAGATCTTTTCAATTAGCTATGTGATCCTTAGCAGTAAATTTCCCTAACTTACAGGATAAAATATGTTCAACCAAAGTAAAGGTGTTTTAGAGTTGTGTTCTTTTTAGCACAACAGTGACACCTCCCAGATGCTGCAGCAATAGAAATAAATGGCATTCTTCTGCTAAGCCTAGGCTGAAGTTTAAGAAAGGACTTTTTTTTTTTTAACAGGATGTTTTATAAATATAAAAAGATCTTCTACTTCCTCAGAATGTCTTTAGTTTATCCCTCACTGGTTGGCTTTTCCTCTATCTTTTCTGGCTTTGTCTAAGTTAGGTATGAAAATGCAATTCTAGAAGACGTTCACTGACACAGCCACACATTTTGGAAGTCTAGTTTTGCCAAAGCAATCTGCCTTTGTTATATATTAATAGCTTAAGGCAACCTAAACTTGGTTTGATTAATTCAACAAGTCTAAAGATATCCATTTTGCTTCCAATGGAACACAGTGAAACAGTATTAACTAGGAGGAGACTTTATTGTTGTCAAGAGCACAGGGGATATCCTTTCAACCTAATCCTAGGCATCTAAGCAGATACCCTGAGTCTGAACCTGAAACTACTCCCTGTCCATGTGCCCCTATTAAGAAGCAGCTTGTGAAACAACACATTACTGTTGTATTCCGTATTGAACATCCTTGGACAATATGAAAATTAGAATTTCATAAATGAGCAAATTTTTGCTCAAAAATGCTCAGAATGCTGAGAGCAGATTATATTCATATGGCTGTAGGTCAAAACGGTCTTTTGAAGTATACTCACGATTGTAATAACACACATGGTCGGTGCAGTCCTGAAGGGGCATGTTTCAAAATTAAGGTCTATTTATGTGCTCTAAGAGAACGTCCTGGCTTTACTACATTGATTCATGCTATTGATTCATGTTTGTTCATACTGGAACTGTGCTTTTGAAACAGATTTCCCAGTCATCTCATCTAAACCTGCTTTGGTCTGCATATTGATGTACTCTTGGAGCACCTAAACCAGAATCCTTTAGGATGAAACTAAACCATACACACCCAGCACTCTACTGTATACCAGCTTTCCAGCAGCACCCATACTGTAATGCCAGCTGCTACTGGGTATTCACTCTTGGAAAAATGGACCCAGAGTAAAATCCTTGTATCGCACACAGTTTAGACATCGGTTCATCTGTATCTCTCTTTTACTCTGTAGGTGGTGATCCATGCTTCTCCTACTCCATGCACCGAACTAGTTGCAAATGTATAGAACTTAAGGATGGGTGTCTATGTCAGGAAAAAAGATGCTACAGACATAGAGTTCTCCATTTCTGGTTTTCTTATTACGCATTTCTTACCCTTCAGAGGACTGAAGAGTAACTCCAATGAAAGCTGCAAAGCAAGTGCTGATCCCCTGCTCAGAACCTTTCGCTGCACTCCAGTAACTGCCGAGCTTCTTGCTAATCTGAAGCTGTGATCCTTGAGGACATAAATGCTGAGAGTAATAAAATAAAACAGATTAAAGCTGAGTACAGATAATGAAAACAAAAGGTTATCTAAAAAATTTGCTTTATTAGCTAGAGCAAGGCCTTGGCCATGCTGAAAGACCTCTAGCTTCCTGAATTCGTGAGTTGGGCTTTCTTCCATTTTTTTCATCAGATCCATCTGATACAGACTCTCAGCTGGCATCTGGGTGCATCATTTTAATTTAAACACTATTGAAAATGTATTTTAATGTAACCAACAGATTTTATACAGAACCACTGCTGAGTTTCTGAGAAGAATTAAATGAAAGAAAATCAAATACGTTTCACTTGATTCTGGTATTATTCATTGTTGTTATTATTAGTGAGTGGCTTGGGTTTGTGGAGTGAATGCAAAAGGATTGATATTCTCCTCATTAGCGATGAATGACTCTGTTATGCAGCAAGCTATTAAACTCCTTACACTGTGTAGTTCACATTTGCTTCCTAAGCAAGCAGGACTTGGATCCTCCTAAACCCCTGCCATTTTGTTCTGGAGATCAAAGTGGATGATTACAGTGTGTCTTCTGGCTTTGAAATACGGTACTTGCTTGTGTTACAACACCATCAAGACAATACCCACTGTGCCGGAGCTGGTGAAAGACGCATGATAAGAAACAGTCTTTGCCAATGGAGAACTCACCGTCTAAATAAATATATTCACTTTGTATTGTACAAATCAGCAGAGAGTTCTCCTGAGGCTTAGCACAAAATAGTCTAAAATATAAATATTGCGAATTGTTAAATAAAACAGCACTGAATGAATGTGGTGTTGCCATGATTTAGGTATATTTTGTAAGGCATCTTTTTAATTTGTCTCTTCTCGTACAGCACTATCATTTTCCAAGCCATTAAAATACCTCTGGCACAGCCTATTAGTATTTCAGAACGAAATGTTCAGCCTTATTCTTTTACAAATATGGGGTTTCTTCTACCAGCTATATAAACTCAATAGACATTAAGTACTAAGACATTTTTCCCTGCATCTCCTAATTTGCAACGTGAACTAATTAGGTCCTTGTCAATCAATATGATGGACTTGTATCACTAAAGTGTTAGGAAGGGCTTTGAAATGAGTAAACAAGCAGGATATGTAACTCTAAAACTGATTTTGTGTCCATCAACTTCTCCAGTAAGATACTTTTTCTGTGTAATAGCCTCATTTATTGACCTTTCACGCTGTGTGTTCCATGCTCCTGCCAACTAATGCCAGCCAAATTTTTCAATTAGAAATGCAGACCATCTGAAGGAAAGGCTGTTTCTTTTCACTTAACATTTCTTTCTCATTTATTTTTGTATTTGTTCAAGGACTCTAGAGAACTGCAAAGACTACGTTATGCCCAGTTAATTTACAGCCCTCATTTTTATTGGGTTACTGTGAATTCCAGTTTTTAAATCAGCGTTGCTATGTCACAAAAAGACATGTGTGTACATCTTGTACGCAGGGCTAATTTTGTATGAAAGTAAGTGCTAGGATGAGGTGTTAGAATGCTAATAGCATATTTGTAAGCTACACAGCAGCAGAGCTGACAGGCAAACAGATCCTGGCACGCCATTTCAGACTATTTTGTCACAAAGTTCGCTTTGTGAAAATGTTGTTTAGTGCATTGGTTTGGTTTTTTTTGTCTTGGTTTTCATCTTTTTTTTTTTTTTTTTTTGTTCTGAAGACTTCTAAATTGAAATTCATTATGTTGAAGTTTCAAGTTTCACTTTTTGCCAGTTTTCTATTTACAAATGTTTCCTAAGTGTGACGGACTTGGGAGGCCAAGGGGAGTCAAATTCACAATGCAAGGTATTTGATGTACTAATTTGTTAATCATTTGTACCTAATTTCTACTTCGATTTTGCCTAACTTCAATCTCCAGCTGTTTTTCTTTTGCTTGCTTGTTTTTTTCTCTTCTCCTTGAAAGGTCCCATTAATTTCTTTTTATGCCGTACATGATGACTAGTCCTTAAGCAACCACAAAGTTTTGGTCCAGTTATTAATTAATTTCTTATCTATTATAAAGTCAACCCAGAGTCACCTTGTATTGGGTAAAATTTCTGTCTGACAAAAGAGAGATAGGCATTTCACAGATGTGTTAGCCTGCAGCCTGAGTGAGCACAAAAGGCAGCAAAAGGCCAATCACCTCAGCTGTGTTATGCAGCTCTCTGGGGTCACTGGGAAGTTGTACCTACACATTTAAAGAGATCTCTCTTTCAATTGCTGAAAGCACGTGGGAAATTATTTGAAAAAGTTCTAAATGAAGACACAGACACCGATATAATTAAGTTCTGTTTCAGAGCAAGGAGCAGTGCCCAGTGTGACGTCTCTATCCTCTTGAAGCTAAGAAGAAATCTCATGTTGTCTTCAAGTAGGCTCTGATGTCTCCCTTGATCACTTACTCCTCATTCCATTGCATTCCTCGTTTTCACTAGACCATTCTACTTCCTCCAAAAGGTCCTGGGATCCCCTTCATTTACACCAGACAAATGTTTGATTTTAATCAAGTCTGCGCAAAGGATTCAGGGTTGGTTGGTTTGTTTATCCTGCATCACTTTACTTAACGCTGGTCAAGCACGAAACTAAAAATTAAATAGCTGACATGTAGCCTTTATTCTTCCAAACCATCAATTACCTTAACAGTAGCAAAGCTGCCTGAAGCCGTAGTTCAGGGGCAGCCAGGTTTCAGCAGCAACGCTGGCTTATGAAACTTCATTCATCTCAAATCTGTCCCACTGATGAGTCCTCGCCCTCACCTCCTCAGTGCTACAGAAGAATTAGTTTATGAGGCTAATACTGCATGTCACAGAAATGGTTAAAAGAAGGACCCTCCTCGCAATAACTCTTCATTTCAGTGATACTAGTCAGTGCAATGCTACCGGTACTGCTCAACCAGTGGAAATACAAACCATGAAGTGGCAACAAGAGCAACCAACTCAGATAAGGGAAGCAAACCAGTCAACATCTTCTTCAGAGGGCTTCTTGTCCCTCATCTATGTGCCACAGGCCAGTCCTTGAAGGAGAGGTGAACTGTGCCTAATGAAAGAAAACAGTATGCATGCGTGAAAAATGAATAGCAGGCCCCAGATATTACCAAGAAGATAATAAAGTAAGGAAAAAGAACTTGACAACTTCACAGAAGAAAATACTGTACAGGAACAAGGTCTGACCTCTTCAGACATATTATCAATATTTCATGAGAGTGTGATGAAAGGAAATGTTTAGCAACACAGTGTTAAATTTCTGTGTGACAAAGTATATCTATCGCAGGCAACACAAATAGTAGCTTGAACTCTGAAGCTGTGTAGTTTTTAAAGGAATTCAGAAATTACCTCTGTGAAATTTACATAAAATTGAGACAGAAAATGTAGTGTTTAGAGTTACTGAGTAGAGTTTTATTAAATAAAAAATCTTCAGTAATGATTTAAAAATATATTAATTTCAGCAGCTTTCTGACAAGGAATGTGCACAATGTTCTAAGGAATATTATGAGTATCTCTAAGTTTAACCAAATTAAATGATGTCTGGGACTTAAGCATTTCCCTCCAGGAAGAAAAGATTAAGCAATGTGCTTTCAGATTTAACAAGATACTGAAGAGTGGTGATTTAAAAAAAATGAGGAAAAATGTTTCCGTTGGAAAACACAATTTCATTGAATTTGTAATATTTTGAGAGAATAGATCGGTTCTAATGAATTCCTCTGTGGTAAATCTTTCCAAGAACCTGTTCTGATAACATGGCAATACTTTATTTTACTTCTAACTCCTTTTGTTTAGACTTTACAGTCATATTAATATATCCTTCTTTATACAATATACCACAATATATTATGTACTACATAAATCAAGAAGATGGCTTTTCCCCAGAAAATAAATTCTTCAGTAATCCTTAGTCAGTATTTATTTTTTAACTTAATATTTTTCTGGAAGTTTCTGATGAGAAGTAAGGCATATAGTGAAACATTCAATTTTGCGATAGAATTATATTTCGTGACTCCCACCATCCTTCATTCCACGCTCAGTTTTTCCTTATTACTCAGAGTGACATGTTATCCAGGATGAAGTCTGCTGATTTTAACTGACTCTTTAAAGATACGTAACCACATTTAAGGGCCTTTCTATCATTAATAAATCAGGGAGAGGTGAGAGGAGAGGATAGAATGAGGATTCAGCCAACTGAGATCTTTATTTGCCTGGGAACATAATTAAACAAACACATTGCTCATGACAGTGGACGGATTAACTGCATCTCAGCATGAATGTATTAAGTCTGAAGGAGTTGCTTTGACATAAAAAATTCACCACTCTACCCTTATAATGTGGTCTATAAAACCACCCTCAGGGCTAAAGGAGCTGGTCAGTTTTTATCCTACCAAAAATTGCCCTCTCTGCCAAGGTTACAAGGTAGTTTGGTGGAGTGAATCTGTGGTAGGAGCACTGGGCCACCAAAAAACACCTGAAAGCAGTAGCCTGTTTCATATAGATTACTAACACCTCACTGGCATTCAGCTGCAGGTTCTCGTAGTTACTGCCAGCGAAGTGCAGTCAGGGTGGTGACTTCAAGGCCTGAAATGTGGAGTTTTCCAGGAGAGTGCTCTTCCAAAGAGGACTGGCACTCTTATCAGTAATTAGGGATTTTTTATTTTTTTTTCCCTTCTGCATGTTTTTTCATAGCTTTTGCTTAATTTGCATTTCTTAAAAGCCTGTTTCAGAAATTTAGTGCATCTGCAGTGATTAATGGAAGTGCCTCATTTGTTCCTGAGACTGGATTGTGGGATCCCATCTAGCAAAAATGGTAATGAAGAACAAATACTCCTTTTTCCTGAGGGCAAATTTAATCATGGAACTGTAGCACTTCTAAGCATGTTAACACCTGCAGTACAGTAAGGAGAAGTCAGCAGTATCCAGTATTGCCTTCTAATCAGTCATGCAGAGGTGTTCTTACTACAGGGAAATAATGGATACGTTTACTGAAAGCAGTGAACTATATCGTGATTAGAATTGAGTGAGGTATGTGTGTGTATATTCATGTATATGTATTTGTGTACGCATATATTTGTGTGTATATCTATGAATGAAGTATATATGTATATTGTTGTTATGTATATGGTTATGTATAATCATATGCTTGCTTTCTTGCACTCTCTCTCCATGATGTATATAGAGAGAGCGAGTATATAATAAGACCATGAAGTATCTTCTTATTCATGTGTCCCATTGCTAATTTTTTACAATTACTTGATGTGTAATCAGTTCATGCAAAGATCTTCAAAACCTTGAACTGGTTCCTGTCAGAATCAAAATCAGCTTTGACTTCTGTAATACAACTTCAGCTTTTACTGTTGAAGTCCCAGCAGAAGTTCAGTAGGCCTAGGTGCAGATGGATTTTTCGTGCTTAAAATGGTCTTTAGGTTATTAAGGAAATTCTACTTTGACAAGAAAACAGAAACTGTAACAAAATCTAGATAGATGTGGGGGAGGAAGTAAAGAGGGAAAACAGGAAGCAGTGTAATAGAGTTAACAAGGGCTTGTAAAACACTCGTCTTAAAAAAAGATAATTTTGGTCACAGCAGATAATACAAAAAAATGGGAAAATACTGAAAGGAATAAATGCTGTAACTAAAGCTACAGATCCACAAAGGGGATGAATTCTTAACCACAGAAGAATTTGCTTTGGGTCATGGCCAGATCTATATATGGATAAAACTGTTTTTTAAATACCTTAGGAATATAGCTGAATGTGACCTAAGTATCTCATTCCACTGACTTCCTCAGTGGAGACAGTGGGCATCTTTGACACCCTAACATTATGTCCTTTAGAACGCGATCTAATTCCCTTTGAAGTCAGTGGGAGAGTAGAGGGAAATAATCACAGTCTGAACAAACAGCGCTGATAAAAAGGTTCAAAGTAGGAGAAAGCAACTGAAGGAAAAGAAAGGACAACAATCTTCCTAGCTCCAGAGACAATTTAACTCTCACTTTGAAGCATATCTGTATGGAATCACAGGATGGAAGAGGTTGTTAGGCACCTTTAGAGATCATCTAGGCCTGCTCAAAGAAAAGTCACCTAGAGCAGGTTGCCCAGGACTATGTTCAGCTGAGTTTTGAAGTTTTGAGCATCTCCAAGGATGGAGACACCACAGCCTGTCTGGGCAGCTTGGTCCAGTGTTTGATCACCCTCACGTTGTTTTTTTTTTCCTCTGTTTAGGTGGGGTTTCCTGTATTTCCGTTTATGCCCATTGCCTCTTGTCATCTCCTGGGCGCCACTGAGGAGAATTTGACTTTATCTTCTTTTCTCTTTCCTATCAGGTATTTATGCACACTGGCCAGACCCTCCAGGCTGAATAGCCTCAACTCTCTCAGCTTATCCTCATGTCAGATGATCCAGAACCTTAATCATCTTTGTGTAACATTGCTTATAATAGACTGGATAGATGTGCTGAATGTAATTCGTGTCACTTTTCTAGAATCTGCAGATGTAACTCTGTAGATTAAATCTGGCCATTTGTACTCATGGATCTCAGCTTTTCTCACTGAAGCTCTGGTGTCCATCTGGGTGGACATTGCCTTTACTGTGAAACAGAGCTCCCTGGAGAATTCTCAGTTAAGGGAACAAAACGTAGAATACTTTGTGCTGGCCTTGCAAATATGATACTTGCTCCACCACTCTGAGGAAAAGTAGTAAACAGTGTGTTTAAACAGTCACCACTAAGCACCTGAGCTTTCATCCTCTGGCAGTGCTATCCACATTTCTTGGAGATGTTAATTCTTGTGATCTAAAAACTTGAAATTGTCATGTTGGTTAGCCACAAAGTAGAGTGGCAAAGTTTTTTTTTCACAACTGCAACAGTTAGGGACAAAAAGCTGGCTTTAAGCATTCCCATGTCATTTTGATGAAAGACAGAGACACGCAGTGGAACAATTGAACAACCTAGCTATCACACTGTACTCATTTTCAGCTTTTCACAAGTTGCACTGACTGGCTACATGCATGTGCTTAACCAGTCCACTTGAAAAGTGAAATGTGATCAGCTAAACTTCAACAGAGGTGGTTTAAGCTGATGCGTATTCCTTTCCAATTGTGACAGCTCTGGCATATATAGGGTTTAGTATACTAATTCATTAAGCTGCCAGACCCTATAGATTTCATTACCTTATATGCAGACATACTGATTTTTTGACTAACATAGCTTGACTAGGATGGACATAGGTTCACTATCATAAATGTGCTTACTCCAGTAGTTTATTACCCTCCCAGTACAGGAATATCTTTTAGTGATAAGCATGTAAGCACACATATAATCGTGCTCACATACCTTAATGCCACTTTAACTCTGCCCAGACTGGGAAGGGCTGCTGCATTACTTCAATTCTATCAGCAATTCTTTACAACACTGGAATTTTTGCCCTACCTGGTTCTTTGTCCTGTAAGAAAACGGTGAGGAGATTGAGAAAAGGCCTAGCTGAGACCAGTCTGTTCATGATTAATTACTGGTGACTGATAGAAGACAACTGGATTCAATCTATGCCTTTGACAGATATATTTAATTCATGTGTGTTCTCCACATGTGAGGACATGTGACTGTTTTCCAAAACTCCAATGCATCCAGCCCATGAACGGCAAACCATCATAATATTTCCACAAGAGGGGCCAAACATATATGTGAAAAATAAATATTTTGTAAATGTGGTAAATAACTCGTGCATGGGTAGCTGCTGTCACAGTGCAGACATGGGAGACGAGTTTGTAGTGTGCAGCTGCAGTTGCAAAGCATAGACCTCGTCCTCTCTGTGTCAGTGGAGAGAGGAGAATGGACAGCTCCACTTCTCTTCAGCGGTTCTGTGCTGGGACAGATGCATGAGAAGTCCGTAAGAAATTCAATGGTAACTAAATTTGGCATATGTTTTGCTGCTCAGAAGATGTTTCCTGTTGGAGAGAGAATGAAGGGAGAGAGGAGGTTTTCCTGGTCTATGAAATTACAGATCAGTAAATTAAAGCAATAACACACTTTCATTTTCCTTGGCATAGACGGTATCAACATGTACTTACAAAAGACCGAAGTAGGAAAGGGCATAGGAGAAATAATAATCAGAAAGTAATGAGCTTTTTCAGAGTAATTTCTCTTAAATATACATTTCTTGCCTTATTCATATTTGTTTAGTAACATGAATTATGCTAACTGCTCATATCAAATGACTTCATCTGAAAGTACCACCTTTTGCATAGTGCCCTTAAGCTCTGATTGTGCAAAGATTTATGTATGTATTTAACTTAATGCACTCTGGGCCTTATTCCTAGTTAAACTGAGACCTTTTTACATCATTATAATGGATGTACACGCAGTTGATGACTACTTTCAGGCCAATCTCTCTACCAGATCATTTTCGAGAAACCACAGAGTAAATAAGTCATAGCCCCTCTGAGCAGGCCCATTGATTTCAATTATGCCACTCACAGTGGGTTATGCATGTGTGTCTGCATCTGCATGTGAGTATTTGTGCACATGCCTCTCTTTGCAGAATCAGGTTATGCTCGCATGTCTGACCTATATTATTGACCGAAGTCAGAACTGTTGGTAATTACATCCTCCAACCCTTCATATTAAGTGTTGTATAATGAGTTGTTGCTCCCCTTCCTTGATTATTAGGGATTGTTATTGTCTCTGGGTTGCGTGATGACACCATCAGTTTTTACTCTGAAGTCTATTATGTACGATCACTATATGTAGCATGAACAGCCCTGGCAGTCTACCACTGAGTATGCGTTATCGCTTCCCGTGCCTAGATAGCTACACATGGTACACAGAAGGTAATGCTTCCCATCTGCGACTCTTTGCAAAACACTGAATATACCTTTTCATCTGCATTTCCAGTACAATTAATCACATTGAGGGAGAGATTGCATCAAATATATTCTCAAGACCAAACCATTAACCAAATGACACTCAGATGTGTTCATGAACAAAGGATGGTATCCAGAGATGATGTGTTTAATAGACTTTGAGTTTTCAAGTCAATAGTTACTCTGATTCTTCCATCCGTCAATATGGGCAAATGCTGTATTTCCAAATGAAGCTTAGATCTGACAGCTCGATATTTGTATGTGATCAGAATTGTAATTATTTTAATTTGAATCTTAATTAATTTATTTGCTAACTGCCTCTTGGGCTTGTGCTCCATCTGGCCTGGTTTCATGTCTCTTGATAATATTTATTTGTGGTCTGATGATGAACACAAGGTGTATTTATATACTTTGAAATAATACCGTTTAATGATGGCAGATGTTATTCTTCAGAATGCCTGAGGCTGACTACCAGGTATTTAATTGTGAATCTATTAATTTCATCATCTAAATATCTGTTATTCTTTGCATATACAGTGAAAATCAGAGCCAAGGAAGTTTCCCGTGTATACTGGCACACATAAGTTTTTATAAAACATTGTGGGTCAGACTCAGATTATTGCACTAGACTGTTTCCGTAGTCATTTAGAGAAAGCAAGGTATATGTGTATTAGTTTAAATAAGTAAAATTCAGTACAAAGGTAGAGGACTTTTGGGAGGAACAATCTGAGCTACTCACACATGACTGATTTTTAAGTTAATGGCAAGTACTTGGGAGAAGTTCTGAAGTCATTGTGGACAGCTCAATAGAAACATCTGCTCAGACACAGTACTGTCACAACAACTGAACAAATGATCATTCAAGCCAGCTCCCCACCTTTCTGAAGTTGTGGAATTGAAATGAGATTCAACTCACTAACCTCAGCAATTTAAAAGTTAAACAGCTAGTGTAAAGTAGTTGCCGAAGCTCTTTCTGTGGTCAATGGAGGGAGACTAGCCTCTGGAGAACAATCCAGATAGCTAAAGTATGTCTGAAGTAAGTGCAATTAAGTGCCTTTTGACGTGTCATCTTTTCCACCAGCTGTAGAAAGACAGAGTGGTTGCTTTACACTAGACACATAGCTTTTAAATAGATAAAGCTGCAGAGGATATTACCTCAGGAGTCAGAGTAAAGACTTTGTTGTTGTCAACCCCATAAACCTGTACTCCTAGCTGAGAGGCTCATGGCCACCATATACCAGCACCACCTTCCTCTTCATGTGATTTGAAGCTCCTTACGTTTATCACGATGTGTGATATACTACGCAAACATGAGTGACACACCTTGTACATTCTTAAACCTAATATGAATAAACCCAGTGCCCTGTGAATATTGACAAAGCTAGAATTTCTGTACTGAAGGATCAACCTATTTGTTCTAGTTAGGCTGTAAAAACTATTACACAATACAGCGGTTGGCATTGTTCTTCCAGCTGCTAATGGCTGGTTTGTCTTCAAAAGGGTCTGCATGCAGCCTGATAGGACTGACAAATATACGATTCAGCAAGTTCCGTTTGGGTATTTTCAGTAAATTGGAAGGCAAATGCAAACAGGAATGTGAATTTCAAGTTATTGTACCACCCAATGTCCTCTACCAAGGAACACCAGATTGTCCATTTGCATACATTTTCATTCATTTGCAGAAGCCCTTATAAGTACTTGCTTTAAAGTCACAGTGTAATGCAAAAAAAAACAAAAAACAAAAAAACAAAAAAAAGAAAATCCCAAAACAAAACACAAACAAACAAGCAAACAAAACCCCAAGGAAGAGAGATATTTTCTATACGGGACTGGGGTCAATTTATGATAAATGCTATTTAACTAGGTATGAATCTGGTATGAGGAGAGGGAATTTTAATGAAATGTTTCATTTTGTTTCCATCGCTCTCATGATGGTGGGATACACACTGCGTACTGACAGTTATAAACTAGACAGGACAAAGAAATTGAAATGTCTGGTCAGATGAACTCTAATATAAACTGAAAAAAAGATACACCACAGCAACACTGCAGAGTTTCATGGATAAACCAGATTATTTTCTTTTATCTACAGTGGAATTTGCTTTCTGTCTTCAGAGAGCAACTCAATTCGCTCTGAAGTAGCTCTAAAATAGTCTCATAGCAAAATTAAAATAGAATTATGTCTCATGAGGGAATCTATACTTGAATAATCTAGAAGTATAACAAACAAGAAGATTTAAATAGCTCTATCAGACTGCTTTTTAGTACCTTCTTGTAGAACGGCAGAACAAACTTGTTTTCTTTTATCCTATGCAGAAGATCATAGAAATTCAGATTCACCACCTGGTACGTCATTGTCAATTAATCCTTTTAAGTCCAGGATTAGTATATATGGGCATAAAGAATGACTGCCTGTGCAAATCCCAGATCACTTTTATTCACACTCAAAATCTTGATTCATCAAGACCCACCATGCCTTTGTTATGAATTTTAAGCAAACTCATCCTTCCTTTATAAAACAGCCCGCAAGCTGTATATAAAAAACAATTCTTCTTTAAGCACAGAAACCAGATTAATTTTGGAAAATCCAGAAGAGCTTCATGGCTAGCACATTTGTTTTTCCACTCACGGCTGTAACTCTGAATGAGGTTTGAAGGAAGAGCACTCTGACTCATCAGCATTGTGGGCAGCACAAAGGAATCTTCCCTTTTTCCTGCCCAGTAGATATTCAGTGCTTGGCTCAAGGAAGTTGATATTGCCAGTCCTCACTCCAGAGGTGAAGGTGTCCTTCATAGCAGAGGTGAAGGTGTCCTTCATAGCTGTTCTCTTCCATTGCACTGTTTTTATAGTCAGAGGTGATTAAACCTTTGATCTTCTGCAAACAAGTAGTGTGTTTTCTGGAACACTCTAAAATAACATGGAAATATTTTAACAGTGTATGTGGTGGCCTTGAAATGTTTATTCTACTCAACCGAAATACAGTTTCATCCAAGGACTCATCTCCAATGTCCAATGTTCATTGTGCGACATCTGTCTGAATGTTGCCACATTTAGCAATGTCATTTATTCGTGAGACAAAGGTAATATCACATAGCAGGTGATGACACATTGTACATGATGAATAATCATGGCAAGGTGTCAATGATATAGCCAGAAAGAGTAGTTCATGAGCATGTCATCAGTTCAGATTTCGCCACAAGTGAACTGCTTCTCAAGTTGTTTTTTTCACTTGCACAAATGTGAATCAAGTTGCAGGAGATCTGCAGACTAGCAGGACAGTATTTGTGATGAATAATACAGCTGCCCCACTAAATCAGGAGTCTGGTTAAGTAACAAAATAAACAGAAATATTTTGCATCTGTCGATATATGTTATATGCAAGTTAATAAAAACAGGAGGGGATGCCATGTCTGTTACTTAGCTAGGCTCCAAGAGTTTATATACCATATAAACCATATATATTAGATAGATAGGTAGATAGATAGATAGATAGATAGATAGATAGATAGATAGATAGATAGATAGATAGATAGATAGATACAAGTGTAATACCCCGGGAAAACTATAAGACCATATCTGTTGAATTTGTTTATTCTTGGCTGAATATAATTCCTATCAGAAACTCAACATGGACAAGGAAAGAGTCAGGTGGTGGTGTGCAGCTGCTGGTGTCTCTAATCTGCACTCTGCTGCAAGCTTTTAAACAATTAGCTTAATTTTTGTAATTACTTTTGATCTGTGGTTTGGGGTCTGCAGAATATTAGGAACTGTTTCAACAGGCATCCATAAAAGGGATAAGCAGTATTATGGCTGGAACATATGACTGAATTAATTTTCTCTGAGAACACCTGGAATCAATATTATCAGCCAAAAACATGCTGTATCCTGTATTTTTTCCATTATCTCTAAATTGTGCTTTATGAACCCTGGGTGGTATAATGATGAATATTGTGACAGGAAAAAGGATTTGCTGGGTTGACATGACACTGTACAAGACAGCGATACCCACGACTCTTCTGTGTGGAGCTGGGAGGTAGTACTCATTCATTTATTTAGATAGTTTATTGAATGTATATGCACTGTAGTGATACTGCATTAAATTGCAGCCCCCAGTGAATAATATTCCAGCAAGTGTTTCTAATCAGTGGAAATAAATTGGACCAAAATCTCATGTACGAGAAACAGAAAGAAGATATCACAGCAAGGCTGGACTCTTATGCCACAAAGAGAACAGAACAATTTACAAGTCATTGGATTAATGCATCAGAACATTGATAATTTGCTCAAGATGATGCAATGCTGGACACTAATCAAACTGCTTTGTGTGAACTGCGATCAAGTCAGCAGGTATCAGCCCCCTAGTTTATGACATTGGCCTGGAATGAAGAGGTGGTTAGTGCTGTATGACAGGTCAGTAGCACTTATGCTTTTCAAGAACACCAAGACAAGGAGAGGGATTCAGATGGTTGAGATATTCCATATGTATTCACTCTAAAAAAAAAAATCTGTTAATATATTTGGAAAAAAGCCAATAATATATTTATTTTCCATATTTTGCTAGCATGGGAGCAAGTTTCCCCCC